>CM051267.1:6702004-6892004 GCA_027921565.1 Artemia sinica | reverse complement strand
GTAAAAAAGCGAGGTCATGGATACGTCATGGATACCAGGCTGTGTGAGACGGTAAGCGGAGATAGAGCGATCTTACGTTTTTAAAAATTTCCAAAACACGCTCCTGCAGAGCAATAAGATCGCTTTAGACTGTGAAGCTAAACTGACAGACGTGTGCGATCCGTCAAATTCAAATCGTGTTAAAATACATGAAGCCATAGGGGTCTCTTACGCTCACGCGCAACGAGATTCCAATAATACCATGCAAGTGCTGGATGTAGTTGAGATGTTGGGTGACGGTGAAGACTGCATGCACTCGGCATTGGTCAGTCTAATCAAAACAGCGAACGGTGCAATTTCGCGCCTTCATTATACAAACTATCCTATGCTCCTATCACCAGATGACATAGTGGCCATTAAAAATCGTAAAATGTGTTGGGTTTGCAAAGGGAAATTTGATGATGGTGTTGGGAATGGAGGGAGGAGGAAGGTGATCGACCAAGATCATTTGTGGCAGGAAATTACATCGGGAGGGAATAACTTTAGAGGGGTAAACCATCAGTCATGCAATTTAAACGTTAGACACCAATATTTCGTACCTGTTTTTATACACAATTCCAATTACGACTTAAAGTTTGTCTCTACCGGCGTTGGCCCGCATTGCCAAGGGTGGAGTTATAGATGACGCATGGATAGATGGTTCTTTTTCATATAATATCATACCCAAATCATCGGAGAAGCTACTGCTGCTAGAATTCATGTGGAAAACAGTTGACAAGGGTAACACGTGCCTGAATAAAATCCGTTTTTTAGACTCTTTCAGCTTCTTCCCCAAATCTTTAAGTCAATTGATTCAGGTACAGAAAAGTGACAATTTTTGATAGCTTCCCCCTCCTCAACAGCGCTTCCCCGCAGAGTGACGTACTCACTCTTCTGGACATTGTGTGCAAAAATACGGATAAAATCTATGAGGAATTTGGGTTGGATTTAGATTATTATTTTTCCACTCCTCATTTGGTGATGGACTTGATACTTAAAATCAGCAAAGAAGAAGTAGGTCTGATCGCCGATCTGGATCAGCATCTGTTTGTAGAGAGATCAATGAGGGGTGGGTATGTTTTTTCACGGGGATCGTATCATGAAAACTGATCCGACCGGACAGCACACCGGTGAAAAGTCGGACGCAGTTTTTTTTTGGATATGAATTCTCTTTACCCATCGGCAATGTCTCACTACTGTTTGCCGTGTGGCAATTTTAAATGGCTTGACAATCCATGTGCTTCGAATTTCCCCGACATTGCCACTATTGAGGAGAATGGGGCGCAGGGATGGTTTTTTTGAAATTGACGGTGAAATACCCATGGAAATCCATGACTCAGTAAAAGACTTTTTTTTTCCGTGCATAAATAGACCGGTGGGTAGGGACTCTCTGAGCCCCTACAATTTATCATTAGTAGAGGACGGGGGAGTATGCACTGGGTACCTTCAAAAACAAAAACTAATTGCCGACCTCAACCCGAAACAGAATATCGTTGTTCATCACGTGCTATTGAAATGGATGGTGTCCAATGGTTTCAAGGTCACAAAGATTCATAGAGCCCTCCAATTTGATCAAACGCCTTTCATGAAAACGTTTTATTGACACCTTTGTCAGTAAGCGTTCACAAGCGAAAACGAAAGTTGAAAAAGAAGTCTATAAACTCATTTTGAACTCAGCTTTCGGTAAAATGTGCGAGAGCTTACGAAACAGAAGTCGATGTGACATTGTAACCAACCCCAAAGATTGTGCTCGAATCATTTCGGATCCAAACTTCACATCGTTCAACAATCATAGACTCTGATATGGTGATCCTACACCGTAGAGAAAAGAAACATTGTATTAAATAAAAATATTGCAGGCGGAAGTGCAATAACTGAAATATCCAAGAAACTCATGTTGTCATTTTATTATAATGTATGCAAGGTACAGTGGCCGATTGAGGGACAAGTTCAAGTGTATTACGGGGACACTGATTCACTCCTGTTAAAAGTCAAAACTGAAAATCTATTGAATGATTTGGAAAATGGCGAGTACATTAGCTCACGAATGGACTACACTAATTGGGACGAATCCCTCTACCCAGAGCTAGTGAAAAACGCCAGGCCCCAAATCAATTGTTAATGCTAAAATCTGAAACGGGTAGCGATCTGATATCCAGTGGTGTGTTTCCTGGTCCGAAGGTATACTGTGTGGAAACGCACAACAAGGATATATACAAGTTTGCAAGGGGGTACCTACACACTTTGTAAAAAATAATTTCGACATGAGTGTGTATAGAAACTGTGTGGAACGTAGTTTAGTGCCAAGAGCGAAAGTCATGGCGATTCGCTCTTTACAATTTAAAAACTACATAGTTAGAGTTTAGAAAAACGCCATGTCTGCCATATCGGACAAAGTCTATGTACTTGAGGATGGTGTGAAGGTACTACCACACGGTCATTATTTTATTTCAGACCGAGTTGAATGTATAGAGTACAGAAAACAACTCGGTCTAGAAAAATTAACTTAAATTCATTTAAAAAAAAAAGGATGAATTGGGTGGGAGGGTTTTTGGGTAATGGGGTGTTTTTTTTTAATTCTTTTTTTTCTATATCATAAACAATTTTCAATGTGAGTGTGTGTGTGTGCAAGGCAGATCAATTTCCACTATTTAATGCCCCCGGCCCGGGCCCGCCGCAGCGGGCCCCACTTCCCGACCCGCCACAGCGGGCCCCCCGGTCGCCGCAGCGGCCGCCCCCGGGGGGGGATCCCAAACCAAATGTTTGTAAATAAAAGTGATATTATTTCAAGTGCTTTATTCTAATAAATGTTGTATTTTTTCTATAAATAAATAAACAAAAAAAGTGTATTTATTTAAGTTTTTTCTGTGCCTATGTAAATGTTGTATTTTTTATTATAAATAAATTAAAAAAAAAGTGTATTTTTTCATGTTTAATGTGCTTTTTTCAATTTAATATTTTTTTTAAGTATTGTTACTTTTTTATGCATATAATAAAAGAAAATATGATTCTTTATTCGTCTTCTTCTTCTTCTTCTTGAACGGAGTAGTAATAGGGAAATTATTTAGTCATTAGACAGCCATAGTCTACAGTTAGTTGTCTAGGTGAACTGTTGAAGGGAACATGTATCAATTTAAAATACCATTCAGATGGTTTCTGTGTGGGCCGTCAATGTCAGGCAAAACAACACTCTTAACTAAAATAATTAAAAATTGTGACAAAATGTTTGTGGAAAAGCCGAAAAAAATCTACTATTGTTACAGTATTTGGCAGGAGTCATACGATAAAATAAAAGCAATTGCCACGACGGGATTGGTGTGGATACAATTCATACAGGGACTTGATGTTTTAAGCATTATTGAACCAAACTCTTGGCTGATCATTGACGATCTGGCTGAATCTATTGAACTATGGTCCCAGGAAATGCTACAACTGTTCACTGTTCGCTCTCATCATGAACAGATTTCCGTTACTCTGGTTCTACACAATATTTTTCATCAGAGCAAATGTATGCGAACACTTGCATTGAACTGCACCTACTATATCATCTATAGAGTTTGTTCGTGATTCTAGCTCGCTAATAACTCTCAATAAACAAATCTATCCAGGCGCACCTAGATTTCTGCTCTCAGCATACAATCAGGCAACTAATAAACCCTACGGTTATATCCTATTGGATCTTAATCAAAATACACCCGAGGATCTGCGTGTAGTCACAGATATTTTCGACAATGAAATTACAGTATATCTCCCCATGAACACTAAAAGGACCTATTAGTTGCTATCATGACACTGAAGAAACTACATGAAAATAGACATCTGTTTCCAGTTCTAAGCACTTCAAAACCCTCGCTTAGGAAAGCCATACTCAAACATGGTATTGACAATGATTTCATTAATCTAATATCTGAACTTTGCTTAAATTTGACCGAGGGTAATGTTCAACTGCCAGAAGTAGTTAAGTAACAGGCAAAGCAACATCGTTCCATTGTTCGTACATTGGCCTCTAAAAAGAAAGGAAAGAATTTTAAAAAGAAACGACTTCTTCAGGCGGGCGGTAGCTTTTTCACACAAATACTGCCAATAATTGCAGGACTTGTAAACAGTTTTCTCTAGAGAATGGCAAAAACCCTATAAATTGACTCCAATAGAACTCGCTCTCTCACCCGTGGAACACTTTGAGAACAATCTGAGTAAATTCCTTGACAACGAGAATATTCAGGATGATAAAAAACTGCTTTTACTTTAAGATGCACTTCGCCAAGTGGACAAACATAAGCCCTATCGTGTGAAGGCCACTGCTGTTACTGATCACAAAAAAGAATCATCTCCTCAGGATCCTGTTGCTGGAACACAATTAAAGAAGGAGGGAATTGGATTCAATTGTATTGAAAATTGGAAATCTAATGTCCCACTCATATCGTGAACAAAGTAAACGACTCCTAACCTATCTCATGGAAAGTGGTCAAGATCATATTCAACTTGAGAGCAATGGGAAAGAGATTATAATTCAGGGCAAGAGCTATAATCTACTTGATTTAATCTATGACATGGTTACAAATCGTAAAGGACTATTATCATTTGACGCTCATCTATACAACTTTCTAAATACATTAAAACTTCCCCAAAAGTCTTATTAGCAATAGACAAATTCTAAAAAAATTAAATGAACATGCATCATCAACAACAACAACAACACCATTAAAACATGAACATGAAGAAGGAGAAGAAGAAAAAGATTTTAAAACCAATCTTGGAAAATACTAGCACACCTAGTGGAAACTTGACAATGGTGGCGAGGAAAAAGCGAAAACGTATCATGTCACCATCACCAACCACTAGTATACAAAAGGGTAGCGGACGTTACACAACGTGTTTACGTTCAAAATGGTTGAAGTTCTGAAAGGTGTTTATGAAAATATTGGTGAGGCGGGGAGTTTAAGTTCCCCCACCACTCTTTCCAAAGTCACTGGTGTTCACACTAAAAGTGTACAAGACTATCTACAAAATGAATCAAGTTACACTCTGCATAGAAATCATAGACTTCGTGCTAATCAATATCGAAAAACTAAAGGCTTTTACCCTTTGAATATAATGCAAGCAGATCTCCTGACTCTAGATGAGATTCAACGACGTCACAATACACCGTACAAGTACATTCTACTTGCAATCAGTGTTTATAGTCGTTATGCATATGCAATTCCATTGCGATCAAAGAGAGGCGTTTGAAGTTGCTCAGGCCATTGAAAGTATTCTCGAACAGGATTCATATAAAAAAATTCAAACGGATCGTGGTAGTGAATTTGTTAATCCCCATGTTGCAAAATTACTCGTGAAATATAGTACACTGCTCTATCATAGTCATAGTCCTATAAAGGCTGCATTGACCGAACGATTGATAAGAACTATTCGACTTTTAATTTCAAGATATTGTACATTGAAAAATACACCGCTTTTATTCATGATTTAGATAAAATCATGTTGATTTATAATCAACGACCTCATCGATCATTGTCCAACTCTACGCCAACGGAAGTTCATCATTCTGATCATGATACAATTGACAACTTTCTTAAACAATATTCCAATGAAACGATTGTCAAGAAGAAAAATAAATTCAATGTTGGTGATACTGTTCGAATTAATTGAACAACTAATGTTTTGAAAAGGGGAATTACCTGTGGTCCACAGAACTTTTTAAAGTGGCAAAAATCCTAGACACTAAACCCATAACTTATCGTCTGCCTGATAGCAAAGATGAAGAGATTTTCGGCGGCTTTTATGACTATGAACTACAAAAAGTTAAAAATAATAGTGAAATCTATCAAATTGAAAAGATATTAAAGACTCGTACTCGCAGGGGTAAGAAACAGTTACTTGTTCGGTGGCTAGGATACAACTCTGATTTTGATTCTTGGATCGGTGTTGAAGATATTGACAATGCCCAATGATTTCTATGTAACTTTCATGTTCAATTTTTCCGATCCTCTCTACAACAACTTGAATACGACAAGTGATTTTTTGGACAAAACTCTCCCCCGCCATCAAATTTGACGGTGCGTATGAAGTGGCTCTTGTCGACTGTATTCTCAAAAATACCTATGACATCCTGAGAAAGGATCGTGTGTGTGATATAAAAGTTATACCATTCGATTGGACACTCTTTGTCGACTATGAATGGGTTGAAGCACTTAATTCTAGCGAATATCCACATGCCAAATTGAAATATATTGAATATGATAATATGACAGATTTGTGTCGTACAATCAATAGAAAAATCTCATATCGTAGGAATGGTACATTCCATTTTTAATTATTCATTGGAACACGATAGGATTTACATTACCTCACCTGTTGACATTGAAATAATTATTCTCAATGATAATCTGAGAGACGTTCTTGGCTTTAAACAGAATATGATCAATGGGAGAAATGCTGGCACTGTTTACGGGATGGATCAAGTAATTTTTTGCTGATTATCCACCTGGTTTCGCTTCGGACTCTTGCATATTTCTCTATGCATCCTTTGTGGAAACATCGAGAGTCGGTAATTCAAATGTCCCCCTCCTACGTGTTCTTGAACGAAAAACATCTCATGAACTTGTTCATCACTATAATATAAAGCATCTTCAGTATGTTCCTGTAAACACTTCGTATTTGGAACTCTGTCAGTTAACACTAAGAAGTGAATTGGGCGATCCTCTAGCAATAACAAAAGGGTTAGCAGTGATTACATGTCATTTTCGACCCATTGTTGGCGATAGCACAATCACCTAAAATGAACAATAGAAGAATTCCATTTGTCTGTCCCGATATCGATTGCTTTGTTGGTGCTTTGAGTCCACGTCAAATAGGCAATGGATTGGACTACTACAAGGGGCGTACTACAATGTCTGGCTATGGTCCTGGTAGCTGGTTTGCTAGGCTATTTCATTCTGCACTACCCTTGCCAGAAAATATCTTGTACCTGCTGCATCAAATTTTGCTGCCTCCACACTACAGGACTGGGGGTCGGGCAAGAATTTCAAGGAGAGTGTTTAAGGAAAATATTAGATCTTCAGCAAGAGCCGTTGGTGAGCAACTAAAATCTCGACAAAATGGGGAGGGATTGAAAAGGATGCGTGCGCGTCATTCACTCATCAGTCTCTACCCAGGCGGGAAGCGAAGGACATCAAACAAGGACTTTGAGGAATAAAACAAGGAAGACCAATAAGCAGAAGAAGAAGAAAAAGAAAAAGATTGTTAGATCAAAGAAGGACTTCTTCTCTTAAGATGACTTATCTCCCCCACAAGGAATCATATCCATCAATTAGTTCCTCATTGAATCTATTCAATGCTGAAAATGTTGATGTCTGTGTCAAGTATGGCTACTATGAAACAATTTCACCCCCAACAACAACCCTCTCGGAAAATATACACTTTCAAATATTTTCCAATGAAGACTATTTCATTGATTTGTCATCAACATTTATTGATTTAAATGCTGTGGTGAAGAAAAAGTCAGATAATACAACTCCAAGTGCTGCCGATGGTCTCTCCTACGAGAACTGTATTCTACACAACCTATTCAAACAAATTAATGTATTCATTAATGGGACATTGGTGAGTACTAGCAATAATTTATCCAACTATGCAAGCTACATACAATTTATGATGATGACACCAAAGGCATACAAGGAGTTGAGAGAAACAATCATTGGGCTATGAATATCGATCAGGTGTTGATACTGACGGCGAGTTGACTACTGCAGTGACCCAGGAGTATCATCTGGTTGGAAAATTAAATCATGAGATATTCAATATATCCCAATGGCTACCCCCCAATGTCAAGATTGACATAAATTACAACTGGCCCCATCAAATTTCATTTTGAGAAAAATACTTCCTGCAGCACCCGATGCAAATGTCATTATCACATCGGCAATTCTCCACGTCCGAAAACAACAGGTTATGAGCTCTGTTGCATTGGCAGTGGAAAAGCTAAGAGCCAATGGTAAACAACATTAAACTTCTTGTCCCCCATACGATCACCAATAAACGTCACATTGCCACGGGCTCCCGTAGCTATAGCGATTCATCATTTATCAATGGAGAAATCCCATCAAATTGGCTTTGGCCTTTGTAAAGAGTGGCAGTGCAGTTGGATCCTGGACTGAATCCCCCCATGATTTTACTTTTTTCGGTCTATCTAGCCTTGTGTGCAAAGTGAATGGTATTCCACTGTACACTCTATCTTTTGACAAAAAAATCCTATAGAACTCTGTACGAGTTGACCATGCAATCCCTAGATCATGACTCTCAACTATTTGAAAATGGAAATAACCGATTCAATGTTTTCAAAAAATCATGGGGTAATTGTTTTGGACTTGTCGGGGAATCAGGATATGAGCATAGTACGAACAGGGAATGTACGTTTAGAGTGTACATTTGCCGATGCTTTGACTGAGAGTATCACGCTAATATCATTGAGTCAATTTGAAACCTATTGGGAAATCACACCCGACGGCAGTGTTCTACTAGACCTAGCACCATGAACACAAACCAAATAATCAACGTATTCAGTATGGATCCATACATGTCCCAGTACAAGTCCTATTGCATACCTTCGGACTTCACTGAAAAAAATTCCAAGTGTTAAACAATACCTTAATCATTGTTAATAGCAGTCCATCGACTTTGAAGACCGGCCATTGGCTATGCATCTTTCAAACAGCGAAGTATATTGAATTTTTTGATCCTCTTGGCCTATCGTATAAATTCTACACGCCATAAATCAGCAACTTTATTGAAAGCAGTGGGAAAAACCATTATTCAAAATCAACGAAGAGTACAAGATTTAACGACTAAGACATGTGGCTTTCATGCACTACTCTTTTTCATGTTCAGATGTCGTGGCTACACCTACAAGCAGTTTCTCAACATCTACGTTGACTTACCTCGATTGAACGACTTTCTAGTGGAAAATATACTTACAAGCGTATTTAATATTGATTTTAGTGCCCTACGAATAAAATGTTCTAAAAATGTATGTGAAATTGTTTATTAATAAATGAAAAAATTATATACATGATAAAACGACTTTTCTACTCTTTAGATTTCATCTTCTACTAGGTATAGGTATTTGTCGACAACAACTAGTGCAGGTAGATTATCTGCATTCACAGTGTACTGATCCTGATGTACTGCAATGTCAGGGTCAAATTTTTTACAATAGAGTGTGACTTCACTCTTGTCATATCTCTTTGTATAGTCAATGATACTATTCTCATTCATTCTATAGAATTCACATGTTTCAATTTGCTTATTTGAAGCAATTTCACAAACAGTGTCCTCAAGTGTCGAATCAAATTCCGTCACAGCCAAATAAAAATCAGTGGGCTTATAATCATAACACCCATTGTCTTCACAACGATGACGTAGAAACCATATTCTTTTGCTGTTTCAACAGTTAAATCGCTGACCCGGCTCTCCCTCTCAGAACAATCTAAAACCACGACGATACCAATCTCGTAGTAATAAACTAAAATCACGCTTAGGATTCTTTCCAATCATACCGGGATATGTATTCTCCCCACTGATTACATTTATCATAATGGCAATTGGAGCATAGATGGCCTCTAGGATGAGAGTCACACACCTCTTCAAGACAGGAATTACAATCTTTAATTTGTACAGCATATCCTCTATGTAATTTACACGGGTTGCATAATCTACACTGTTCATTTTACTCATCAATCATTGTACAATTCTCACATGATGACCAACTGCCCAGTGTGTACATACATAGCGGACATGTATGGAACATTTTTGCATGTGTTGACACTCTCACTGCCACAATGAAACTGAGCTCGCAACAACAAAAATTGTCTGAGATAGAGAGAGAGAGGAGTAAATCATCCTTGAGCACCATCTTTCTCATGAAAAAAAGTCCTAAATTTTTAAACTAAAGTTTAAAAGCATATCCACAACATCATTTTTTGCCGTGTCGTGATCAATATATCAATAAAATTGTGCGAATGCATTTGAATCACGGCGTAGAAGCTTCATACAATATTTTAATGATGGAGAATCAGTTTTCATTATATCCACAAGCATTCCCCGAGAAAATATCTTCCTTTGAATAGACAGCTCTAGAAAAATCGTCATCTAGAATCAAACGTTTTTCCATAAACACTAGATTCCTCATGATTCGCTCTTTCTCAAATCTATCCATTTTTTAGAGTCTTAACTCTCTCACAACCAACTACTGACTAACCAGATTTTCGTTTTGTACTCTAAAAAATATACGCTAGTCTACTATAGAAAGAAAAATACCTTTGATTTAGAAACAATTTTATTGAACATAATTACAATAATAATAATATTCACTGATGCATTTTGTTCTCATCAATATATTTCGATAGGACATCTAATGCTGACCGAAGGTTATTTATATAGAGAATATTCACTTTTCCAGCAAAACATAGTTGCTCCTCCTGTTTAAACTTGCTTAATGATATCACGTATCTAGCATACATATTGTCCCATTCAAGGCATAGTCTACAGCCAGCAGTTATTTCCACAGCCACATTGGGTACTCGTATATCGTTGCTGCTGCTGTCGGCTCCATCATTAATCTCCAATAATGTAAATGCACCACTCATTTTTTTCTCTACTAATATCCTCTCAAATAAACTATTCTCTCTGAATTCAATTCTCTTACTAATATGAATTGTAGTGAAAACCATTCCTTTTATTCAAATCCCAACCACAAATCAAGTTATCGTATATTGAACAAGCATCGCTGCCTCTGATTGGCTCCTAAAAAATGCCAACGTCAAACGGTACATTCATTGTGCAATTCTTATCAAAAACAAAAACCTTGCCAAGTTTTAGAATGTTCCCGTGTAAGTTTGATGACACAGCCATGGGTTTTTCTTGCGCAATTCCAATGTATATTTTCATGTAGTTTTCAATCTATTACACTTTTGACCATATTCTTGTAGGGTTGAATGTAGGTTGAAAGTACTAGATAGGTTTACTACTTGCAAATTTGGTTTTAATTATTTATATACAGTGAGCAAAGATCAAAGCTGCATTAATTCAAAAACGTTCAGAAATTAAATTAAAAAACAATTTTTTTTTTAACTGAAAGTAAGGAGCGAACATTAAAACGTAAAAGGAACAGAAATTATTCCGTATATGAAAGGGGCTGCCCCTCCTCAACTCCTCGCTCTTTACGCTAAAGTTTTTTATTGTGATAAAAAATAAAGTTGTGAGACAGAGTCAAATTTTAGCGTTAAGAGCGAGGCATTGAGGAGAGGACAGCAGTAGAGATGCCCCTATTGACACGATCGCTCACCCCTGCTGCCACCTACAACTTTTTTACATAGTTTAATGGGTACAGTGTCAATGACCTCTTTCTCCAAGGTCTCTTTATCCAGGTGTGTTTTCGGCCAAGTGTCCGCTATGGGAGAATGTTATGATCTAGGAAAGAGTATTTGTTGTGTTTTGGCCAAGTGCCTGGGAAGAATATTATGATCCAGAAATAGTATTTGTTGTTGTTGCTCGATGCAAATGTTATGATCTAGGAAAGAGTATTTGTTGGTTTTGGCCAAGTGCCTGGGAAGAATGTTATGATCCAGAAATAGTATTTGTTGTTGTTGCTCGATGCAAATGTTATGATCCAGGAAAGATTTTGTTGTTTTTGGCACGCTAAGGGAGAATGTTATGATCCCAGAAATAGTATTTGTTGTTGTTGCTCGAGGCAAATGTTATGAGTTTTGCAGGAAACCGTTAGGTCACGTGTTTCCTTCTCAGCCAATCAGAGGGCTTGCTTACATAACAATTCGCCCTTGAGATTTCGTATATAAAACGGGCATGCAATGTGATTAAATTATCAGAAAGTATTTTGACATAGTTCAAACAACAATGGATAAATTGATGAATTAGAAGCCATGCCAACTTCAATTTGCAATGTAAGTACATTTTTTAATTTTCAAATAAAATTATTTTCCTTGGTCACCCTCCAGTATATTCACGTAAATCCCCCCCCCCCCACTCTAGTACAAACATCACTATACAATCTTTATGCTCGATAGAAAACGTAAAATATATTCTTTTTACCCTCAAAACCTAACGCCTCCCCCATTGTTTTACAACCAAAATTCTCGCAAATAGAAATAATTTTCGTTTCGTTAAATTTTAGTCTTTCTCTAATGTGATTTAAAGTGTCTACTGACTTCTGTCAATTTTTAAAGAAAAATGCCGCTCTGTTTTGACACAAGGCTCTATGTGAGGTTAAAATTAGCTGTCACCCTTTTCATTTGTGTTACGAACGCGGCGGCCAGGTCAAAAGGAACTGTTCTTCCGTCAAAACTAAAACACTTTGAGGCAATTGCAATAATTAGGCGCAGACGCAATGCGCTATTTGGGGAAGTGAAACGGATTATTGTCAAATTAAGGTCTAACAATATATTTAGGACATTATGTAAAAGGGGGGTGGAGAGGGGGCAATGCCTCGCTTCTAACAGCTTCGTTGTAAGTAAATATGTAAAAGGGAGAGGGAGGGGCAATACCTCAATTCTATCGCCATCATTGTAAAATGAAAACAAACTGTGCAGGGCTAGAAAGAAAAGTCTTTACGAGTTGCATGAAGCTTATATTATGTGTAAATTGAATAGCATTTTAACCTATGTTTGCAAAATTTAGGCCTGTAGGCCGCTGGGTTAACGATCTTTTTTTTTATCTAATTTAAAGCCTATAGACTGGAACATTTAATATTTTTACAAGTTGTCTAATAAAAACGTTTGATTTCTAAGCCTAATATATTTCTCGCGAAATTTTTACTTTTTGATTTGCTGAAAAAAAGGGTGGAGGAGGGGGCTTCTTTGAGATAAATGCCTTTCTAGACAAATTATGTCTGACAATAAATTCTGTAGAAGGGGGTACTAATTTCCTTCTTTAAAATAAAGGGGGGAATTATTTTGATACTAATCTTTTTCTCTTCTTTTAAGGTAAATTATGAAGAATGTATTTCGGCCCCTCCAGCTGTAAAGAGAGCTAGGGGTAACGCAAATAGTGAAGAATGTGCCCCACCTCCTAGTAAGAAAGCAAGAGAGGGTGAGGCAGCCCCTGTAAGATCATCAGTTATACAATATGCTCGTCGGCCGAAACCCCCCAGCTCCTCACCACCTGCCAAAGTGCAGCCATCTGTGCAAGCCCCTCTTAATCGAGCCTCAATGCTGCCTCGTCAAGTTGCAGCCTCGGCTGCACGAGCCCGGTATATCGCTAGCCCGGCTGCGAAAGATAGTGATGGACATGATATGATCCATTTAAAAACCCCAGTCATACAGCAGGGCTTTCAGGACAAGATACAATGCCTGGGCCTTCAAGACAAGCCGTAGGCCAAACGTCGGCTCCTTCTCACGCAATATCTGAGCTATCAGCTCCCATCAAGTGTCAGTGCACTCTCCTCAACTGTTTCCGTCAAGTCCTGAGCCTTCCATGCAAGATAGAAGGGTTGGCTCCTTCAGGCAAGTCATATACCAACCAATGGCTCCCTATCATGTAATGGTCAAGCCTCCAGCTTCCTGTCAAGTGGTTGATCAATTTGAAGACGTGAGTATTTTTTTTCAATCAAATAAGCTATTTTTTAGCTGTTAGGAGCCTTTTACTCTTTACTTTTGTCTTTTCACTTTTTTCTATATTCAGGACAAGAAATATCTAAACAAACCGATTTTTCAACCTAATACAACCTTGTCGAAGACATTAAAATGTTATTTTCACTATAATTCCCACCCCCCCCCAACACCCAACACCCATTTTAAATTTCACTGTTCCATCCACTCAGAGATACCTAAATATAATTTTTTTGCTTGTTCAAACTGCTCTTTTTTCTAATCTTTCCTATCACCTTATTTTTTCTGCCAACTGTAGACATCTTCGCC
Organism: Artemia sinica; assembly: GCA_027921565.1. Taxonomy (NCBI): domain Eukaryota; kingdom Metazoa; phylum Arthropoda; class Branchiopoda; order Anostraca; family Artemiidae; genus Artemia; species Artemia sinica. The sequence goes on along the minus strand of CM051267.1, from coordinate 6,878,058 downwards.
CTTTTTTCAGCATCTCATAATAATATTTTTAGGTAATTTCTAGACAATTAATAATCACCGCCTTTGAAAACTCAAAATGTTATTTTTCACAATTGAATATCACATAGTTTTAAGAGAGAGATTATTCCATTTTATCCATCTGTCACATATCAGCGTTCTAATTTACACTGAATATTTCTAAATAGCTTTCAATCTTGCCAAGATTTCAGCGAGGGAAACCGAGTTAACGGTTCCCGACATTTTCCTCGTCTGAAGTTCAATCTTGGAAATCAGAACACTCGCGCGCGATAGGTTACAATAATTAAACTCATAAGTTCACCGAACCAGTATGGAATTAGAGAGAAATAGCGAATATTTCAACTTTTGACGGGCATTATGTAAAGGGGAGGGGGTCGGGAAGCGCTGTGGGAAGCACCGCGGGAAGCGCTGCGGGATGCACGCGCGGGCCCGAGAATCGCTGCGAAAAAAAAAAACATGGCTAATTTTAACACATTGAAAATAAACTATATTTTGAACAAATTGCCGCCTTCTATGTAAAGCGATGTTTTAGATTGTAAATATATTAAGTTGGAAATTGACTGCTTTCAGTTGAATTAACCAAATGCTATTAAGCGTGTTTTAAGCAATAATAATCCAAATTTTAAAAACAGTAGGGATGATCTGAACACTTTGAAAATAAGCTATTTTTCATTATAGATTGGAGCATTGGTCCCTTACTCGCCATCGTCATCGAGTGAACGAGAGGAAGAACTCATTGAAGGGGCAATTGAGTTTCACGACATTCAGGACAATGAAACATCAACTATTAATGACTGGCTTGGTATCATTAACTCTGATGAAATACCTTTTAATATTGATGCTTTTCTAAGTAATTATTCAATGTAGAAAACCTAGCACAGTTGAGCAAGGTAATGTTCCTAGTTCAGAGGCGGACTTGCCAGTGCTAAGTCCAAATACCCTACAAATTTTAGAGGATTTTACTGGGAACCCTCCCCCCACTGATTACCTACTTCTACTTCAAAACAACTGAAGTGGAGCATACCCCAAATATTGTTGAACAACTTGGGGGAGGGGGTAATATAAAAAGAGGGGGATACAACTTTTCCAGACTTTCAATTATCAAATTCAATATTAAATAATATAGTTGTTTTCACTGCGACGTTTGGGGATCCCTTTAATTCACTTATTGGGGGGAATTTTGTGTTTGATCCTGTAGAAATTGTGCATGCCTATGTAGATAAAATTCGTGCACTACTGGAGAACCAAATTCAGTTGTGGGGAGGTAGGGATTCAATTAAGGTTTCTATTGTTTTAAAGGTTTTTTATTTAAATGAGGGGAAAAGTGAAGTTTATTATCATTATATACATTCCGAGATGCGCGTAATTTATCCAAATTTAGAAAATTTTGAGGGAGTTTTTCCGAGTGGGTAGGGCAAATTATAGCGCATCTTGAGAACTATAACGAAAATGGGAGCCGGTCTGTAGTTTTATTTATTGAAAATTTAAGTGTTAATATTTGTAAATTTAAGAAAGATTTTATTTTAAGAGGGGGCAGGGTATGAAAGGGATACAGTTTTAAAATATAATCCAGATCTAGAAGGTTGTCAAGGTGTCCAGCAGATTTGTCTTGAAAACAGATCAAAAATGTTTCAAGTATGCTTTCCTCATAGCAGCATACGAGCCTCTAGCACGTGACGCTACCAAGACGAATTTAGATCACTGGGTTGTACATGGAAGGACGGGTCCAATTTCCCAATTGTAGATTTCTCTTGTTTAGAAGGAAAATACCCAGTAACGCTAAGATCCATTGACATTTTTGAAAGGGCTAATGCCCATTTAAATATCGGCGTTACTGTGGTACAGTTTGAAACTGAATTTGAAGATGGGGCTCGTTCTAAAAAGAAGGGGGTGGTTTTTCCTGTAAGGGGCCATCAGTTGATTTGGTCAAACACTGGGTTTGGTTGTTATACAAACCACCTAGTGAACCGAATGCAATTGGCCATTTAACCCTATTACCGACATTAGTAGAGTTCTGGGGGAGGGTAAGAAACAGAGTGCCCGTTTCTACTGTCCAAACATGCCTGTCTAGATTTTGGAGTGAATTAAAACTACGGGATCATATGAAGCACTGTAGACGGCATGGATATCAGACAGTGGAAACGGTTTCAGGGGATAGGGCCATTCTACGCTTTAAAAAATTTCCAAAAACACCCTCCTCCAATGCAACAAAATATCTTTAGACTGTGAAGCTAAGCTGGTGGAGGTGAACGATCCCCAATATCCAAACCGTATCAAAGAACACCAAAGCTATTGCAGTGTCCTATGCTCATGCGCAAAGAGACAGTTCTAACACCATGCGGTTGTTAGAAATAGTTGAGACATTGGATGAGAACGAGTGTATGGTCAAGGCACTGACTAAACTAATTGGCACGGCTAATGGCGCTATTTCTCGTTTGAGAAATACTGATTATCCAATGGTGCTGTCTGCAGAGGGTCGTCTTGCGATTAAAAATCAAAAAAATATGTTGGGTTTGTGAGGGGGAGTTTGAAGAGGAGGATAAGGGGACTAAAGGGAAAAGAGGGGAGAGGGGGAAAGTCAGAGACCATGATCACTTGTGGCAGGAAATATCATCTGGGGGTAGTAGTTTTAGGGGGGTAGCGCATCAATCGTGTAATTTAAATGTTAGCCAACAGTTTTTTATCCCTGTTTTTATCCATAATTCAAATTATGACTTAAAATTATTTTACCGGCACTGGCACGTATGCACAGGGAGGGAGGGGGAGTAGACAGTCCATGGGTAAATAATCATTTACCTATAACATTATTCCCAAATCGGCCGAGAAGTTGTTGCTTCTCGAACTGAAATGGCAGGTAGTAAATAATGGACATACGTGCTGGAATAAAATCAGGTTTTTAGATTCCTTTAGTTTTTTCACAAGGCATTGAGTCAATTGATTCAAGTGCAGAAAAGCGACAATTTTGATAGCTTTCCCTTGCTTAAACAGCACTTTCCAGACAGTGAAATGTATGACTTATTAACCAGCAAAGTTGTATACGCATATGATTATTACTGTTCTGGCGCTCGCTTAAGCGAGGTGAAACTACCTCCAATTGAAGCTTTTTTACAATTCACTGACCAACAGTGAATGCACAGCCGAGGAGTATGAGTTTGCCAAGAAGGTGTGGGCTAAGGGGAATTGTAAAAATGGGTGGGATTATTGTAGACTGTACTTGGCCAGTGACGTTTTAACTCTGTTGGATATAGTCTGTAAGAATACAGACCAAATCTATTCAGAGTTCGGGTTAGATATAGGCTATATTTTTCCACACCCCATTTAGTGATGGATTTAATTTTAAAAATTAGTAGGGAGGAAATAGGCCTAATCACAGATGTAGATCAACACTTTTTGTAGAGCGTTCAATGAGGGGAGGGTATGTTTTTCACGGGGACCGCGTCTTGTCAACCGATCCGAGCGGACAAAGCACCGGTTGTAAAGTCAAATGCAGTGTTCTTGGACATGAACTCGTTATACCCCTAGGCAATGTCCCACTACTCTTTGCCGTGTTGGGAACTATCAATGGCTTGAGAATCCTTGTGAGTTCCCCGACATTACCATCGTCGAGGACAATGGGCCACAAGGATGGTTCTTTGAAATTGACGGTCACATTCCGCTGGCGCTTCACGACTCAGTCAAAGATTTTGTTTTCCCTGTATCAATCGACCAGTGACCAGGGACTAGCTGAGCCCCTACAATCGATCATGGTTGAGGATATGGGGATGCATTGGACCCCCTCTAAACAAAAACTGATTGCTGATTTGGACCCTAAGGAGAATATCGTTGTTCACCATGTACTTTTGCACTGAATGGTGAACAATGGTTTCAAAATCACCAAAATACATAGGGTCCTGCAGTTCAATCAGCGACCATACTTGAAAACGTTTATCGATACTTTTGTCGATAAACGCTCTAGGGCAAACTCCAAGGTAGAGAAGGAATTGTACAAGCTCATTCTAAATTCAGCGTTTGGCAAAATGTGTGAAAGCATACGTAACAGATCTCGCTGCGACGTCGTGACTGACCCTCTAGAGTGTGCACGAATTATTGCCGATCCCAATTTTACATCATTCACGAGCATAGAGGCTAGCATGGTTCTTCTACACAGGAAAAAGCGAAATGTGGTACTGAACAAGAATATAGCAGGCGGTAGTTCAGTACTAGAAATTTCAAAAAAAAGCTCATGTTGTCGTTCTTTTACAATGTGTGCAAGGTGCAATGGCCACGGGAGGGGGAGGTTCAAGTTTTTACTATGGGGATACAGATTCTCTGCTGTTAAAGGTAAATGGGACTGAAGATTTATTGGGTGATTTAGAAAAGGGGGAACACATCAGCTAGCGGATGGATTTCACCAACTGGAATCCATCCCTCTACCCCGAGTTGGTGAAACGTCAAGCCCCCAACCAACTATTAATGTTAAAATCAGAGACGGGGAGTGATTTGATATACAGGGGGTGTTCCCGGGTCCCAAAGTTTTATTGCGTTAAAAACACATAGTGGGGATGAAAAGAAGACATGTAAAGGGGTGCCTACACATTTTGTAAAGAGCAATTTCAACATGAGCGTGTACAGAGACTGTGTAGAAATTAGCCTAGTGCCAAGAGCACAAGTGCTTGCAATTAGCTCTCTACAGTATAGAAATTATACTGTGAGAGTGGAAAAAAATGCAATGTCATGTATATCTGACAAAGTCTATGTGCTCGAGAACGGTGTGAGTGTCCTGCCTCATGGCCACTATCGTATTTCAGACCGAGTTGAATGCATAGACTATCGTAATCAACTTGGTCTGGATAAATTAACCTAATCTGACTAACCAACTAACCACCATCACCACCACCACTGACCCAACTAACCCAACCACTAACCTGTAGCAGTGACGACAACTATTGTTTCACCTCCGCGGCTCCCGGGGGGGGGGAACCTTCCCGCGGTCGGCTTCCGGGGGGGGGCTACCTTTAAATTCACTGTAATGTTTAACTGTGCTAGTTCATGTTCCAAGTGCATTTTTGTACAGAAAAGTGTTTAAAGACAATAAGTGCTGTAGATGGACAAAAGTGTTGTACAGAAAAGTGTTTGAAGACAATAAGTGTTATTGATGGACAAAAGTGTTGTACAGAAAAGTGTTTAAAGACAATAAGTGTTATTGATGGACAAAAGTGTTTATTTATAAAGTGTTATCATTGTTCATGTTGAACAAATAGAGTTTTCATGTTGACCATGAATTTTGTCTGGTTCTTGTTGAACAAGTGTTATTTTTATCATTGTTCATGTTGAACAAATATTTGTTTTCATATTGCCGTAATAAATGCTGTCATGAAATATTGTTTTGTTGTTCTTGAATAGATAGATCTATGGGGGAAATTACTACTTATTCATTGGACACATATGATTTACAGTTAGTCATAGTCCGACTGTTGTCAACAGCATGTATCAATTTAAAACACCCTTCAGATCGTTTCTGTGTGGGCCCTCAATGTCGGGGAAAACAACACTCTTAGCTAAAATAATTCAAAATTGCGATAAAATGTTTTTGGAAAAAAAAAACCGAAAAAAAAATCTACTATTGCTATAGTATTTGGTAGGAGTCCTATGATAAAATAAAAGCTATTGCCACAACCATACCAATACAATTCATAGGAGGACTTGATGTTTTCAATAGTATTGAACCGAACTCGTGGCTGATTATTGATGATTTGGCTGAATCCATTGAACAGTTCTCACAGGAAATGCTACAACTCTTCACTGTCCGATCTCACCATGAACACATTTCCATAACCCTAGTTCTACACAATCTGTTTCATCAGAGCAAATGTATGCGAACCCTTGCTTTGAATTGCACTATCTATATTATCTATCGAGTTGTTCGTGATTCTAGCTCACTCATAACTCTCAATAAACAGATATACCCCGGCGCCCCTAAATTTCTGTTGTCAGCGTACACTCAGGCGACTAGCAAGCCCTACGGTTACATTTTGCTGGATCTTAATCAGAGCACGCCCGAGGATCTACGTGTAGTCACCGACATTTTCGACAACGAAAAATTACAGTATATATTCCGGTGAACAGTAGAAAAGGCTATTAGTTGCCATTATGACACTGAAGAAACTACACGAACAACGGCATTTATTTTCCGTTTTAAGCACTTCAAAACCCTTGCTTAGGAAGGCCATACTCAAATATGGTGTTGACAATGATTTCATTAATCTAATATCTGAACTTTGTTTAAATTTAACTGAGGGCAATGTTCAACTGCCAGAAGGTGTTAGACAACAGACAAAGCAACATCGTTCCACTGTACGTGCCTTGGCTTGTAAAAACAAGGGAAACAAATTTAAAAGAAAACGGCTCCTTCAGGCAGGCGGTAGCTTTTTCACACTTTTAATGCCAATAATTGCAGGACTTGTAAACAGTTTTCTCTAGAGAATGGCAAAACCCTATAAATTGACACCATTTGAACTTGTCCTCTCGCCCGTCGAACATTTTGAAGACAATCTAAGCAAATTTATTAATGATGAGAATATTGCCGATGACAAAAAAACTGCTTTTACTTCAAGATGCATTGCGACGTGTGGACAAACATAAACCTTATCGTGAGAGACCCCGCCGATCCCTCTAAACAGGAAACATCTCTTCAAGATTCTGCATAATCAAAGGAGAAGGAATTGAATTCGATTGTATTGAAAATTGGAAACCTATTGCCACTGACCTATCGAGAACAGAGTAAAAGAGTATTATCTTATCTCGTGTTGGAAACTGGTGATCAAGTTTAAGTCGACAGCACAGGGAAACGAATTATAATTCAGGAAAAAAGTTATAATCTAGTTGATTTAATTTGTGATATGGTGACGAATCGTAAAGGACTCTTATCCTTTGACGATAATCTATACACCTTTCTAAGTGTATCAAACTTTCCCAAAAGTCTTATTGGCAATAAGCAAATTCTTAAGAAACTAAGAGAATATAGTCCACCAACAACGCCAACACCATTTAAAAAAGAAGAAGATTCAATATTTGAAAATACTAGCACTACTGATTTTACAACACCTGTGGCTGCTAGTCAAAAGCGAAGACGAATTGATTCACCCTCCAGTGTGCAAAAGGGGAGTGGACATTACACTACGTGTTTACGTTCAAAATGGATGAAGTTCTGAAAGGTGTCTATGAAAATATTGGTGAAGCGGGAAGTTTAAGTTCTCCCAAAACGCTTTCTAAAGTGGTCTCCCGGCACCACATTGAAAAATGCAAAAGAGTATCTAGAGAATGAACCGAGTTACACACTACACCGGAATCACAGGCTTCGTGGCAAACAATATCGACAAACTAAAGCCTTTTTTCCCTCTGCATATAATGCAAATGGATCTTTTAACTTTAGACGCAGTTCAACGGCGTCACAATGCACCCTACAAATATATTCTGGTGGCAATCAGTGTCTTTAGTCGCTATGCCTATGCCATTCCACTAAGGTCAAAAGAGAGGTGTTGAAGTTGCTCGGGCCATTGAAAGTATTCTTGAACAGGATTCATATAGAAAAATTCAATCGGATCGTGGCAGTGAATTTGTTAATCCCCATGTGCAAAGGGTTCTATTGAAATATAATACATCACTTTATCATAGTCACAGCCTGATAAAGGCTGCATTGGCCGAACGATTAATAAGAACGATTCGTCTATTAATTTCAAGATATTGTACATTGAAAAATACATCGGCTTTTATTCATGATTTAGATAAAATCATGCAGATATACAACCATTGACCTCATCGATCTCTGTCCAAACTCTAGCCCTCGGGATGTTCATTACAGTGAAAATACATTTGATGCTTTTCTAAAGCAATACTCCAATGGCAATGAAGAAGAAAAAGAAGAAGAAATTCAATGTTGGTGATACTGTTCGAATTAATAGAACCACCAATATTTTTGAAAAGGGGAATTATTTATGGACCACCGAACTTTTTAAAGTGTCCAAAATCCTAGACACCGAGCCCACAACGTATCGACTACGAGACACCAAAGATGATGAGATTCTCGGCGGTTTTTATGAATATGAACTGCAAAAAGTTAGAAACACTAGTGAAATTTATCAAATTGAAAAGATATTAAAGAGTCGTACTCGTAGGGGCAAGAAACAGTTGCTTGTTCGCTGGCTAGGATACAACTCGGATTTTGATTCTTGGGTCAGTGCTGAAGATATTAACAATGCCCAATGATTTCTATGTGACTTTCATGTCCAATGTTTCTGATCCTCTCTACAATGGCTTGAATAGAACAAGTGATTTTTGGACGAAACTCTCCCCCATCATCAAATTCGACGGAAAGTATGAAGTGGCTCTTGTCGACTGTATTCTCAAAAATACCTATGACATCCTGAGAAAGGATCGTAAATATGAAATAAAAATTAGACCCTATGATTGGCCGCCACCACCAGGTGATCAAGAACAAATTCAAAAAATGAATTGGATGGATTATCCATATATTGAATTACCCTACAAGGAACTCACCTGTATGAATGATTTATGTCTCACTATCAATAAAAGAATTTCCGCTCGTAAAAAAGGAGCTTTTCATTTCAAACTATTCAAAGGAGGAGGGCAAGATCTACATTAGTTCACCTATTGCCAGCGAAAAGATTATTCTCAATGATAACCTAAAGGATGTTCTTGGCTTTAAGCTCAATATAATCAATGGTAAAAGTGCCGGAAACACTAATTTCATTTTTGCTGACTACCCACCTGCCTTCTCCACAGACACTTGTATATTTCTCTACGCCTCATTTGTGGAAACATCTCGGGTTGGTAATTCAAATGTCCCCTCCTACGAGTTCTTGAACGAAAAAACCAATCAAGAGCATATTCACCACCACAATATAAAGCATCTTCAGTATATTCCCGTAAACACTTCCTATTTGGAACTCTGTCAGTTAACACTAAGAACTGAATTAGGTGATCCCATAGCAATTTCAAAGGGTTTGGCTGTGATTACATGTCATTTTCGGCCCATCATTCAACAGCAAGATGTCTAATAGAAAAGTGGTATTCACTAGTCCTGATATGACTGCTATGTTAATACTCTTGGCCCAAGACAACAGGGCAATGGAATTGACTATTACAAGGGTCGCTCGTCAATGTCTGGCTACGGTCTTGGCAGTTGGTTTGCTAAGCTGTTTCGCTCTTCACTACCACTGGCTAGAAAATATCTTGTACCGGCTGCGACAGATTTTGCATCCTCTACACTATACGATTGGGGCTCTGGCAAGGATTTTAAAAAAAAAGTGCTACGGAAAATCTTAGGTCCAGTGCGCGAACCCTTGGCGAGAAATTAAAACAAAAATGGTAAAGGTTTAAAAAAGGTCAAGAAACAATGCATCACTCATCAGTCTCTACTCAGGTCGGAAACGAAAGACATCATCCCTTTTGTCAAAGAAAAGAAGGAAAAAGCCGACACGTAGTGTAAACAGAAGCCCCAGGAAGAAAATTGTTAGATCGAAACTAGATTTCTTCTCTTAAGATGTCCTACCTGCCGCATAAGGATTCTCAACCTTCAATCACCGCCTCATTGAATCTATTCAATGCTGAAAATGTTGATGTGAGCGTCAAGCATGGATACTATGAACAATTTTATCCACTACAACCCCTCTCCGATAATATCCACTTTCAAATTTATTCCAATGAAGACTACTTTATGGACATGTCTTCAACATTTATAGATTTACAAATGAAAGTCCGGAAATCCAATAATACAATGCCAGTTCGAGCCGATGGGATATCCTATGAAAATTGTATACTACATAATTTATTTCGTCAAATTAGTGTCTACATCAATGGCACGCTGGTGAGCACAAGCAACAATCTCTCAAAAACTATGCAAGCTATATACAATTCATGTTGATGACACCCAAGTCATACAAGGATTTGAGAGGCGCCTCCAATGGATATGAATATATTACTAATACTGATAGTACAGATGCACTTAAAAATGCTACAACTAGTGAATTACATCTAGTTGGAAAAATATATCATGAAATATTTAATATACCCCAATGGCTGCCGCCCAATGTTAAAGTGGATATAAAATTGACGCTTGCACCATCCAATTTCATATTGAGAAAACAACTTGCTGCCAATCCCGATGTAAGTCTCTCCCTCACCTCGGCAATACTTCATGTACGCAAACAACAGGTTATGAGTTCTGTTGCTTTGGCCGTGGAAAAAACTGAGAGCCAATGGAAATAATATTAAACTACTTGTTCCCCATACAATCACCAATCAACGTCATATTGCCATGGGGTCACGCAACTTCACCGATTCATCCTTTATCAATGGTGAAATCCCTCGAAACTTGCATTGGCATTTGTAAAAAGCGCTAGTGCAATAGGATCGTGGACTGAATGCCCACATAAATTCGAGATGTTTGGACTTTCATCTCTTGTGTGCAAAGTAAACGGCATCCTACTCTACAATCTATCTTTTGATAAATCCTATAGAACATTGTATGAGTTGACCATGCAAACCCTAGATCATGATTCGCAACTATTTGAAAATGGTATAACCGAAGATATGTTTGCTAAAAACACATGGTATCATTGTAATGGATTTGTCTGGCACACAGGATATGAGTATAGTACGTACGGGGACTGTGCGTTTAGAGTGTACATTTGCCGACCCATTGGCTGAGAGTATTGCACTAATCTCACTAAATCAATATGAAACCTATTGGGAAATCACCCCCAAAGGCAGTAGTGTTCTACTAGACTTGGCGCCATGAACACCAGTCAAATAATCAATGTATCTAATATGGATCCCTACATGTCCCAGTACAAATCCTATTGTCTGCCCTCAGACTATCTTGGAAAAATTCAAAGTGCGAACAATACCTTGATTATTGTTAATAGCAGTCCGTCGACTGTGCTGACGGGTCATTGGCTGTGCATCTATCAAACAATGAAAACGATTGAAATTTTTGATCCTCTTGGTCTACCCTATACATTCTACACACCCCATATCAGCAACTATATTGAGAGCAGCGGGGAAAACTATTATTCAAAATCGAAAGAGGGTGCAGGATCTAACGACTAAAAGCTGTGGCTTCCATGCACTACTATATTTTGTGTTCCGATGTCGTGGCTACACTTACAAGAAGTTTCTCCACATTTATGGTGACAATCCACGTCTGAACGACTTTCTAGTGGAAAATATCCTCTCGGACCTATACAGAATTGATTTCAGTGCCCTAAGAGTAAAGTGCTTTAAAAATGTTTGTGAATTTGTTTATTAATAAAAATGTATATATACAACAATGTCTTTAAATCTTCACTTTTAGATTTCTTCATCGGTGTATAGGCAACTGTCGTGAACCACTAATGCTGGTAAATCATTTGGATTCACTGTATATTGATCTTGATTGACTGCAAAGTCAGGGTCACATTTTCTGCAGTACAATGTAACTTCACTCTTGTCATATCTCTTTGTATAGTCAATGATACTATTTGCATTCATATTATGAAATTCACGAGTTTCAATCTGTCTATTTGAAGCAATATCACATACAGTGTTTTCAAGTGGTGAGTCACATTCGGTAACTGCCAAATAAAAATCACTTGATTTATAGTCATAGTAGGCAGTGTCGTCACAGCGATGAAATAGAAACCAGATTGTCTTGTTACCCCAACAGTTGAATCGTAGACAGATTCCTCTTCCCAGAATAATTTAAATCCACGACGATACCAATCTCGTAGAAATAAACTAAAATCACGTTTAGGATTCTTTCCAATCATAGCGGGGTAAGTATTCTCCCACTGATCACATTTATCATGGTGACAATTGGAGCACAGGTGCCCTCTAGGGTGAGAGTCACACACCTCTTCAAGACATGAATTACATCCTTTAATTTTTACTGCATAGCCTCTATGTAATTGTGTAAGGATTACATAATTTACACTTTTCACTATAGTCATCAATAATTGTACAATTCTCACATTGAGTCCAACTGTTAAGAGTGTACATGCACAATGGACATATATAGAACATTGTTTTGGTTTCCAATGTCACTTGACTCTCTCACAGCTAAAAACGAAACTGATCGTCCTCCCTCGATAAATTCAAAGTGGAGGAAAGGGGAGAGGGGTAGCTCTGTTACGTTACCTCTTTCAAAGGCGGAGCCATCTACATTGAATCCATTGGCAATGATTTCAAAAGTATATCCACAATATGATTCTGCTTAGTTCCAATTATATATCAATAAATTGAGTATAAGCATTTGAATCACATTTTAAAAGTTTCATACAATAGTCCAATGGGGGAGAATCAGTTTTCATTATATTGTCAAGTGTTCCCTGAGAGAATATCCTGCGTTGAAGAGATAACTCGAGAAAATCATCATCCAAAATCAAATGTTTTTTCCATAAACAATAGATTTGATCTAATTCTCTCTTTCTCAAATTTATTCATTTTTTCAGTCCTTTCACTCTGACTGCTGACTCTAGACTAACCAGATTCGTCAGTCCTAACCAGAAAAGAAAGGGAACATTTTCGATTTCGAAACAATTTTATTGAATAATTATAACATCAATAATACTATGCATGTACAATTAGCGATAGAAATATTGTCTTCGATATGTTTCACTAATGCACTTAAAGCACATTGAAGTCTATTCACATGTGCTATATCAACTTTTGCGGCGAAACATAATTGATCTTCCATTTTAAATTTGCTCAAGGGATATCACATATCTTGCATATACTTCATCCCATTCCAGACAAAGCCGTGATCCTCTCGTGATTTCCAACGCAATGTTTGGTGCTCTTGTATTATTACCATCAACCCCACTATCAACTTCTAATAGTGTAAACATTCCACTCATTATTACAAATATATATCCAAATGAGTAAAGTCAAAACTGTTCTCACTCCTTTGAATTCTATTCACAGACTAATAAAACTATAGCAAAAATCCTTTCCTCATATTCCCTCCGCCGCTAATATGTAAGCAAGCCCTCTGATTGGCTGAGAAGGAAACACGTGATCTAACGGTTTCCTGGAAACTCATAACATTTTCCTCAAGCAAAACAACAAATACTATTTCTGGATCATAACATTCTCCCCTAGCGTGCCAAAAAACAACAAACTCTTTCCTGGATCATAACATTTGCATCGAGCAACAACAACAAATACTATTTCTGGATCATAACATTCTTCCCAGGCACTTGGCTAAAAACAACAAATACTCTTTCCTAGATCATAACATTCTCCCATAGCGGACACTTGGCCAAAAACACACCTGGAGAAAGAGACCTTGGAGAAAGAGGTCATTGACACTGTCCCCATTAAACTATGTAAAAAAAGTTGTAGGTGGCAGCAGGGGTGAGCGATCGTGTCAATAGGGGCATCTCTACTGACAGCCCCTTTCATACACGGAATAATTTCTGTTCGTTTTAAGTTTTAATATCGCTCCTTACTCTCAGTTAAAAAAAACTTGTTATACTAATTTAACACCAAATTCCACGTTTTTACATATAGGAGTTTGAAAACTTCTATAGTAGGGTTCTTTGATACGTTGAATCTGATGGTGTGATTTTCATTAAAGTTCTATAACCCTTTAGGGGGTGTTTTCCCTTTTTTCAAAAATAAGGCATATTTTCTCAGGCGCGCAACTTTTGATGGGTAAGATTAAACTTGATGGAACCTATATATTTGAAATCAGCATAAAAATTTGACTGCATCAATTGACACAATTTGATTGAATTATTGATGTATCTATTGGTACCAAAATCCCGTTTTTTAGACTTTCGGTTACTATTGAACCGGGTAGCTTCTTGCTTACAGTTCGTTACCACGAACTGTTTGATAGCCCTAGAAAGTGGGATAGAATTACATTTATTGTACAGCTTACTGTTTAATATACAGTCAGTCAGACGGGTATCTAAAACAATCCGCAGACAATTCTTCTGGAAAACATTTATCAAATCGTCCTCCGTCTTCTGAAGCGCCCACGTATCAGAACCTTGCTTGACTGCTTATTATCTTGGTTCACTGACTTATCTTTCCATTCTTCCAAACTTTTATCAACTGTAAAAAAATACCCTTCAAATTACCTTAGCCATTTTGTATTTCTTTTAAGCCTGCTTTTTTACCCTAATAGGTATTAGGGTGAAAAAGCTTTTTTGCCTAATAGGTATTTTTTCTAATTTCCCTGAATGTACCCAGTATGGTGAATTCAGGGAAATTAGGAGAGTATGTATTTTTTTAAGATCTAGGTGGGCAATTTGCTGTTTTTGCTATATTTTCAATGAAAGTAAAAGAAAAAGCTATTTTTAATAAAAATGTCGAAAAAGTGTTTTCCACAATCTCAAGGGGGAGGGGCAAAAATATCAGGGTGAGTAGTCCTCTCCCCCAATTGAAGCTACCGGTTTCACCTATAAGGCTTCAATTCCTTCTTTTTATCAAGATATCTCTGAAATTCTATGAAGCATTTTTTCTTTCAACGTAAGTGGAAGATACACCCTTTTTGGCAAAAGGATATTATGTTTATGCACCATAAATCACAATTAAATATCACAATTAATTATTTTGACTGTTCTGTCGTGCACCATATTTAATGAAAAAACTGTTTCCTCGGAATAAAATGACTTATAACATGAGTGATCAGGCAATTACCAAAAAGAATCTTGCTTTAACGTTAATATAGTTCGTTTTTTCATCCAAATAAGAGCTTGATTTAACAGAATCAAATTTGAAGAACATACATGTACTGGGTGAAAAACGGGTACAGACCCTAGTTTTTATGATTTAAAACTACCTACATAATAGCCTTTCTCTTTTTACTCTATAATTTAGGTTCATTTTTTACCATGCAGTGTTAAAGTTTAATTATTATTTTTCTACTTTGTTTTTGACTTTTGAATCAAAATAGTTTGACGTTTGATACTCGTAAGTGAGATAAAAGCTTCTGATACAAGTTTTTGATTCTGTTCTATAACTTTTTTTCTTCTACAACCAGTTTTCTCTTATCAAATTTCTGTATCTATACTTAACATTGCTAAATAAAACTGCAAATGAGAAATAGCAAATAAATCCCCTTCTGAAATTACGGGAGCTATTGACGTAGCGTCTATGTTGGTGTTTTACAGGTAGGCACACCCTCCTCCATCCAAGGAGCAAATGCCTAGAGAGCTAAGCCGCAGATACACTACCAATAGTGTTGCTCATCAGGACTATATAGTTGCGAACTATCCCACCAGAAATACTTAAGTTTTCTTCGATATTCTCTGACAATGCGGAGTGACCTTTCATCAAAGGTTATCCCAGAAAGGACATTCTCTCAGTCCTCTTAAGAAAAGGCATAATAAATATTTAAAATTAAAAATGCTAGGATTACCGGCACAGCGTTGAATGATGGCGCCGTCAAACCTAGTACTCAAAAATTGCTTTATCTGTTTATACTAGGACCAAGCCCTTATTCAGAGGAGGGCTTCGGGAGATTGAACCCCACAACACCGAAATGTTTGCCCGACTCGTAAAAACGTAATAAAAATGGATAAAAACACATTTTTGCTGTGTTTTTAAAGTTTTTTTTTACGGTCCACCCAAAAAATACCCCCCTCCTCCGAAAAAATCCTGGATATGGCCCTGATTAGGACGATTTCAATCAAAGAAACAACAACCAGCATGTAATGATTAGGATTTTAATAGTGATTATGGCACGTCTCTTTTTAAGGGAAGTGAGTCTAGCTCCCCTAGCTCCCCAAAAATTTGCTAATACATCGAACGGATTAACGTCTAATTTTTCCTATTTTTTCGGTGAAAGCTCTGAATGAATCAACTTTACCTCTTTTTGGGGATTTGATTTTTTCAAAATTCTAATGATGTACTCAGTGACCAGATATTGATGTTTATTTAATTTGACTAAATACTTTATTATCATTACTGCATACATCATTTTCATCATTCGTATTATTATTCTTGTTTTTATTTTACAATCATTACCGATGCTAATATGGATATTTGCTATAAAAGAAACCTGCATTTTGTTACAAGAACTTTTGCATGAGATATTAGATTAAGTTATTATTATTATTAATTTTTTTATTGCTGTCATTATTGGCAGCAATCTTGCTATTACCATTAATGAACAAAATTAAATACAATTTTTCGAATACTTTTCATTGAACTCAAAAATTTTAAATTACGGTTCTTTAAACGAATCGAAACCTTTAGTGATAACCTTACTGAATTATTTATGGTAATTATCCGTTAGCTATATTTCTTATAAGGCTGATTATGCAATCGTTACTGTTCAAATACTTTTAACAATATCAATAAAATTTATTTAATTTTGAAGATGAAAAGTTGCTAAAAGCTGTTATATTTTACACGATGGCTCTTTTTTATAGAAAGATTTGACTTGATGTTGCAATTATCTCTATCTTTATGAAAAGGCCAAATTATTCTTCTTCTTTTCAAAAAAAGATTGATGGTACCTTACTGAGAAATCAGTCTCTATCCCTAGTTTTGATTGTAAGCAATGGGAACTAATTCGTTTTGGCTTTCAAAACTGAAAAAATAACTTAAATTTTCGATTTCAAGTTGAATGAGCCCCAAGTTTTGAGGAAAACTTCTTCCATATGAAGAGGCCATATATTTCTCAATATATTAGCCGATCTGAAAAAAAGTTTGAGCCTCAATTTTTATTTTTGGGGTATGCCTCTTGACCCCCCCCCCCTCCCACGAATTTTTTTCCAACTCGTAAAACATATATACATTTTCTTTTCAAATATTAAAGCTTTTTTTGTAGACCCCAATCTCCTCCCCCAAACAGAACTCATGGATACGAGACGCCTTGGAGAGAGGTCTGATTTTGGTCATTCTGTATTTCCTATCTTTTTCTACTTTTAAATTAAATTTCAGAAATTATATGAATCTTGCGCTATGGATACTAATTGTTGATCATATGTATAAGCTAGTACCACGAATGAAGAGCACTAATTTATCAATATACTACATAAGAAGAGATTCTTAATTATAATGTACATTTTCATTATGCCAGCCCTAGCAAACTACCAATTAAATTAATAAATACATCGTAACTTCTAATCAAATGTCTTGAAGGTATTAGTTAAAGCCAACAATTACTAATTATGGAAGGTATAGTTTCTTTCAGCTCAGAGTTAGCTATCTAACAAGGCTACAGATAGACAGTTGAAAATCTTTAGCCGAAGGTTTACAATCACACCTTTTAATTTTCCCCCTCCAGCTCCTTTAGTAGATGCGGAAACTAAAAAAAACGCTCTACCCAGTGAAAAAAAACATTAAAAAAAATTAATATATCCAGGAATAGTCACTCTGTCAATTATGTTTTTCTTTAAGTATAGGCTACTAATTAATAATGAAATGCTATAGTTTTGGTTAACCTGTTGCAGCACAGTGGGCTGATGTTCTTTTTGGCAATACGGGGCCCAGGGTTCGATTCCCACCGCAGCAAGGCTGGGCGACAAGCCTGCTACTCGTACCTGTAAAAGGACCCTGCGTATATCAATCATATATCATATATCAATCGCCTACTGTGATAAGGGGGCATCTATGGATTCTACAAGGAAAGCAAAGGTCTGCGAATAATTTAAATTCAAAAAAAAATTAAATTCAAAATTCAAAATAATTTAAGTTCAAACTCTTTATTGTGGTTATAGATTGTCATTTTGTCGGCCTTTTAAATATTGACTGTAACCGCCATTTTCTCAAATTTTGCTTGCATTAGGCAAGAAGTGGTTTCACTTATCCTAGAACCAACGCCGTATCCAGGGTGATTTAAGGAGGTTTAACAGCAACTAACGACGATTCGACGCCCTATGTGCCAGTAATGGCTCTGGAAGATCTTTATCCTTTTCATAGTTTTGGTCTTATTGTCAAGGGTTGCTCTTTACTTACAGATTGTTACTATGGATTTCTGGATCCCCCACATTTTACTTAGGGAGACTAAAGTAAACAATCAATAGTTATGAGACCCTTCCTTAGCTCAGAGTTAGCTATTCAGCAGGCTACAGGCCACCAATGCCAAATCATTGTTTTGTGGGACAATAAAGGCTGAAAACGGTACTTTGTTATAGTATTTTGTAACTTAAAAAGGGTACCAGAACTTATGTTCACTAAACTTAATGGCTGCAGCAGAAAAAGGGCATTAGCAATTCAGCAAGAGATTGGAAAGTTTGCTGAGCAAGTTTTGTGGCTGAAAGAGCAAAAAGTTTGCCAAGAACTTAAGTAGAATATGCGAGGGGTTAACAACTGGGCATTTTGAGGGACACCTGAAGGCATGAGGCACGGAGGCCCGCCGGAGGCATGCCTCCTGAGACATGCCGGAGGCATTAAAATGGACAGGGAAGGAAACTTTTAAAATATTCCAAAGGGCGCAATATGTAAATATATACAGCTTGCCTGTTATTCGGTATCTGTCGAATATTTCAGCACCTTCAAAAGCGATCTTTTAAAACTTGGAAAAAATTATTTACGGGTTTATTTGGCAAGGAAAAGAACCCTCATGACTGAAAACAACTGATATGTACCTAAAGAAGAAGAACGGAGGACTGCAAGTTGTTGATATCCATGCAAAAACTAGGTAACCCTACGATGGTACTGATGGTGTCACTTTTTCCTATTACACATGCAGCTTTGCCACCAGCTCAAAAATAAAATTCCGATTTTTATTCAAAAAAAAAAAAATCCCGAAATTTCAAAAAAAAATCCCGGAACAAGGTTTTTAAGTTATACAACATAGGGCTGCGCGGTGATGACGTAAAAAGCAAGGTACGAAATTCAAACTACCGTGAAACGGGGTTTCTAGTTGTAACTAACAACTGATTGTCAATATTCCTAGTATTATTTCGACGTGAAAACGTTTTGGTGGATGAGTAGGATCTACGACAAATATTCTAGGCCAAAACAATTCGCCAAAGTTCCGAAAAAACGTGTCTACGCATCCACGTTTCATCGTTATTTGAATTTCCCGCCCAAGAATTGAGGTCACGCTTCGCAGCCCTATTCAATGTGGCTTGGCTAGCGGTAAAAGTTGCCTTTTATCACGTCTTCACACGTCCCTTTCCTTTTTATCATACCTGCTTTTCTGTTTAGTGGCTGTGCCAAGACGCACCCCTGGATCTCGGATTCTTAATTGTACTAAAAAAAAGGAATCTGCTGCTTTGACACGAAAGAATCCGGAAGAAACACAGATCCCTTTTTCCCGAATGTACTTAGAATCCAACTTTCTTGGTATTAAACCCAGGCCTTTGGGTACTTGAAGAGAAAACTGTAAAGCAACAGTCAGAAAAACTGTTACTACCGAGTTATTAGTAAAAAGCGCTAAGTAAAGCAACCAACTAAAAAAAAATAACTAGTTTCTCAGATATTTATTGGTACGTTTCAGTAATCATCTCGATAATCACAGCTCAAATGGCAACCCTAAGAAACTGGACAAATGAGGTTCAGTAAATCAAACTAAGCTCGGTTAGCACAAGTATAAACACTAAGTCTTCTACTACTAAGTCTTCTACTGAGCATAACAAGTTTTCCGATGGTATTCATCGCTTCCACTGCCCTAGATCTCGGAATGCATTCGAGACTCATAAAATTATATCAAGAACTCAAGCGAATGGGGGACGAGGGGCACACGCACTTGAGCTGGAAGGACCAGCCCCGCCGTGGGTGGCCTCCTCGTCCGTAGGAGATATGGTTCAAGATTCTGTTCAGTTCTGTGCCCTCATGCACGTCGGTATTAAGTTTATTTTTGTTTTTTTGTTGATGGGTTGGTTTTATTTTGTTTTTTTTGTTGATTAAGGTTAGTCGTAAAAAGGGCTGAAAAAAAAGAAAAAAAAGAAGAAAAAAAGTTCAACCGCAAGAATGGGTTTCTTGTGGACGGAGGACGCCCAGTCTACGGGAGAGAAAATAGTTTTTTTTTTGTGATAAACAATTTTAAAGTTGTAAGAGTAAGCCTTTTGGAAGACCACCTTTAAAATTCGAATTCGTATTAGTGAAAATTGAAGGATATGAATTTAAGAAATTGAAGTAAATATGCCACCGGAAAAGCGTCTCCTAAAGGGGGAAGGACACCCTGGAACGGGGGGAGCGATAGATATTTGGCAAGAAAAAAGTTAAATGGTAATGTGCCTTCATGTCCACTAATACATTGACTGGTATATAATATTTTTTTTTTTTTTTTGAAGTTTAGGTGATATGATAATGTATAAAGTTGTAAGATTTGTATGTTTTTGTATTTAAATATCACCGAGTGGAGAAGAGGAGGGGAGGGAGAAAAAATAACAACTACCTCTGAAAAATATTAAACAAAATTCCTTCTGTTGACACACAGAACGTGGCGATGGTGGTGGTTATGGTCTTGAGGTCAGTTTTGGGTTTAGGTGCCATTTTTAACATGATGATTGCGATGCTGACGAGACATCAAAAAAGTGGAACCCTTTCTTCTGGATAAATGAATTCAGCTTTGTGAAGACGTCTGAGTCAAAGCCAAAGACAATGTTGGTGCCGATTTCCATAAAAACGGGTCCTGCTGAATGCATGATATACAGGCTGGAGTAACAGTAACCCTGGTCTACCAATGCGGCAGTTAATGTGAGATCAGCATTCAGCCGGAACCACTGGCACAGAATTCCTATGTCGTCAGGGAACGGCATCGCCATATTCTGCGTGTCAACAGAGTGGCATCTTCGCCCAGACAAGTAGCCAAACTGTATGACCCGCCCAACTAATACTCTCTTTCCCCTGCCAACCGTTTTTTAAACGCACCTTTCACCGATACGCAATTCCGATTTCACACCGACCTCTGCATTAGTTTGTGGTGACTCACGTAGTCCTACTCGTCGGCCCTGGACCATCACCCGTTTTAATCGGTCACTACTCAGCTTCTCAGAGCTTTCCCTCAGAAGCCACAACAGCGTGGATTTTTTTATTGGTGTTATGGAGCCGTCAGAAGTCTTGACACGACAAAACCTAGAATTCTTCATGTTCGTCACAGGCTCACTAACCCAAGTTTTCTCAACTTGGTGTTTCACACAGTGAGCAATCACTGGCAAATCTTCAAAGATGCCGTCACTTTCCGAGCCCGATTCAGTGTCAGTCGCGGAAGCCTTTTCCTGCTTATCGGACAGAGTATTTTCCTCTGAGTCATCGTCTGAGTCACTGTCGTGAAGTACAGAAAGACGAACATTCGGTACTTGGTGACCGAAAGCAGAGAGTACGTCGGCGGGTATCAAGGCTTTCATTATATGCTGGCTTTCAATACGAGCTCGCCCTAGCTCGAGCTTGATTTCATCGTCCCCGGGCAAAGAAAAATCGGAACTGACAGACACAACACCAATTGATCTAACTCGCTTGGCCTTGGGCAAGGACAACTGTTCATTAGAATATTGAGGTTCAAAATCCGTTATACTTCATATCGACGAATTTGATGTAGAAGTTGGAGGAACGAAAAGTTTATTACAGTACTGTAAGTGCTGGTTTGAGACCGCATCTTCCTAAAAAAAATCTTCACACGGTTGGCTATTCATGTCGGAGAATTTGAAAAGAAGTACGAGCCCAAGCCGTTTGAATCGACGAATGAGAAGCACTAGGGAATGCATATTTATCTCTAGGCAATGGTAAAGGTTTGTGGTAATAAAATTCTTGTTCAAAGCATAATGTCCACTTTTTAGGACCCAGGATCTCCAATGTCGAACGCAGTAAACAACACGACCAAATAAAGATAACCTCTCAAGAGGAGAAAGTTTGCCGTCGTAAAAAACGCGCCGTACGCTTTCCATAAGCCAAAGATAAAACTGTGTTCCTTCGCTTCCAGGAACACGCTGTTTCGGGTGTGCCGGAGGCACGGAGGCACAGCTGGAGGCCCGAAGGAAGGAACACCTGTGACGGTCAGTTTTTAGCCCCTCGAGAATATGCTGCTTAAGCATTGAATCGAACTTAAAAGGGTTTCGTGCACCCATACCCACACCCAGGGAACCAAGGGCATAAACAACTTTTAGTAGTCCTATTGGTTGTCCTCTTTGGAAACACGAAGCAGCGCACGCCAAGGGTGGCTGAAGTGTGGTGCAAAGAATGTCACTCCAAGATATACGCTAGATGGCTCCCTGTAATAACCTAGAGCCCACCCTGATCAATAGTATTTGAGGAGTTCCACGGTGTTGCACAAGGGCTGGGACGTACAGAGGGATTTGATTGGGATGGGGGATTGAAGGAGCACAGTTTTGAACCAATACAAAAAGGGGCAAATGACATGGGAAACAGAAGAAACTACGAAGAAACTTCGTAGAAACACGAAGAAACAGAAGAAAACAGAAGAAACTACGAGAAAAAATCTTGTTCTTTTGAGAGAGAAAACTAGTCGATGAAAGGTAAGCCTAGGGAGGAAATGTAAACCAAGGTCTTCGTACATTTCAGAACAAATTTTGAAATTGGAGTTGAATGCAAGGACAGAAAGAAAATCTGCCAAATTATTGAACCAAAATGAATTCTTTTTTTTTGAAATGAATGGCTAAGAAAACAAACCATATTCAACTGAAATGCTCAATGAAATAGCATTGCTCATTATTTATAGTTATTTCGTTCGCTCTCTACTGTGTTACAACTGTCACTGGACCACGATCAACGTTGACTAAGGCAACGTTGTTATTATCATCAAAAGCTTAGTGTTTTATCAATCAAGTTCGTCAAAGTTGACATGAATTTATGAACTTCTTATATCTATCATTAACTATATTGGTGCTGTTTTTTTTTTCAAACATGGTTTTCATTCTACTTTTCAGTTGTTGCCAAAATCAGTAAAAGCCGAATTTTTTAAATATTTGGTTTTGTTTTGTAAATCTCAAAGTTCTACCTTAAGCCGCTTATTGATTTATGAGGCAAATCGACATCAAGGAAAAACATGTTTCAACCTGATTTAGATTTGTACAGATAAATGAATCACTTTGCAAACATATAGACTTGTTCAATTTTAATCTGGTTTTACAGCGTGTTGATAAGAGCAATTACCTATGATTTAAAGAATTTATTTGTGTCTTCTATATATTAAAATAGGTTGTTAATATAAAAGGTTATTATCCTTGCCATTCACTCTAATAACTAGCAAGAGAGTTCATAGAGGAGGGGCTTTGAGTATTTGTCGTTCCCTGGAAAAAAATAACTCACACTTAAAAATGCAATATTATTTCTTTCCAAAGTATAAAACTTTTTACTCTTTATAGTAAATGAAAGTGAAAAAAAAACGGAGTTCGAACTTAACAAGTACAAACTGCCACGAATAGTTTATTTTACTGCCCCCCCCCCCCTTAAGCCTTCCAAAAACCTAAATCGTCATTTAGAGTTATACTAAGAAAACCAAATACTGGTGCGGTTAAGGTTAGACATGAGGTTAGTAGCTGGTTTCGTATTAAATAAGGAGTTAAGCAGGATTGTGTTCTAACCCCATTTGTATGAATCATTTTGATGATTGAGCCGATTGATTTTCCTATTTCTGCACGAAAGGAATAAACGTCATTTTTAATATTGAAAGCTGATTGATTAGAATAAAGGCGTTTTATATCAAAAATATTTTTCATGAAATTCTGTCGGTATTTTAAGTTGAATTCTTTTAACATCTTGTTTTCATCAAAATACGAGTAACAACACTGCCTTCCTGCATGTTTCACGGGGTGGCAGTGCTCCGTTTTTCTGCTCTTGAAATGTTCTAGATATACTGTTTTGCTGTTGCTTTCAGTAAAGTTCAAATAACACCCTAGCTTTATCATGAATATGTGGGGGGGGGGGCAACACCACAATTTGTGGGACTTTTTGTTAGTTTTTAGTTTGACTTCATTGTTCAGTGTAATCTATGTTCATTTTAGGCTATATTTTTTCATTTATGGTATACTCTATCCATTTTAAGTTCTGTATCTTCGAAAAGCTAATTTACACTCGTTTTAAGTTTTCAAATAACACTTTACATTATATGAAAAACTGTATGCTATAAAAATTAAGCTCTGTTTGTTTTTTATTAGCATACTTTGTTTTATGGGTTTACATTGCAATACTAGCCTTGGATACATAACCTGGAAAATGGTGAGTTTTATTTTAGGACACTCAAATTGAAATTGTGGCATCATACCCTCATTTTTGTAATGCGTTACCTCAATTTCCTCAAATACTTTAATGGGTGATATCAGCTTTGGTGAAAATCCAATACCTTTTGTGACATATTTACTTATCATATTTTGATACTGAACTTCCAAATTTCAGTATTTGCCTCGTAATGAACAATCTTACCTATCATCGAACACAAACTGTGGTCAAAATTGGGAACTATTAAAGAAGTAGCAATAAGAAGACAACCAAAACCATTCCTGAACAACCCCGTGTCGACACGGGTTGTTCACGGGGGTCACCGTCATTCTTTAAGGTTGTATCTGAAATTGTCTAATTTCTGAAATAATTACCAAAAACTGTTTGCTAAGCTGTTCTCAAAAGCGGGAGCAGCGGGAAGGTTTATGTTCAGTCACCAAAGATCCTCCTGATTTGTATTGCCCTGCTAATTTTACTTTTCAAAAGAGCATTTTTGAAACAGTTTTTGATAATTATCTCAAAAATGTGTAAGTGTGAGATACGACATTTAGCTTTTCAAAAGAGCTCATTAAACAGTTTTTAGTAATTACCCTAAAAGTGTGAAAGTGTCAGATACAACTTTTAGGCGTGAAACTGATAATATTTTTATTTACTAGGTTATTTATATAATTTGAAGCCCTTGCAATGGTAGGATGCTTGCAAGTGTATGGCTAAATTGTCATTTGACCTCTGAAATCCTTCAAGTGCCACCCCATAGAATATCCCTGAGCAAAGACAAGTTAAAAAAGGGGCACGACGACTATTTTTATGAAGCTGGAAGAGCTAAAGGCCACAGGCCCTGCCATTGGGACTTGTAGTTCCGCAAATTAAAATATTTGTACGCTCCTGATTTCAACAGAATATATACGTATTTCTTCTAAAATTTGTTTCCGAAGCTTAAATTTAGAGTCCTTATTTCGGGGCTTGCAAGTATTATGTCCACTATGGACGGGTATTTTTGTATTTGTTGACTGTTCTAATCAAAATGGTCATTTAAAAGTTGTCACCTGCCATATTTTGCTTTAGGGGCATTTGGAGTCTACGCCAGTTCATCCAATTCTGGGGCCAATCGTAGTCAACAACACTATTTGGCTAACTATGGTAATTGACTTCGAAAATTGCTAACTACCAATTAGCAACTATAACGAAAATCAAACACCAATTGTGAAATGCCCAGCTACGTCATGATTTAATCTTGAACTTTATTTGACTTAGTGCATTTTTTTTATCCCTTAAAGCCATTCCCTAAATGATCCCAGAACTATCATGTGTCAAAAGAGGCACAACATGTCTATATTCATCAAGCCAGGCGGAGAAGAGCTCAGGACCCAGATCGCAAATTTTTAGACTCCATGTTCTGGATGGTACTGGTTTCAACAAAGCATAAAAAAAACTCCACAAAGAAAGTCCACAACTTTGGATATCTTGTCATCCCTGCCTGGAGGTACCTTTTTGGATCATTTGCTGCTCTGATCAAAATGGCTATCTTGGAATTTTGATTTGACGTTGTGTGGGAATGCAGGAATGTTAAAAAGGTGTCAAAAGAGCGTTTCGCTGCCCTAATGTCGGTTTCTGTTCTTAAAATTCACACTAGATTTTCGATTTTCCATCGAATTAGCACTCCCCCAGCCTGCTGTGATTATCATTTGTGCAAGATGATGTCAAGAAAAATACGGGGAGGATGCATTGTTCATTGTTCATTAAGTCGACACCACTAGGTTGATTATGACAAGTCCTTTTTGAACCTTTACTTGCCACCCTAGAAATATTCCTTGGGTCATTCCCGCTGAAAATAAGTCATATTGGTGCCACCAGTTACTTTAGTATTCTGGCCCATTTCATTGGAACCATTCATTTACATAATCAAGGGAGGACAAGCTCCCCTTCCATGAACTCTTAAAATGTTTAAATATTTCTCAAAATTTCTTATATTCTCCATGCAATCAACGAAGTTTTGAATTTTTTCAAAGATGTTACCAACCCCCGCCCCACCCCACAGAGACATTACACTCTTGGAAACATTCCTGTTCACCGGTAGGCAGCCACATGGCGACACTTCGTCCATCAACATTAATAGAAAATCTAAGGATCCTGGACGTCTCTGCTAATAGTTATAATTATCAGTCAGTTTTGAGTTACATACTTATATGGTAATGCATTATTAAATTCAGGTACATTTCAATATCATCCACTTTTGATTACTTTTTGTTTTGGTAATTTCAAAACTAGCTCTGTAATCTTATAGTACAATAAAAACCAGACAGGCAGCGAATGTTATCGAAAAAACAGTTTGGGACTCGAGAGCCAAACCCTATATTCTGTGTTTATTGCTTGAGTGCTTGTATACACAAATCTGACTGTTACCATCACAAAACCCGATGGGTCTGCTTTTATCAAACCCCAAATTATTATCTAACCGGTTTTTAGGTGTAAATGAACGTTCTAGTCCTTTTGATGCCTTTTCTGCGTTGTTGCTTGATTTTAGTTTCACTTTAAAAAAAAAAATGCATATACCTAAGAAACTTTAAATAATTGTGCTAAAATGAAATTTAATAACGCTTTGAAATTTAATATCAATTCTTCAAAATAATCTTGAAGCTATATATAAATCTGCCAAACTGCCATGTTACCAACAGCCCTTCCCCTTAAAAAAAAAAAAAAAAAAAAAAAAAAAAAAAAAAAAAAAAAAAAAAAAAAAAAAAAAAAAAAAAAACAGAGCCCGATTTTCTTAGTTTTATATTTGTTTGCTCTGCTATACACATCACCATGACATCCTACTAGTTTTGAAAACACTCATGTCAATTAAATGCTTATGAGCGTTTGAGCGCCTATAAGAGAAATAGGATATTAGATAAGATATGAGCTAAATATAAAATCAAATTAAAAACAAGAAAAAATAAACTTTTCCTGATTTTGTAACCTAATCTAAGGCTACCAAAGAGTATAAAAGCAGTTAATTTCCATACTATACAGCACTAGGCCTGTACAGCATAAGCATATTTAACCTAAACAGTCTACACATTGCTGTAGCGTCTCGAACATTTGAAAAACTTTCAAAACGATTCTCAGCCTGTTTTTTTTTTTTTTTTACAAAAACCCTATTTTCCCAACTGCTGCTAATTACTCACGCCAAATATATACTACTACTAACTTAATATCGCACTTCATTTTAACCCACGTAATTATTTGAGATCAACCAATTTCGTGGTAACGAATGTAATGAAGTAATTAATGGGGTAAAAAGCCAAATACTCTTCTCTTCTACCTTTAGAATTATCAAACTAGCTATTACAATTTTGGCATTGCACTATAGTTTGTCTTTTTCTGAGTTATTTTTTAATCCTTATACGCTCTGTTTTCTTTTTATTTAGTGTTTTTTGAATCGTATGTCTTCCCCCTCTTTTTCATGCCTGGGAGCCTTAGGGGGATTTGTACCAGGTATTCATTGTATGTTTAATTAATTAGGAATAAATCTTATCTATTTATTTATACTATGGACTCCTAAATTGGGTTCAGAAGCCCCCCCCCCCCCATCCCGTAGAAAAAAGACCTAAATTTCATCAGATTAAAAAAAAAAAAAAATAAATAGTTTTTAGTCTAAGGGGAATGAGATAAGCGTTACAGTTGTGCATATCGGAACAAAATTATCACATTGTGTCGTTGGTTTCAAACTTCTTGGATACAAAACCAACTTGTAATGTTTACAGTTGTGGTTAAACTATCCTATATCAATTTGCAAAACTTGTCGCTTTTCTTTTTTATTCGGTAGCAAATGCTCGGGAGGAATATAGTTTTTGCATTCCTTGGACTATAGCATAAGGCTTTGTTGCCCCCCCCCCCAAAAAAAACGAATAAAAGTCTAAAGTATGGATGTTGGACCCATATTCAAAATCACTGTGAAGGCTAATCACATAGTCTGCAAAGATCACTTTCCACAAATTTCCGAACAGGATTGGACCGTGGCATCATTATCTTGTTATAACAGGAATTTCTTAGAAGCGACAGCTATACGGTCTGCATAGCTCACTATTCAGAATTTTGAAATTACTATTAAAGCCATGGTCTTAACATTCATAGCCAAAACAGGTAACGTAAAAAGTTCAAGGGAACGAATACACCCGCTCAGACCCAATCTTAAGCAAAAGTTGTCTCATAGTTATTTCTATTTAAGTATGTTTTTCTTACTAAGTAAAGAGCAAAGTCGAAACTTAAAACAAAAAAAATTATTGCTTCGCAGATTACACAAGATCGCTCAAAAACTCGCTCAAATTAACTGACTCGTGATATTTTCCAATATTTGTTGAATTCTAAAAACAGGGGCTTTACTGAAAACACAAAGGCAACTCCAATACACAGGATGTTCTCATAGCAGCAGAAAATTCCATAGGTAGCCTGAAGGAAACCAAAAACTAAATTTATAAGGCTCTATACTGACCTTGTTATCCATAACATATAACACACAATTATAATCCCTATAAACTCAAGCGAGGTCTTAGCTGTAATAAATGAAAGTGCGACACATGCCACTTTAATGACTTTTTAGGAGAGCCAAAAAACGTAAAAACGTTTGTCGGCTGTGGTAGCTCTGAAGGGTGAGGCTAATGGGGATAAAGGAACCATAACCTAAACCAACTTCTGCTCTTTTCAGTGGTATTTATAAAATTCAGGTATTCCGAGCGAATTCAAAATTATCCTATTTTATGGCGTATGTTATAGCTCCATAAGATCTCTTCTGCCACTTGAATTGCAACAAGACCTGATAAAAAAGAGACATTCACCACTTAGAGACTTATGACTCTTTTTATCATTGTAACAGTAAAAGATATGACAATTCTTACTGCACCAGTCGATTCCTCGCGTTTTGTTTACCCATGACACATAAATAATTCATTTTCGACCAAAATGGCATATGCCGCACTTTTAGTTATCAGAGCCGGTCTATTTTCAGTGAAGCGTTACTTTTTAGAATTCTAAAGATTTTGAGAAATATCCCAAGTCAGTTTATTTGAGACTTGTTTGAATTTCTTTTAAACATCCCCAGGGCTAGGAAACATGAAATTAGTTGATATAGATTTTATTTACTCAGGTAGGAAGGATGGGGTACATAGACAGGGAATAGCGCTCCTGATCAATAAGGAAGCTGCTAAGTCCTGTTCAGTCTGGGAAAGTATTAATAATAGAATGCTAATCGATAATTTTATGACTAAAAAGTGCCGTCATAGTAGTATATGCCGCTGTAGAACCACCTGACGGAGGTACTAGTGATTCAATGAATTTTACTTACAGTTACAAGAACAAATAGACAGGGTCCCAGGTGGAAATATGGTGTTTTTATTAGAAGATTTTAACACTCAGGTTGGTAAAAATAGAGATAGATC
Organism: Artemia sinica; assembly: GCA_027921565.1. Lineage (NCBI taxonomy): Eukaryota > Metazoa > Arthropoda > Branchiopoda > Anostraca > Artemiidae > Artemia > Artemia sinica. Next base: position 6,848,503 of record CM051267.1, on the reverse strand, counting down.
CCCTAAACATTCTCTGAAAGCTTCACCTGAATGCCCTTGGCCTTTTTGGACATCAAGGGTCAAACATTCCGAACTGCAAAAAGAAAATTGTATAGCTTACAGCCCTTGGCCCGGGGGCTATTAAAGGTTGATATCCCCACAATCATTGCAATTGGACGCTTTGGTTATGTTGAACAAAAGGCTATCTCAAAGTTTTGTTTGGATGTGTTTGGGGATTAAAGGTGCGTGGGAGGGGGCTAATGGCCTCTTATTACTTTTGACTCTCAAAAAGTACACTAGAACTTTCAAATTTCAATCAAATGAGTTCCTTCCGAAGTGTCTATGACACTTCTTCTGTACAAAGTGCCTTGGTGAAGAAAAAAAAATACTAATAATACATCGGCCCACTTCGCTTTTTACTTAGGCAGCCCTATTGCTATGCCTACGATTTTGTTACTATGAAGAGTTTCATCTTATTGCATAACTAAAAATAATCTCGATGAGACTATTGTACAGACCAATGGCGCGGTCTGGATGTTCCAATCTGCTATAATGTTTTAGATACGATCTAATATACGCTACTGCAGTTGGTAAAAACAGATTTCACAGTTTTTCCATAGCCAAAAATGAGTACAAACATACTGTACATACATAATAAAACTAGTACGCAAACTAGTACAGAACATAGTACAAACTAGTACAGTACATAATAAAAAACAGTATCTAACACCAGTATAAAATGGCTGGCAAAGCCGAGGAGAGAACGGACTTCTAAAAGCTTTTTCGTGAAATATTGCATCATCCCTTATTTGACTTGCTCCCAAAATGGAAAAAAATTACTATTTTGTGATTTTCTCGAAAATTTGAAAATGCAGATACTGGATCTTAGCAGGACACAGCGAAGCAGACTCATAGTTTTGGAATCAAGGGTTAATACCCGACGTTACATTTTTTTCAGTGAAAAGTAAAATGTTGTGAATATATTCCTTTCTGCGTAAAAGTTGTATTTCTGGAGAAAAAATTGATTTTTGACTGTTTTATGCGTGCAGATGGGTAGATAATTTGACTAAATGTAAGTTTTTTTTTCTGTTTATGAACTAGTATTTCCAACTTTATTGTTTGGGTAAGTACCCTGTTTTGTCTTACGGCTTCATAGAGCTTCAATTTTCAGCAAATTTTTTTTTTCGCCAGTGTCTTTGAATTTTGGGTTTGGGAGGGGAATAATTTTTTTTCCTAACCTCACAAAAGGGTAAAGTTTTTACTGGTCGATGCTTGTCATTCAGCAGGGTTCGCCGCTAGTGCTACGCAATCGGCAATGTCCGTAAACTCTAAAGAAACCCGTTTATAAGAAACCCGATTTTTTAATTTAGAGATTCACCAAAGGTAGAGCCAACTAGCCAAATTCCGCCACTGATTTATCACTATTTCTAGTTATTTATCACTATTTCTAGTGATTTATCACTAGAAATTATATCACAATATATCACATTTATCACAATATAGTGATTTTTTATATTGTGTAAGCAAAAATCACTATATTAGCACATAAATCACTGGATTATTGAAGAAAGTCATTAAAAAATCATTGGAATGCAGTGACTTTTTTCACCGGGGGACAACCCCGCATACAGTAGAATCTGTGATTGATAAGGCTCTACATTACAGGGTTGTGGATTCATTCCCAATGCTTGATATTTTTTGACGTTAGTAAACTTGACTCGACTTAAGTCCCGTCCGTCCTTGAAGGTCATCTTGGGGCCTCTTTCTTCATAATGGCGAGGATGTGCTTTTGTATGCTTCACGTTTTTTCTGCAAGGCGAAGAAGGTTCGAGAGGCGGTGAGGTGAAAACATTTCCTTCCACCTTTTTGGGGGACGACCATGAGTACGAGAACCGTGAATTTGGTCTTCAAAGGTGATTTTCGGGAGACGGGACTGAATCATCCGTTGTACGTGACCGAGCCATCAAAGTTGCTGGAGCTCGATCTTCATGAGAATTGTTTGTTGTATTTTAAGGCGCTCGTGAAGTTTGACATTTGAGATTCTATCAAGCCGAAAACCCAGCCGAAAACCGGTTGGGTATTCTTGGATGACTAAGGACTTCATGGCACTGATCCGTTCGAGTATGATTCGGGTGAAGATCTTGGCAGTATGACTTGTTAGGCTAATATGACGGTAATTATCACATATCGCCTTTGACCTCTTCTTGTGTAGCGGAACAATTGTGGCTTTGCACCAAGAAGTTGGCAAATGACCCTCTTGCCAGGCAGTGGATACAATCTTGTGGAAAAGATCTATAGGTGGTTCACACCGGACTTTCAGCAGTTTTGCCTATATTCCATCCGGGCCAGGGGCCTTGTTAGTCTTCAGCGCTTGGATGGCGTCTTTGACCTCAGAACGGAGAGGAGGTGGGCTGGGGTCTGGGACAGTAACTTGAAACAAGTCCAGAACAGCAGGGTTTGGAAGGATATCAGGATTAAGCTTTTCTTTGAAATACTCCATCCATCTCGATTGGATACCTTCTGTGCTTTGTATCTGGGAGCCCTTTTATCTAGCAGTGCACAAAAACTCAGAATTTTCTTGATTGTTAGCTCACGAACTCTCTTATACATAAAGTGTGAGCTGCCTTTCTTAAAATCAGACTCACACTGTTCGCATTTGTCTTTAATGTAGGTGCGATGGGCTCTACAGGTGGCTTTTTCTACAGAACGCTTCAACTGCTTATATCTGTCCGTGCTCTCTCTGTCTGACCAGTTATTGTGTTTTCGTTTCTCAGCACATAATAAAGTAATTTTGTTGGTTATCCAAGGCTTTTTATCACCCTTTTTGGTTCCTACGGCGGACATCGCTACTTTGCTGATGATCTTAGAGGAGTCTGTGACCAGTTTATCGATATCCTCTTTAGATAGAGTTATAGGAATATCAGACAGAAGGTCCAATATTTGAGTAGACAGTTCATCGATGTAGGTCTGGCAAGTTTGAGGGTCTTTGAGAAGATGTTGGTTGAAACGAGCGGGTCTCTTCTTTAGCTTTGCAGAAGATTTCAGGCGTATCTATAGTGCAGATATGACCAGGGAATGGTCGCTGTCGAAATCGCCACCTGCGAGGGTGACAGTATCTAGCCCAGACGATCTCCACTGCCTAGAGACGAGAACGTAATCAATAAGAATACAGGTTTTTCCATCCGGCGAGGTCCATGTCGCCTTACGACGTTCTCTGTGTTTGAAGAGAGTACTGGTAATGGCTAGATCGCTGTCTTTACAAAATTCAATGAGGTGTTCTCCCTTCTTGTTAAGTCGCCCATGGCCAAATTTACCCATAACATCTTCGTTTCCAGTAGAAGCGTTACCAACAATAGCATTGAAGTCGCCAATGACAGCAACAAGGTCTTTTTTGAGAACTGCGTCAATTAGGCTTTGCAGTCGAATACAGAAATTGTTAGACTCTTCATCTGGTTTGCTGCAGTCAGGAGGGTAGACTTGTATGATCGTGATGTTGATCGGTTATCCTTTCATTCGTATCATAATCAACCGTTCTGACACGGGCGTTACGGAGATCAGGAATCTTCGTGCCTTACTCGACATCGAAAAGCCAACACCGATGGCGATGGACGCCATCGGTTCTCCCAGACACTATCAGACTAGTGTTACCCATTCTTTCTTCGCCAGTGGTAGGGAAGTGTGTTTCTGAAAGTCCCACAATATCCCATTTATATCGGTTTAGTTCATTTAGGACAAGATCTACTTTGTCTTGTTTAGCAAGCGTCCTAACGTTCAGGGTTCCAATAGATAAAATCAATTTAGGGGAAAGCATAGCCTCCAGGGTCGGAGTTGCTAACGTTGTTAAAGGGTCTCCATTCGCAAGATTCTTGGTCGTCAGATCGTCCCGGACGCGGTAACTTCGTCGGTTGCCCCGGACGCGGTAGTATTGGTTCTCGTTCTTGATCGTTTGTGCTTCATAATTTTTAATAAGAAAGAAGGTTTCTTGGCTAATATCAGGACGGCGGTAAGCCATTCCTCTCCATCCCTAGCAGTTTGCCCCTCCAGCTGAAACTTAGTTTCTGCAATAACCTTGTCAAAATTAAGATAAGCTTGCATAATCCAAAAATCCAGAGAAATAGGTCAATTTATTTAGTATATCTTTGCCCTTATTTTTCTATATGGCTTATTTTTCACTGCCATTTTCACTTGATTTGGGAAAATTGTCTCCAACTCTGCCCCCCCCAGGATGTTCACGAAATTACGTCACTGGTTGTGGCCGAAAAAAAAGTTCCGGAGCTCTTCAAGGAAGATAAAAGTTCAAGAATCGCTGCATAAAAGCAATCTGCTATAATTTTTTTTTATTACAATGTCAACTTTCGGCCAATATAAAAAGGAAGTAATTTTTTGGGATTGCGCAGCACTTTGTCTCCCAACCAGATGAAACGGAAGCCGCGTTATGGCTAAACGAACCCAATTATAAAAATCTTTAGTGCCTGGGAAACTCGCTTCATCCTTTAACACAAATGATAGTATATGTACAGCTATAGGGCTTAGTTTAGCTACTTAATGTCTGACATTTTTATGACTATTGTTTTCAATGAAATGGCATAACTCTTTTTTCTAAGAAGTGAATAATGAACCTTGCATCCGGGTTGGGATTGATTGTTAATATTTTACTAGTTATCACGAAATCAACATAATTATATGTTTTATAAGGAGGATAAAATGGACGCATTCACGGTTACTCAAAAAGACGTATCATAAGTTCTGGGTCACGTAATCCGGTGCATTATTGAAGAAAGTAATAGCTTATACACTATACAAAGAAGAGGTTTTCAATCACAGGTATTTAAATTCCTTAGAATTATGGGAATCACAGACTGGAGAAAGGAGCCAAACAGCCTTATTGCGGCCAGTTAAAGGTGCGATAGCGATTATTTCGATAGTCAAGCAAAGGTGTTAGCCAAGGGTTATCCCCTATATATAATCAAAATAAAAAAAACAGCAAAAAAACTTATATAAAATACATTTTTGTTCAGTTAAACGCGAGCTATTCTGACTGTTTTTGTATTTTAGGGGGGAGGGGCTATAGGGGGTAGTTAGACCACCCTAAAAAACCAATGACAATGACCTTGCCACACTATTATAATTAAAGTATGTTTGTAACAATCCCTTGACAATCGCTTGACAATGGTCCGCGTAGTGCAGGTGCACATCTCCTGATAATCGGCTTTCACCCAGGAGTGTTATGTGGCTGGGGGTAAATCATCCGATGCTTCCTGTGTTTTTCCCACATATTTCATGACTTGACTAAGTTGATTTATGTCCCTTCCGTCCTGAAAGACTATTTTGGGACCTCTCTCTTCGTTGCGGCATGGATGTGTCTTCTGTATGCCTCGTGGTCTTCTACTAGACGAAAAGGTTCTAAAAGGTTGTAAAGTCCAAAGTTTTCCTTCCACTTCTATGGGGGTTACTACAAAGATGAGAACCGTGAATTTGGCCTTCGAAGAGAGTTTTTGGGAGACAAAACTGACTTATCCCTTGGACGTGGCCGAGCCACCGAAGTTACTGGAGCTGTATCTTGGTATGTGTTGTTTGTTGGATTTTAAGGCGCTTAAGAAGTTCGAATTTTGAGATTCGAACAGGGTAGGTTTTCTCGGTAATTAACCTGATACACTTACTGTCAAATGCTGCAAGTCGAATCGGGTCCTCCATCTTCAGATTCCATGTTTTGCATGAGTATATTGCAATAATCAACATATCGAAAAGACGTGTCTAAAGCCGTAGCGACAAATCCTTGTCTCGTCATATGAACATAAGAACTCTGAAATTGGGACTCACAAGGGAGATCTGTCTTTTTGTATGTTTGAAGGGGTTGTTATTGCTGGTGATCAGGCTACCATGGTGGGGCTCTCGACGATATACTGGATATTGTCTCCGTTAAGTCTCAGGTCTGGGTTAATTGTACACTGCATATTTCGTGAATAGCGCATAGTCTTTGTTTTGGATGCTTTTGTGGTCATTTCAAAAGAACTAGTCGCTTCGAGGACCTCGTTAGGAACGGCTTGTTGATCCTCAGGCGTTTCAGCTATTTCGTCGATATCTTCGATGTAGACTGGCTTGTTTGTCATAACACCCTCCTCATGTGTGCCGCAAGTTGCTTCCGCCAGGGATTAGACTGCTCTACGGAAGAGGTTAAACAGCTCTGGGGGCAAGAGGCATCCTTGAAGGACATTTATAAACGTATAGGTTTCGACTAGGTGTCGTGGAATTCTGGAACGGAGGAGAATATGCCACAGGCCTTTTCTCAAGATAAGGACAAATGCTTGTTTAAAGTCATTGAAGAGCTGGTACAATTCACGGCCAAATTCTATATATTTGTCTAAAATACGGCATACATTAAAAATTGGTCAACGGTCTACCAGAGCGGAAAACGGCTTGGTATTTTTGGATGAATGAGGTAGATACGGCTTTCATCCACTGAAGTACAATACGGGTGAAGATTTTGGCAGTTTGACTTGTAAGGCTAATAGTGTGCTAGTTATCAATTACTACCTTTGATCCCTTTTTGTTTAATGGAACAATCGTGGCTTTGCGCCAAGAGTGTCTGGAAATGTCCCTCTTGCAAGGCAGCGGATACAATCTTGTGTAAAAGGTCTATGAGTCCTTTCATACCCGACTTTCAACGGTTCTGCTTGTAATCCGTCCAGGCCAGACCCTTATTTGTCTTCAGCAATCGGATGACGTCCACAACCTCAGGACGGTGCCTGAGATAGTAGCAGGAAACAGGTCAAGAGCTGTAGGGTTTGGAGGGATATAAGGATTGAGCGTTCCTTTGTAATGCTTCATCCATCTCATGCGGATACATTCCGTGCTTCGTATCTGTGATCTGTTTTATCTAGCAATGTACAATTACTGAGGTTTTTTTGCCTGCTAGCTCGCGAACTTTCTTGTACATAAAGTATGAATCACTTTTTCTTGAGATCAGACGCAAACTGCTTGGTTTTTTCTTTTGTGTAGGTACGATGGACTCTATGAATGGCCTTTTCTACAGCACCCTTCAACTGCTTATATCTGTCCCTGCTCTCTCTGCATGGACTTGTTATTGTGTTTAAGCTCCTCAATGCTTAATAGGGTGATTTTGTTGGATAGTCAAGGCTTTTTACCGTCCTTTTAGCCCCTAGAACAGATATCGTAACGTCCATGATGATGTTTGAGAAGTCAGTGACCACTTTATCGATGTCTCTTTTAGATAGAATTAGACTGTCTTTGAGGCGATGTGTATTTAAAGAGTGGGTGTCTTGTTTAGCTTTGCGAACGATTTCAGTCATATCTTCAACGTAGACATGACCAAGGAATTGTCACTGTCGAAATCACTGCCTGCAAGGGTATCTAGCACGGACAATTTACACTACCTAGGGACGAGAACGAAACCAATAAGATTCCGGGTCTTTCCATCCAGTGAGGTACTTGTTGCTTTTTGACGTTCTCTGTGTTTGAAGAGAGTGTTAATAATGGCCCCATTAGTGTCTCTGTAGAACTGAATGAGCAGTTTTCCTCTTATTTTAAGTCGTCAAAGGCTAAGATTACCTATGACGTCCTTTTTTCGAGCAACAGCAGTCCCAATAATAGCATTGAAGTCACCAATGACAAGTACAAGGTCTTTTTTCCAGACTATACATACATTTTTTTTCCAGACTATACATACAGTTGAAGGTACAAATTTTTAGACTCATTATCTAGCTTGCTACAGTCTGGAGTGTAGACCTGGATGATTGTCATGTTGATCGGTGATACACGGTGTAATACATTCGTATTACAATCAACCGTTTGACTCAGTCATTACGGAAATAAGTGATCTTCAGGCTTTACTCAATATCAAAATCCAACACCTTGGCGATGGACACCATTGGATCTTCTAGACACTATCAGACTAGCTTTACCGATCCTTTCTTCGCCAGTGGTTGGGAGGTGTGTTTTTGAGATCCCCACAATGTTCTATTTTTATCGGCTCAGTTTATTTAGAATTATATCTATTTTACCTTGTCTAATAAGTGTTCTGACGATCAGGATTACAATAGATAAAATTGATTTCGGATAAAACATAGCCTCCGGGCTCGGAGTTGTCAACCTCGTTAAAAGAGCTCCATTTGGGAGATTCTCAGTCGTCAAATCGGGGACGGCCCCTGACGCGGTAGCTGTCATCCCATGACCTCCATTGTTTAACCCGGATAGCCAGGAAAGCATAGCTTCCGGGCTCGGAGTTGTCAACGTCATTAAAAGAGCTCCATTTGCGAGATTCTCAGTCATCAAATCAGGGGCTTTCCCAGACGTGGTAGCTGTCATCTCATGACCTTCGTCGGTTAATTCGGATGCTGCAGTACTAGTTCAATTTCTCGATTGTTTGTATTTCATTTTGTTTTAAGAAAAAAAAGGTTTCTTGGCAAATTTCACTACAGCGGTAAGCCATTCCTTTCAATACCTTGCAGAGGTAGGCTAAATCTACTACCCATAATTCGCACTTCTGGTGTTCTGCACCACCAAAAATTTATCCTGTTGCTGGGAGAGGCTTTGTGACTGCTGGGAAATATACATACGCCTATGGGCCCTGTCTAGTGCACATCAGAGTGGCCTTGCACCTCCCCCTTCTAAATTTATGACTCCCAAACGTGGATGAAGACCCCCTCCCCTCTCCTGACACCAGGTGTTACTGGTCCACCCCTCCCTAACTGGAGGTACCCTGTTTTCTGCAGGACATATCCCTATCCGCCACCTGGGAACGCGTTGAGTGGCCTGGGGGAAGCCCCATACTGAGAAGGTCACTCAGTAGGTACTCAGAAATCTCCAGGTTTCTTAGGTGCCCATTTTGAGTTTGACTAACTGTGGCTGAGATTATAAAGTTACGCCCCTGACTGCTGTCCCAAACCAGAAAATTAAGGACACAAGGGTTCGTCATCTGCAATGAAGGACAACTGCAACTCCAGCGTGCTAACCTCTCTAAGAGTGTGCCCTATGCACGTTATTTGAGTATCCTAAAGGCATATATTTTATAAAGGGCAAGAATTGTGCTTGGCTCTATCTAGAATTAATATTGAAATCAATCGACCTTAGATTTGTAATCAACTAGCCAAACAATCCTTTGGAACTAGCCAAACAATCCTTTGTGAGATATTTAGGCTATACACTGCATACGACAACTGCACACCACAAGTGGCCATGGAATTAGGATAAGACTTTTGGCACATGTGTGCGATGTTGTAATGGTCTTCACAGTGGTGGATCCAGGGGAGGGGCGAGGGGGCGCCCCCTAACATAGTCTAAAGTAGTGTAATTTACTTAATTAACGCAAGTTTGCGTTAATTAAACTTCCTCCTAACGCAACTTTATCGGATCAACCTATTCCCCCCCCCTTAAAAAAAATCCTGGATCCGCCACTGGGTCTTTACCATTTTCCTTGATGTTGGGCCATTATCTGACAGCAACCCCTGAATCAAGTGTACATTTGTTGAAGCATCAATAAAGGAAGCTGTTCTTCTCATTTTCAGGTTATCCTTGGAAGTATTGTTGTCTGTGCCCTCTTCTGAAGGAATTCTTATAATAACAAATTTGTACTTTATAGTATTAAGAAAATTCATATTAAACACATTCTCAGGGTTGCTTCCACTTAGTGTAAAAATATGTTTTTACACTATATTTGGCTTTATTTAATATAATACATTTACGCAGTAATTAAAATTAATTATTCGTAAAATTATTTGTCGCGTTCCTGTGAATATTTCAATGCGTAAATATTTAAAATTCGAAAATACTCAAAAGCTACACCTACGATATTGAAAATAATACAAAAATATAATGGACAAAATAAGTTAAACCGGAAGCGACCTAGAAAAACCATATACAATAAATTTTCTTCATACCGTCAAGTAACAGTCATGTTATCACAAAGTTCCCTTCAGAAGAGGGCATAGAGAAGAATGATAAGCTCTTTTTATATTAAAGAACAAAAATGGACTCTTTTTATGTTTTTTTTTTCTCTTTTTATTTCAAGCTATACGTAAAAAGTCCAATACTTTTTGTCAAATATGTCCTTACAAATATGGCAAAGGGGCTGTTGAAATTAAGTGCTGAGTTTCGTTATTTGCGTTTCTGAAGCCTCGAGTGGCATCAATCGAAGCAGACGTCCTTTTATTCAACAGCCGTCAATATGTTTATGCAAAATAATTTTTCTAAATATAGAAAATGCTATTTCAGAGGTATGACTGGCAAAATAAGAGCATCGTGTGGTTTATTCCGGAAGTCAGAGGGTATAAGCTAAATCTATCATTTTGTAATACTGTATTAGACACACATTTGTTACAAACATTTTCTGCATTTCAAATCTATACTCTGTTCCAGTTTTTTTCCGTCAACATGGGAACTGTAAATTGAAACAAATTACTCAGCAGCACTGTACTCAGCAGCACTCATTTACGACAAAGTAGGAGGCACTAAAAACTGTATTTCAATGTCTTGGGGGACAATTTAGTTGCTTCTTTTCAATTTGCCATTAGGCGTTGACAATACAATAAAAGGTATTTTCCAACTCTTGGGGGGGGGGGGTAAAAAATTATAGAAAAGAAAACTATTTCCCCGCTCTTCCCCACCGCCATATCTTTAATTCTTCCCTTTACTTAACGCTGCAAAAAATTAAGATCGTCCACACATAACATCAATAAAGATAACAAACAGTTTCTTATTATGATACGATAGATTCAAGACAAGAGCCACGCTATGGTTGCAAAAAGGTTACTCATAATAAAACAACAACAATAATTTGTATAGCCTCTACATTCCCTCTATGTATAATATTCATCTTTATCATCATTCTTTATTGGGCCGATTGCCAAAAGGCTTTCTCTTTAATGCATTACCACACGGATATGATTCCCTACATTTCTGGCAGCTAGATGACAATTACCCCTTAAAAATTGAACCTTCCGAAAATTGAATCCCTCCATTGAACTTACCCCAATCCCAAAGATTCCCTATCTCAAACCCTCCAACTCGCTGCAGTCGCATCAAGTGTTGTATGTCTTCATTTTTTTTTTTAGTCTTCTCTCATGGTTATAACAATGGATCGGGAAGTAAGCATAGGCGTTAGGCTATCCCACAGACAATTGCAAGGGAAGGTTTGAAAATCCAAACTATCTGATAGTTTGGCATGGTATGACCAATGGCAAGTCGTTAACAGGAAAAACTATGACACATGGCCATTGATCTGTTTATCGGGGTTCATACTTCGACCAATTTGACGGATCATCGTCACCGAAATTACATACAAGGAAGAGCCCCGGGGAAAATCATCCTTTTGTTTCAAACCTGTAATTTTCACAGTAGAATCCTTTTTTTGTTAAAAGATAATTCGTTGACGGTAATTCAATAAAATATTACCAAATAAAAAGAAAAACCAGTTTTATAGCTAAACTGAACAAAAATTCATCTGGAACGGATATTGGTTTCCGTCCCTAAATCCCACTAATTTTTTCTATACGTATATGTATATATGACACACAAAATCCCGCATGACCATGATCACACACAAAAAGTGAAAAAAAGAAAAAGAAAAAACAACATAAAAAATAATTAAAAGAAAATAACACTAATACAAACATAACCGTCAGCGAAAGTCCTCTTGGTGGGCCATGCCCATACGAATAAACCGCGCCAGCCCCTGATACATAAAACAAAAATATTTCCCAACAATCTTCTCAACTACAACTCCTCCTCGCCAACTCTAAAAAATTTGTTTCTCAAATCTTATAGCCCCCACACCTCCCAGAACATACAGTCTAATCTTCCTCCCACACATCGAAAAACATCGGAACAAATACCTTTTTCCTCTGCATTTCCGTGGCATTCGACTAAAAAAATCATTCCTTAAAAAAAAAATCAATCAAAAGTTTTAAATTGAAAATGAGCGAGTGAAAAGGAAAACGAAGTCAGCTGATTAGCTTCAGCACTACCTGCAACAAAACAAAAAAAGGAGCCACAAGGCCCAGTTGCCAGAGAAGGGGTCACCAAAGCGGCCAAATAGCACAACAACTAAAATAACTAAAAACAAAAAAAATTGTGTGATCATATCACCATTGGATTTTTATTCAAAACCATCAATCTTATTTCGGCTTTATGGAGGGTTTAATGTAGATTTTTTGAGCTCAGGTGTATATTTGTTTAAATTTAATAACACATGCAATTTATAAATCGGAAAAAAGTAGAAATAGGCAGTGAAAATCAGCTATGTAAAAGGTTAGAAAGAACCACTGGAAGAGGAAAAAATATTTCAAGAAGGAAAACATTTGGGATGGCAACCGTGGCCCTCACAGTACCTGTTATCGTTAATGCAGATCGCTATGAACTCGGAACCCTTGTTTATACAAGAAGAAAAATTGCTGTACTGGAGACACAGCGGTAACTAAATAAGGAACAGACTTATAAGAATTGTACAAAGAAAGCTGCCACAAAGTAGCTAAGATACTCTCCTAGTGGCCTCAATTGGGGGGGGGGAGCTTTGTGCCTACTAAATCCCTTAGTTTTTGAAAAAAAGATACTATTTTGGAGCAATTTCATTGAAAGATGCCTTTTTGTATGTGTTCACAAACGAATGACTAGTTTGCCCCCTCGCCCTTATTTTTTGAGAAACACATTTTATCCTCCCCCTAGGTTTTTGTGAATCGATAGATCCTTAGTTTTTGAAGAAAATACTTTTTTGGAGTAATTTCATTGAAAAATGCCTCTTTTTTAGGTATTCACGGAAAGAGCGACTAGTTTGCCCCCTCCCCCCTTAGATTTTGATAAACAAATTTAATCCTCCCCCCGTTTTTGGGAATTGATACTACTGGACTCTCCTTTAGATCCAGAGTATGTGCATTAAAGTCACGCTGTAGAAAAGTTCCTCATGCACCACTTACAAACTTAATTATTTTTAATTGTCGCCGTGATCAGCCTTTCGTTTAGAATTGAAAGCGGCGAGTTCACATTTAACTATAACGGTCCCAAAAAAATCTCAAGGCAGGCATGTACATAGTTACTTTTACTTCGGATGACTGTACAGAACTGTGGACACGATTGTGCTTTCTAGTGACACACACTTCATTGCCGGTTCATTGTCTACTTTAATCACGCCTGGTCTTCATTAACTTGAAAGTTAACTACCAATGAATCACGACACAGCCGTGGGTAATAATCAATAATTTAACAAAATGAGTCATTTTCTTTCTGTTAAGTTTTTCCTTGAATATATATCTAATTGGCTTCTTAGTCATATCCGTACTGACAACTTTAAACACATTCAATTTTAACGATAAATTTCACGATAAAACTATGGTTGCCAAATTATCGTTTTTCCAGAGAAGGCTCAGGCTGATCATTCTGGATTCAATCAGATTCGAGTTTACGAAAAGGTTAGATTTCGTTCAGAATCGATTTCAATGCTTTACTCAAGTCCTTCACTTCAGAGGTAGTTTAGTCCCGAACTTAAAAAGTGGGTTCACCGTCATAAAATCTGTAAAAAATGAAATGCTTACCCTTGGTAATTGTAATTGTCCCGTTTTCTAGTTTGTGTATTTTGTAATTTGTAATTCGTAGTTGTTTACCAAATCAATGTAACGGAATTTTACGTCTTTCGATAGAAAACAATTTTAACGAAAATCTGCGGACTCTAATGTTAAAAAGTTTTCTCTCTAATGTTCTATTTGGTCGGATACAATATTCTATTTGGTCGGGTAGCAAAGAACAATTTTGTTTGGGTGGCTTTGGGAAAAAGGGGAGGGAGAGGGGGTAGCTGCCTTCCAACATTTTAGGTCACTTAAAAAGGTAGTAAAATCCCGTCAAAGAAAAAGCGGAATAAGTAAACCAAAATAAATCAGAGTTACTGGGTCAGTATTGGAAGTCACGGATGGTTTAACTCCAGTAACCGAGTTTTGTAAACAGATAAAATCATGGTTGCAGCGGTAGCTGCAACCTAGTAAAGAGCGAACAACAGCCCATAGTAACCAAAAGTAAAAAAAAATGCGTTTTGAAAAAAAAACTCCCTAGTGAAAAAAAAATGCGATCTGACACTGACTCAGGAATGTTTATCACCATAAAGAAATTTACGGTAATTTCAAAAAAGGCTGAAACCCCTCGAAAATGACGTCATATCCAAATGAAAAGGGTACTATTGCAATCAGCATGGTCGAAAACATTGTTCAGGGAAATTACAGTCCCCCTCCTTGAACAAGAAGTAAAATTACATTTTTGCTTTGGTAGCACTGATCTGACTCCCTTTTTTCTTTTTTTTCAGCAGGTCTAGCGGGTTACCAGAACATCATAGAGAGATGCTTAATTGCTCATTTAAAAGCTATTTATTATATCTACGTTCCTTTAATAAATTCCACCATCTGTAAGTGCCATATGGTACTAAAATAGCACTTTTTGTGCCATTTCTCAAGGGGTGGCGCTAGCAGGCTACCAGAATGTCGTAGGCAGATTTTTTATAGCTCATATAAAAGATATTACTCATATCTACGTTCTTCCTATAAATTCCACCATCTAAAAGTTCCAAATGGCTCTAAAGATGGCACTTTTGGTGCCATGTCTCAAGTGAAAACGCTGAGGCTATTTGGTTTAGCAGAACTTTTAATACTTATGTTTAATGTCTCATTTCAAAGCTATTGCTCATATCTACGCACTTTTTATTAATTCTACCCTTCGTAAGGGTGATATAGAACTGAAAACAACACTTTAGTGCCACTTCTTAAGTGGAAAGCCTCTGAAGAAAAAGACAAGAGTAGTGGGAAGGGTAAAGGTCCGAATTGGACTCAATATTTGGGAGACTATTGGACTAATGCCAGAAGTAAAAGAGAAGGCATTTGACCTACTTTACATAGAGGCGTTACAATTCTGTCAATTGACAGATTACAGATTATTGATAGATTGAGTCAGTGTCAAGGTTTCATATCCCTTTCATCTATGAATTCTTAACTGTTATTATGTTCAATTATCAGTATGAGTATGATTGACAAGGTGAATCCATTAAGAGTTAAATGAATAAATTTTTTATTTGGGTTGGATGAAATCGATTTTATATTTTTATAGGAAATCTACATTAAGTGAATTTCACACGGGAATTTTAAATATAATTGTTGTCGCTATAACACACAAGTACCAAGTGAGGAGTACAGCTAATATAAAATATTTTTTAGTATTGGGGTATGCATATAGTTGAAAATAATAAAGTCCTAGGCACCGAGAACATAATTTTTAATATAGAAATCCAGAACGATCCTTAGAAATCTAGAATAATCCTTAGAAATCAAGTAGTGGTCGGGTTATATATCCAAATGACAATAACATGAATAATTTGTTTTATTTGGATCAAATGAAACCGGTAAAGAGTTGAAATTTTAATCGCTTGACAACTAAGGATAAATCTGAGGGAATGGTGAATCCCCAAGAGATATTTATTTTTTTATGGAGGGATGTCTTGACAATGATTATTTAATTTTCCGAAGAGAGTGAAATCTGAGGGGATGCAGACTGCCAGTCAATAATTTTTGAAAATTATTACATAGTATTGGGAATATACATAAAGTCAAAATAATAAAGTCGTATACATTTTAGGCAATGATACGACAGCCCTTGGACATCCATATCTCAACAACCAAAGACCCCAACCATCAAGGACCTCAACGAACAAGGAACCCAACAACCAAGGACCCCAACTTTTTCTTTAATTCTTTTTTTATTTATGCGGCTGTACCAATTGTTCTCCATGGCTGCTCATCGACACTACGCGGCTGTACCAGTGGTACTCTATGGCTGGTTATCGACACTACCTAGCTTATTGTATGTATTAAATGAGTATTTGTCGTACATTGGAAGGATAAACACTTGCATCATATTTGTTAAAAAGTGAAGATGAATCATCCGAAGAAAGTGTGTACACATGATAAAGTCATCGTTGCGTTGGATGCTGACATAGACAAATATTGGGACTACGATACAAGCACTAGTGGTAACAATATTGGAAACGTATGCATGCATTGTCATGACAGTGAGAGTTTAAATTGCTTTGGAGTACCAAAGAGATTCAACATTGTTGATCGTGGATATGCTAGAGTATCATTTCCAGATATGATAGTGCTCAAGAGAATACAACCATAAAAATAATTGTCGATGATAGGGGACAACTTCTTGCTACTGTTGGTGGCAACATGTAATGTGCTGATAGATCGTATCACAACCGTACTGGTATTAATATTCAAATGAAAGCAAAGGGAAAAAGAAAGGCCCACTACTGCACTAATGTCATAAGCCATATCTTGTCTACGTGCCATAACTTTTACCTGTGTAAAAATAATGTGATAATAAACAGTGAAATCGACAGCAAAATAAAAAGGGTATTGGTATACAATGTCCCCAAAGGATATAAAGACAAATCGATGGAAAACCAAGCGTAACTGAAGATTATTACTACCATTGATCATATACCAACAGATATAGTAAATGAAGCCACTAATACCAAAGACGAAACGCATATTGAACCTGTAGCTGAAACCAGAGTAAAAATTGTGAATGGCTCAAAGTGGATTAATGATTATTCTACTGGTTACGAACTAAGAGGAGAGAATAGCTAGACTATCAAGAGAAAACATGATGAATTATTTTATGGAACAGATTCAAAATGTCCAAATTTGTTCAAGGATATTAATAATGTATAATAATGAATGTAACCAATTTTTGTGTTAATATTATAAATGCCGATAGTTCAATAAAAATATTTTATACATTACTTTGTCATGTTTCTATTATTTTTAGGGTAAGCTAGTAAATTGAACATTTTAAATTAGATGTATCTTAACCGTGTGTTCTCTTAATAATAAAAATAAATCCCAAGTTCCTGAAATAATCAAATTTTTTATTAGATGAGATGTATCTCAACCGAGTGTATTCTTATTAGTCAAAAACAAAACTCAAGTTTCTTAAATGATTAAATAAATCAAATTTATCTTAACCGTATGTATTCTTATTAATCAAAAATAAAACCCAAATTTCTTAAATGATCAAATATTTTTCATAATAGATAAGATATATCTTAACCGATTGTATTCTTATTAGGCAAAATTAAATCTCAAATTTCTTAAATGATCAAATGTTTTTAATAAATCAGATGTATCTTAAGTGGGTGTATTCCTGTTAATCAAAAATAAAACCCGAGTTTCTTAAATGATCAAGTGTTTTTTAATAGATCAGATGTATTTCAACCGAGTGTAATCATATTAGTCCAAAATAAAATGCAAGTTTCTTAAATAATCAAATATTTTTAATATATCATATGTATCTTAAACGAGTGTATTCTTATTAGTAAAAAATAAAACTAAAGTTCCTTAAATGATCAAATGTTTTCTTATAGATCAGATGCATGAGTGTATTCTTATTAGTGTGTTCTGAATTGAGTGTATTCTTATTAGTCAAAAATAAAGCTCAAGTTTCTTAAATCATCAAATATTTTCAATGAATCAGATGTATCATAACTGTATGTGTTCTTATTAATCAAAAATAAAACCCAAGTTTCTTAAATGATGAAATATTCTTTAATAGATCAGATGTATCTTAACCGAGAGTATTATTATTAGTAAGAAATAAAACACAAGTTTCTTCAATGATCAAATATTTTTACTAAATCAGATGAATCTTAACCGTATCTATTGTTACTAATCAAAAATAAAACCCAAGTTTCTCAAATGACCAAATGTTTTTAATGCATCAGATCTTATCCGAGTGTATTCTTATTAGTATCTCGGTATCTTAACCGAGTTTATTCTTATTACTCAAAAATAAAGCTCAAGTTTCTTAAATGATCAAATATTTTCAATAAATCAGATGTATCATAACTGTATGTGTTCTTATTAATCAAAAATAAAACCCAAGTTTCTTAAATGATGAAATATTCTTTAATAGATCAGATGTATCTTAACCGAGAGTATTATTATTAGTAAGAAATAAAAAAAAATTTCTTAAATGATCATATTTTTAATAAATCAGATGTATCTTAAGCGTGTGTATTCCTATTAATCAAAAATAAAACCAGAGTTTCTCAAATGATCAAGTATTTTTTAATAGATTAGATGTATCTTAACTGAGTGTATTCTCATTAGTCATAAATGAAACTCAAATTTCTTAAATGATCAAAAAATTTAAAAATATCAGATGTATCTTAACTGTCTGTATTCTTATGTTAACTGTTTTTAAGCTAGGTTCGTTCGTTTAGGTTCAATAAGCGCACCTGCACACTTACTGAACCAAATTGAACCTAGCTTAAAAACATTAACATAATGTAACCCAGGTGTTAAGAGAAAAAAAGTTTGCTATAGGTAGCCGGGATACGGCAGGTTGGCTGTGGGTAGCCTGGGTGTGTCAAGCTGGGAGCACTGGAGGGTTGATTTTATTCTCCGCATTATTAATTTCAAAATGACTCTCACACTGCTGATTACAAACGAACTATGTAGCTGAGCTTTGTCTGTGCAAATGTGCTTTTTTCATATTAATTTTTGATACTTAGTTAGCGTGGTGGGCTACGCAACTTGAGTTTTATTTTTGATTAATAAGTTTACACTCAGTTAAGATAAATCTGATCTATTAGAAAAATATCTGATCGTTTAAGAAACTCGAGTTTATTTCTGATTTATAAGAAGGTGACCTACTGAGTCACCTTCTCAGTAGGGGCCCTCTCCGGGCCACTCAGCGCGTCCCTAGGTGGTGGATAGGGGAACGTCCTACAGATATGTAGGGTACCTTCCACAAAGGAAGGTGTGGACCAAGGGAGGACCTAGCCCCTGGGGGTCCATAAATTGAAACTTGGGCACCGTTGGGGGTCATAAATACTGGTAGAGAAGGAAGAAGGCCCTTCTGATGCACACTGAGCAGGACCCACCGGCGTGGTGACACGTCCCGTTAGTTGCAAACCTTCTTCCAGCAATGGCTTAAATTGTATGGTACTGCAGGATACCATCGGGATACCATGCTCTTCAGGAGGGCAACTGGGAAATAAGGCGAATGATCCAGATTTGGAAAACAGCCTCTGCATGTTGGGTAGACCTGTTGGGTTCCGGTCCAACAGTCTTGGTTCTGGCGTCCCTGCCCGTAGCTGAGCCAAATAAACCAGCTGGGCGTTGGCCTTGCAAGCTATTCCCGTAAAACAAAGACCGCTAACGAAACGTC
The DNA here is from genome assembly GCA_027921565.1 of Artemia sinica. Classification (NCBI taxonomy): domain Eukaryota; kingdom Metazoa; phylum Arthropoda; class Branchiopoda; order Anostraca; family Artemiidae; genus Artemia; species Artemia sinica. The sequence continues at coordinate 6,829,306 of CM051267.1, read as the reverse complement.
AACGTTAAGCCTCAGACCCGAACCTCTAAATGTAATGACGACCCATGCAAGCCCACGGACCAGATTTTTGAATACAAATAAACCGTTTAAGATTGGTCTATGGAATGTTAGAACCATGTCAGCACTGTCAAAAACAGAGCAAGTCCTTCCAAAATGCAAGAAGTTTGGACTTGACATAGTCACCTTTTCGGAAGCAAGGTGGAAAGGCTGCGGTAAGAAGAAAATCAGAGGCGACTGTACGATGCTTAAAGTCTTATACAGCAGAAAAACTGAAAGTCACTGCCGGAGATGCAGAAATATTAGGTCCAAAAGTGACAAAGGCCCTCTGCTCATGGAAACTAGTCAGTGAAAGATTACTGCATGCAAGATTTGTTTCTAACCAGGCAAAATTGTCTATGATTGTATGCTACGTACCAATAAATGATACTGATGACACCCTTAAAGATGAGTTCTATGACAATTTCCGGTCTGTGATCAATTCAATCCCACTCTACGACGTCACCTGTATCGCAGGTGATCTCAACACAAAGGTTGGCCAAGACATATCCTACTGCCCTGAAGTGATGGGGCATTACAGACTTGGCACCATAAACAAAAATTGATCTCGACTTGGCAGCTTCTCCATGGGAAATGATTTGCTGATAGGTGGCACGCTGTTTCAGCATAAAGATATCTACAAATATATTTGGACATCCCTGGATGGCACTGTCAAAAACCAAATCGACCATTTTCTAATCCGCCGGAGATGGCAAACAAGCCTAAAAGACGTTCGAAGTTTCCGAAGTGCCGACGTAGGTTCAGACCACGAACTAGTTGTCAACACACTGAAATTGAAGCTGAAGTCTAATAATCGGAAGGAGAAGACGGACATACTCAGAAGCTTCAACGTGGGCAAACTAGGTGACACAAGCGCCCGATATTCGTTTGGCATCAAACTATCCAAAAAATTTGAAGCCACAAAAGCTACACGGATACGGCCGAAGAAGCTCTTGGGTTTAGAAACACGGCTAAGCAACAGTGGATATCTACGAAGGACTGGGATCTCATAGAAAATTGCAAAAAGCTCAAGTCGAGGCCCTTGGGGAAAGTGGTCACTTAGAGGTGATCAAGACCATGGCCTATAAAGAAGCTGATAGAAGCGTAAGGAAAAGTGCCATATCTGACAGACGGCAATACATGAACGAGAATACCAGACAAGCCGAAGAAGCGGCGAGCCATGTAGATACACAAACTGTATATCGCCTTTACCAACGAAATAGCAGGCAAGTCAAGTATCCAAGACTGCCCGGTTTAATATGAAAATGGAAGGCTCCTGACAGATGCGGAAAAACAAAAGGTACCATGGGCGAGTTATTTCGAAACCCTACTTAATCGTCCAACGCCAGCGCTCCCACCAGATATACCAGATCAACCTCTCATCAGTCTTCACATCAGTGGTGAAAAGCCGACAGCAGACGAGATACTCTCAGCAGCTAAAATCTTAAGAATGGGAAGGCCCCTTGTAGAGACCGCATTTCAGCTGAAATAATCACGTTCACCCTGTGTCGAAACCTGGTGATCTGGCTATTTTTTTTATCGTTCCTCTGGCAGACCGACAATTTTCCCAAAGACTGGAGAACAGGAACCTTAGTCAAGCTCTTCAAGAAAGGAGACGCGAAAGAATATTGCAACTATAGAGGAATCAGTCTTCTCGCAATCCCTGCGAAACTCTTCATGACGTTAATATTAGGAAGACTCTAAGCAGCCCTTGATCCTCGTTTATGGGAAGAACAGCATGGATTTTGGCCAAAACAGTCTTGCGCCGATCTTATTTTACTCTACGCACCATGCTGGAGGAATCTAACGAATGGAGACAGCGCTTGTACATACTCTTCGTGGACATTGAAAAGGCATTTGATTCAGTTGATCATCAAACCCTGTGGAGAGTATTGTGGTTTTACGGCATTCCCAAGAAGCTGATCCGTCTAATAGTTGCCATGTACGGAGAGACGGAATGCTGTGTTAAAACATCGGACGGCAACACACGCTACTTCAAGGTGATGACTGGCGTTAAGCAAGACTGTGTCCTGTCACTTCTCCTCTTCGTCCTAGTTGTTGACTACATCTTTAGACAGATAAATGGGGATGGAGTCCAGATTGTAGGGAAATTTCTTTAGGACGTAGACTTCGCCGACGATGTTGGGCTCATAGAAACAGACAAGCTGAAGCTTCAGGAATTCCTGAACAAAATCGCCGAGAAATCAGAGCAATTTGGACTACACATCAACGCCCCAAAGAAAAAAGCTATGTCAATCAATAGTTCACCCATGGGAATCCAACTAAGAGGAGAGGACATCGAACAGGTGACAGATTTCAAGTACTTAGGGAGTAGAGTCACTTTCAGTTGTGACTCTGAAAAAGAATTGTGTACCAGGATAGCCTTGGCCAACGCATCATTTCAGAGACTTCTACCAATATGGAAATCCACCGTATACTCGCTGAAGTTGAGACTCAGGTTGTTCCAGAGCAATGTACTGTCTGTCCTAAGTTACGCTATGGAATTCCTTAAGCTAACCGTGGAACAAGAGAAACACCTTACCGCGTTCGAGAATAACTGTCTTCACCGAATCCTTAGAATCAGTTGGAAAGACCCGTGTCAGCAATGACGAGATTCGTACTCGCACAAGCCATCCAGATATTGTAACCGTTGTACGACAACGTAGATGGCGATACCTTGGACACATCCTCCGAATGCCAGATCACAGACTTCCAAAAATGCTCCTCCAATGGCAACCGGATGGCACCCGTCACCGTGGAAGACCAAAGATGACGCTCCGTAGGACATATGAACGTGACAGCAGAGCCCACCAGACGAGTCTCATCCCAGAGTGGGAAGACATGTATGCTGCGGCTCAAATGAGGGAAGGTTGGAGGCTACTCACCGACGTCCTGTGTGCCTCCGGAGGCACTGGAGGAACTTATGTCTAAGGTAAGAATACACACGTTTAAGATACCATCTGATTTACTAAAAATATTTTATCATTTAAGAAAACTTGAGTTTTATTTTTGACTAACAAGAATACACTCGGCTGAGATACATCTGACCTATTAAAAATATTTGATCATTTAAGAAACTTGGGTTTTATTTTTGATTAATATGAATATCCCCAGTTCAGATACATCTGATTTATTAGAAATATTTGATCATTTAAGAAACTTCAGTTTTATTTTTGACTAATAAGAATACACTCGGTTAATATATATATATGATGTATTAAAAATATGTTTGATCATTTAAAAAACTCGGGTTTTATTTTGGTTTAAAAAGAATGCACACGGTTAAGATACATCTGATTTATTAAAAATATTTGAACAGTCAAGAAATTTGAGTTTCATTTTTGACTAATAAGAATACACTTGGTTTTGATACATCTGATATATTAAAAAATGTTTGATCATTTTAGGAACTTGGGTTTTATTTCTGATTAATAAGAAAACCCTCGGTTAAGATACATCTGATTTATCAAAATATTTTATCATTTTAGATACTTGAGTTTTATTTTTGACGATTAAGAATACACTCGGATAAGATAAATTTGATCTATTAAAAAAATATTTGATCATTTAAGAAACTTGAATTTAAATTATTGACGAATAAATATTTGATCATTTAAGAAACTTGAGTTTTATTTTTGACTAATAAGAGTACATTTGGTTAAAATATATCTGATCTATTAAAAACATATTTGATCATTTAAGAAACTTGAATTTATTAAAAATACTTGATCATTTAAGAAACTAGGGTTTCATTTTTTTGTTAATAAGACCCCCGTTATGTATGTAGTAATTTTTGTCCTTACTCTCAGTTGAAAAAAACCTGTTTTTTTTATTTAATTTCTTATTGTTTTTAAATGATGCCGGGAAATCCGACTCCCCCTCCATGAAAATTTCCCTTCCCTCATGAAAAATTCCTCCATGGAAAGACCGAATGATCTTCCCGCTTACCCCCCCCCCCTCCAAAAAATATCAGCCTCCCCCCTGAAAAATGTCGGTATGCTTCTCAATAACCAAAACTATATGTAAACAATGGACAAAGGTCGTAGCCTGCAGCCCTTCCCATGGGGTTTATGGGAGATCAAGTCATCCTCAATGACATAGTTATTGCATTTTCGAAAATGTTGTACAAGATGACTATTTCAAAATTTTGATCGGTGACTTTGGGGAAAAAGGGGCGGGGAGGGGGGGGTAGCTGCCTTCCAAAATGTTTGGTCACTTAAAAAGGACACTGAAACTTTTGATTTCAGATCAAATGAGCCCTCTCCCGATCTCTTAGAATCATTGGTTGGATACGATCACCCCAGGGGAAAAAAGCAAACACAAACACGCATACGTGATCTTTCTTCTGGCAAAAAATGTGGAATTCCACATTTTTGTATATAGGAGCTTGAAGCGTCTAAAGTAGGGTTGTCTGATATGCTGAATCTGATGGCATCATTCCATTTGACGACTTCATGTTTTGTGATGTTCCTCATCTTTTTCAAAAATTGTGCAAATTTTTCTCAGGCTCGTAATTTTTGAAGGGCAACATTAAACTTGATGAATTTTATATATTTTGAATAAGCATCAAAATTCGATTCTTTTAATGTATATATTGTTATCAAGGCTCTATTTCTTAAAGTTTCGGTTACAATTGAGCCGCATTGCTCTTTACTTATAGTTCGTTGCCACGAACTGTTTGAAAAGTAAGCAGACCGAATTTAATTAATTTTAATATTTTTGTGATATTTTGTATATTTTGTTAATAAAAGAAAATTTTGTCAAACTTTGGCCTGAAAATTTTTGGGAGGCAGGGGGGAATCAAGATTTTGCCTGGGCGCAAGAGAGGTCAGAACCACCACTGAGAAAAGCCTACTTAGAGTTGTTTCGCCCCTCAGTTATTCATTGTTAGACTCTCACATATTTCCACTCTAGTTTTCAATTTACTCGCAAGTGCTCACTACTCCCCTCTTCTACAAATTAATTTTTGAATTTCATAATTGATTAATTTGGCAGTGGCAATTCAAAAGACGTTAAATTATATTTTCAATAAAACATATGTTACTACCAAGGCCGTATCCAGAGTGGTTCAGGTGGTTTGACCCCCCCCCCCCAAAAAAAATGTTGTCCGGCTCATAAAAATGAAATAAAAATGCATATAAACACATTCTTGATGTGTTTTTTAAAGTTTTTTTTTGTAAACACACACACATATCCCCCCCCCCCCCGAAAAAAAGAAACATCCCCGAAAAGAATCCTGAACACGGCCCTGTTTACAGCCTACCCCCTTAAACAAAGCAAAATCTTTCGGTCAGTTTCCTTTGCCCAAGTTTATTAACAAGGTTAAATATTTTGCGTGAGGCTATGTACAATCTCATAAAGATATTTAGAAGCTTCTGTTTGCAACAAAATGTCGTGTACCATCTGTGTTGACCCAAAAGTGTTAGAAACTGAAGGTGTTCGAATCAAAATTGCATCTTGTCACGTCTTGGAAACCTGAAAAAAAATTGTAGAAAAATATGAAAAACATCATTTGGTTATACTCTCTCTTTCTCTCCCACTCTTTCTATCTTTCTTGTGTGCGTCTACCTCCCCCCCTTATCTATCCCTCTCTCTCCCGCCCTCTCTCTCTCTCTCACTCTCTCTCTCTCTCGTTCTAAAAAAAAACTTTTTCCACAAAATAAGTTTTTCAAAGAAAAGTAAAGAACTCCATTAAACAAAAACGAGCATAAATAAAATCAAATAATCTACCAAGCGTGAAACTACCACAAATCAGCATCGATAAATAAATGAAACCCAAACCGAACAGAAATCACAATAAATAACCGAGTCAAACTCAAAACCAGCAGAAATTAACATAAGTTGGGCTTAAAACCCCTATGCGTTCCCAAGGCCAGAACATAATTTGCACTTTACTGAAAAAATATAAATGTTTTTACTTTTATAACTTTAATAAATCAAATAATATTAACATTTTGATTACTAAATATCAGTATATGTATATTAAACTGAAAATCATTTGTATTCTTATCAGTTAACTGCAAATTATGTTCTGGCCTTGGGAAGGCCAGAACAATTTTCAATTGAATGAGCCCTTTTTGATGTTTTTACAACATCGCTTTCTATAAAAACCTTACATGCTCCCAGGGCATAACTTACAACCCTTGCCCGGAGGGTTGTGGGGGATGAGTTTTCATCCTTAAAGACCTAATTTCCAAAATTTTCAACTACGTTGAATAAAATTGCTATCTAGAAATTTTGATTGCATGTGTTTGGGGAAAAGGTGGGCGTGAGAGGGGGGGTGGGTGTTATTTGCCCTCCAATCACTTTCACCTATTAAAAAGGGCACTAGCTCTTTATTCCAATCGAATGAGCCATTTTCAAGTTTCTACGACTAATATTTCAATAAAAACCTTATATGCCCCCAGGGCATAACTAATAATCCTTGTCCTGAAGACTGTGGGGGGAGTGTCCTGCTCAAAGGTATAATTTTCTGAACTTTAAACTGCGTGGAACAAATTGGCTATCTAAAAATTTTGATTGGATATGTTTGGGGAAATGGTGGGTGTGGAAGGGGTGTTAGTTGCCTTCCAATCACTTTCGACTATTAAAAAGGGCACTAGCCATTTCAATTTCCAATCGAATGAGCCCTTTTTGAAGTTTCTACGACAACGTGTTCTATAAAAATCTTATATGCCCCCAGGGCATAACTTACAACCCTTACCCTGAGGGCTATGGGAGAGTGTCCTCCTCAAAAACATAATTTCTATCTGGAAATCCACAATACTGAACAAAATGGCTATCTAAAAATTTTGATTGGATGTGTTTGGGGAAAAGGTGGGCGAGAGAGGGGGGCTAGTTGCTCTCAAATCACTTTCGACTATTAAAAAGGGCACTAGACCTTTGAATTTCCAATCGAATGAGCCCTTTTTTAGGTTTCTACGACAAAGATTTCAATAAAAACTTCTATGCCCCCAGGGTATAAATTGTAACCCTTGCCCTGAAGACTGTTGGGGGAGTATTTCCTGAACTTTAATAGCGTGGAACAAAATGGCTATCCCAAAACTTTGATTGGATGTGTTTGGGGAAATGGTGGACATGGAAGGGGTGTTAGTTGCCTTCCAATTACTTTCGACTATTAAAAAGGGCACTAGCCATTTCAATTTCCAATCGAATGAGCCCTTTTTGAAGTTTCTACGACAACGTGTTCTATAAAAACTTTATATGCCCCCAGGGCATAACTTAAAACCCTTGCCCTGAGCGCTGTGAGGGGGTTATCATCCTCAAAGACCTAATTTACAGAACTTAAAACTACGTTGAATAAAATGGCTATCTCAAAAGTTTGATTGGACGTGTTTGGGGAAAAGGTAGGCGTGAGAGGGGGGTTAGTTGCCCTCCAATCACTTTCGACTATTAAAAAGGACACTAGCACTTTGAATTTCCAATCGAATGAGTCTTCTTTGAAGTTTCTACGACAACGCCTTCTATAAAAACCTTATATGGCCCCAGGGCATAAATTACAACCCTTGCCCTGAAGGCTGTGGGGGAGGGCCCTCCTCCAAAAATAATTTCCATTTGGAAATCAACTCCGCTGAACAAAATGGCTATCGCTGAAAAAAATTTTGATTGGATGTGTTTTTGAGAATGATGTGCGTGGGGGGGCTAGTTGCCCTCCAATCACTTTCGACTATTAAAAAGGGCACTAGCCCTTTGAATTTCAAATCGAATGAGCCTTTTTTGAAGTTTCTACGACAACGCCTTCTATAAAAGCTTTATATGACCCCAGGGCATAACTTACAACTCTTGCCCTAAAGGCTGTGGGGGAGGGTCCTCCTCAAAAACATAATTTCTATGTGGAAATCAACTACGCTGAACAAAATGGCTATCTCAAAATTTTGATTGGATGTGTTTCGGGAAATGGTGGGCGTGGAAGGGTTAAGAGTTGCCTTCCAATTACTTTCGACTATAAAAATGGCACTAGCCCTTTGAATTTCCAATCGAATGAGCCTTTCTTGAAGTTTCTATGACAACGCTTCCTACAAAAACCTTATATGCCCCCAGGCCATAACTTACAACCCTTGCCCTGAAGGCTGTGGGGGAGTTTCTTCCTCAAAAACATAATTTCTATCTAGAAATCAACTACTCTGAACAAAATGGCTATCTCAAAATTTTGATTGGATGTGTTTTGGGAAATGATGGGCGTGATGGGGGGGGGGGGCTAGTTACCCTCTAATCACTTTCGACTATTAAAAAGGGCACTAGAACTCTCAATTTCCAATTGAATGAGCCTTCTTTGAAGTTTCTACGACGACCCCTTCCATATGGAGTGCCCTGCTCTAAAGGAAAAAATAATAAATAGCACATTGTGCCAACATCGTTCTTATACGCCCTCAGGGCATAACTTAAAACCCTTGCCCCGAGGGTTTTGGTGGAGTGTCCTCCTCAAAAACATATTTTCTATCTGGAAATCAACTACAGTGAACAAAATGGCTATCTCAAAATTTTGATTGGATGTGTTTGGGGAAAAGATGGGCGCGGGGGGGGGGGGGCTAGTTGCCCTCCAATCACTTTCGACTATTATAAAGGGCACTAGCCACTCCAATTTCCAATCGAATGAGCCCGTTTCAAAGTGTCTACGACAACTCCTTCGATCCGAAGTGCCCGGGTATGGAGGAAAAAAAACAAACACATTGTGCCCACATCGTTCTTTACTTAGGCAGTGCTAGCGCGCTGCCTATTATTATGATTAGTCAATACGCCACCTTTTTCAAGATGTAAATTTGAATATAAAGGAAAAATTTAAATAGATTTTTCTATACAGTTATATATAACTATATATAGTATAGTTATGGAATAATTTGACTGTATCGTGGTACAGCAAAATTCATTGAAGGACACAAGACAACTAAATGGCTATTTTTTCCTAATTTACTGCTACTCAGTTGATTACGGTACTATTCAAATCAATTTTGTTTATTATTCGTTAGTACAAAGATGACAGCGCGGTTATTTGAGTAAATTGAGCGTTCAAGCAAAAAACTGAAGAAGAATACAAAAAAAAGAAAAAAAAAATATAGGCGATTACTTTTCTACACGGTTTTGGGAAACTCTTTAGAAAAAAAATAACTGAGTGGTAATCCTGATGTCAATGGAGTACAAGTATAACTAAGACTCGGAATGACAAGCAAAATAGTTGTATGCATGCACTATAGATAACTGATTAAGCAATTTCCTCTAAATCATGTTGCTGAGTAGTCTATCACGCTTGCCTGATCGGCCTTGGCAAACATATTTAAAAAATATACATATATATTTCTCGTTATCCTGGGTTTAATTTTCAGTCAGGAACTAAAAAAAAATAAAAAAAAGTAAAAGAAGAAGAAAAGTAAAATAAAAAAAAGTAAAAGAAGAAGAAGAAGAAAAACAGTGATTCCTTGGCAATAGCCTTAACCTTACTGGAGGGGCTCCTAACTTTAAGGTGAAGTGCTTCTTTTTATAAAAATAAATTGCCAATGGGCAAGGAAAAATAAATAGTGCAGGGAAAAGAGAAAAGGGGGAGACACATCACTACGATCCATGAAAACAAGTTGTTTTGTTTGTTTTAAAATGAGGGGGGGGGGGCTCAAAAGCTCCACTTCGGATTTTAATGATCATGATGAGTCGAATGGTGAACTTTTTATTTTGATCTTCTGCCGTTCTCTGGAGTCTTCAAGCTCTTTTCTGAAATTCAAAAAAAAATGAAAAAAAAATAAAAATATCCGTCATTTCTCTTTGCTTTTAACTTTATTATGGATAATATTTGAGATTCTTGAATCATGTGTCAAGTGAGAATTCTTTTACGGTTGAAAATATATTTAAGAACTTTTTTTTTCAAATTTCTACCTACTGTTGGCTGCGGTCTCGCTATTTACTATATTGTAGCTATTGCCTCAATCTAATGTTTTTTAGGAGTCTTTCTATCCCCTCCGGAGACTTACATTCCTTATGAAGCATGTCTATCGGTAAAGAAACTTACGCATTAGTCTGAGAATATCAGAAAATAAAATTATTCTAAAATGAAAATAACCTATGAAGAAGAATACAAAAAAACTGGTCGAGTACTTTTTTACGTGAATTTGGGAAACTTTAGAAAGAATCATTAATTGGCAATCCAGGTACCAATGAGGTACAAGTCAGTCTCATAGAGAGAATAAGGGCCGGATTTTAAGCTTTGACGCTTCTAAGCCCAAGAGTTATTGCTGCTCCGTTTTTGTGAAATTCTCGTTTTATGAAAACTGATGAGCCAAAAGTAATGAAAGAGAAAGGTGATACCGAGCTCTCAGTTGCCGTTCTTGAAAAAAAATCTGACAGTTTATAAGTAGCCACAGACTTCCTGTGTTGTTTTAAAATCATTTTTCTGTGAATAAGTGGCGCGGCAGCGGAGTGCAGTAAAGCCTGGACTGGAGAAAATCATAAATGTTCTGTATATGTGTTTTAGATAACTGATTAAACAATTTCCGCTATGTCCTGTTGCTGATTAGTCTACCACACAAGGCCGAATTCAGGGGATTAATCCCCCCAAAATGTTTGTCTAACAAAAATGCATACAAACAAATTTTTGATCGTTTAACTCCCCTCCCCCCAAAAAATCTTAGATACGGCCCTGTTACCACCCTTTCTCTATCAGCCTTGGCCAACATTTTTAAGTTTTAATTTTTTGTAATGTTGGCTTTAAATTTCAATCAGGATCAGCGATAGTAATGTTTCTGGTTCAATGACAATAGCCTTAATTTCAATCGAGGAGTTCCTTACTTTAAAGCTCGGAACCTCCTTTTATAGAAAATTTGCTAATTGAGAAGAAAAGAAAAATGGCGACACGTCCCTGGTATCCATGCAAATAAGGCTGCTGTGCTTGTTTTCAAAATGAGAGGGTCAAAACCTCCAGTTTAGGGTTTTCCAACCCAGTTTAAATCTCCAGTTTAGGGATTATGATGATTCCAAAAGGGTACTTTTTTCAATTGCCTGCCATTTTCGAAATCCCAAGCTCTTTTTCGAAATCCCAAAAAATTTGGGATCTATTTTAGTTTATTATACAACTATTAAGATCTTCCCGTTGCGTAAATTCTCTTCTTTATTGTCACACTGAAGAGAAACAAGCGGAAATTTCAAAAAACAAGAATAACCTATAATTTATTTCAACATGTCAAAATAAAAATATAGAAGGAGAGGAAAATAAACAAATAAGGAAAGGGTTGACTTTTGTTAGATTTTTCTTTTTTCACGATGATCAATGTGCTGCTTAAAAAGTATGACGAACTGATAGGAGAGACATCTTTGGTTTTTTAACCCGAGTTTAACAGGAATAAAAAACCACTACCACCATTGGCAGTATGACACCACCGAATGCAACTAGAATGAATCCACAGAGGCTTAGTTCTAGTGTATCCAAAATTTGGATTTCAATTAGATTTATAATTTTATTTGGGTTTGACCTAAATTTATAAAAGTATGCATACTCTTATATCTCTGAACTATCTTTATAGTCTCGGAATATTTCGGAGAAAGTGCCAAATGGCGATCCTTCTACATTTGAAAATATACTTAAAAACGTGAGTAGTGTGCATGTGTAAATTTCAGGGGATATTTCAGGGGTGATATACTCCATATACACCATATACAGCGCAGTTTCACCGGTACATGCCTTACCACGGGCAGGTATCTTGAACTACAGAAGGGACATGCCTTACCAGACAGGTTTCTGTGTCAACACCCATTTTCTGGACCACTATTAATTACTACCAACGGTACAAAACTCATCAGACCACTTTCTGCATTTACAAAGACAGATTCACATACCAGACAGGTTTCTGAGGTTAACAGCCAAGCTTTCGGCTATTAACATTCAACGGATGGTTTAATGATTGCATACGGTATTAGATACCAAAAAGTTTTTTATTTTGCGTAAAACTAACTAGATTTGCGAAAAGAGGTATTCCATTGGCATAACTCTGCTCTGAATGATCTTAATTGGTGATTGAATAATAGGGGTGAAACAGAGCGCGAGATTTGTTTTAATTGGATTGTACGAAAGTGGTAAAAAAGGGTCAAAGTACTTACCACTTAAGGTAAGTCCGAGGAGGTGGTAACTCTTACGCAACTTAACATAAATTTAGAATAGTATCTATGGTATCAATCTATGGAAAAAATTACTGCTGTCAAGGTGATCAAGGGACTTGGCATAGCTTTACCTCTTGACTTTGTTCTGTATAATACAAAAGTACCATTTGAACAGTGTTGCCAATATAAAATATGGTTTAGCATTGGGCTATGCTAAAAAGTTGAAACTACTAGAGTCATAGGTGCCAAGATGACCTTGCGATTTGACCTAGCTTTACTTCCCGATTGTGTTCTGTATAATGCACAAATACCATTTGAGCAGTGTTGTCAATATAAAATATGCTTTAACATTGTAGTATACTAAAAAGTTGATACTAATAAATATGTAGAATCCAAGAAGAGAATTTTAATAAAGAAATCCAGAACAATCCTTGAAAGTCCTTAGAAATCAACTAGTGAGATGATTATGGGCTTGAACCATCAAGGACCGCAACCACCAATGACCCTAACCACCAAGGACCTTAAACTCCAAGGATCCCCTATCCCCAACCTCCAAGGGGCCCCCTCTCTCCAACTTTTTGGGCCCCTCCTCCCATTTTTTTACTTTTTTTGAAGTTTTGTTTTTGAACTTTTTTTATTATTTTTTTAACATGGTATTTTTTTCAACTTTTTTACATGTCTTAGAAGGACATAAAACATACTTAAAACTTAAAAAATTCTAATTTAATATTTTCGGAATTCAAAATAAGAACGATATAGAAATGTTAGTCGTGACTTTTACTGTTAGAAAAATAGTGTTTGTAGTAGCACTTTTTTTTGGACTGAATTTTTTTTGGACTTGGAAATTATTCAACTTTTTTTCTTCTTTTTTTGCTTAACACACTCAAATTTCTCTAAGAAGTAACGGGTATTTTCTTAACAATAACAATTTTTTCTAATAGCACCAAATTTTCCGTCAAAGATAACAAAATTCTCATAGAAGTAACAATTTTTCGTCACTGATAACAAGTTATCTGTTAGAAGTAACAAGTTTTCTGTCAATGATACCTTATTTTACTTACAAGTAACAATTTTTTTGTTATGGAACCAAATTTTCTGTAAGAAGTAGCAAGTTTTCCTTAACACTAACAAATTTTATCAGAGTGAATAAATTCTTTATCAATGTCTTTTGACAGATATGTTTGATAACACCGACAAAATCTAAGTAACATAGTAAATACATTCTTTATCAGCTTCTTTTGTCAGATACTTCAGATAACATTCACGAAATCTAAGTATCAGAGTGAATACATTCTTTATCATCGTCCTTTGTCAGATATGCCTGATAAAATTTAGAAAATCTAAGTATCAGAGTGAATAAATTCTTATCAATGCCATTTGACAGATACTTTTGATAAAACTAATACAATTTAAGTATCAGAGTAAACAAATTCTTTATTAAAATTCTTTATCATTATCATTTGTCGGATACGTCGGATAACATTGACGAAATTGATGTATTAGAATGAATAAATTCTTTATCAACATCCTTTGTCGGATAAGTCGGGATAAAATTTATACAATCTAAGTATCAGAGCGAATAGATTCTTTATCAACATCCTTTTTCGGGGTGGCAGTTAACATTATCAAAACCTAAGTGTCAGAGTGATTAAATTCTGTATCAACATCTTTTGTCAGATACATCGGATAAAAAGGGGATAAAATTGATAAAATCTAACTATCAGAGTGAATAAATTTTTTCTATCAACTTCTTTCGTCTGATATATCATATAACATTCACGAAATCTAAGTATCAGATTGAATGACTTCTTAATCATCGTAGTTTGTCAGATATGTCTGATAAAATTGAGAAAATCTAAGCATCAGAGTGAATAAATTCTTTATCAAAGTCTTTTGACAGACACTTTTGATAACACTGATAAAATTTAAGTATCAAAGTGGACAAATTCTTTATTAACATTCTTTATCGATATCATTTGTCGGATACGTCGGATAGCATTGATAAAATCTGTATATTAGAATGAATAAAATTCTTTATCAACATCTTTTGTCGGATACATCAGATAACATTCATGAAATCTAAGTATCATAGTGAATAAATTCTTTGTCATCTTCCTTTGTCAGATATGCCTGTTAAAATTGAGAAAATCTAAGTACAGAGTAAATAAATTCTGTATCAATGTCTTTTGGAAGATACTTTTGGTAACACTGATAAAATTTAAGTATCAGAGTGAACAAATTCTTTATCAACATCCTTTGCCAGAAATGTCAGTTAATATCGTCAAAACCTAAATGTAAGAGTAAAGAAATTCTGTATCAACATCTATTGTCAGACACATGGGATAATATTGACAAAATCTAAGTATCAGAGTGAATAAATTTTTTCTATCAGCATCTTTGTCGGATAAATCGGATAAAATTGAGAAAATCTAAGTATCAGAGTGAATAAATTCTTTGTAAATGTCTTTTGACGGATATTAGTGATAACACTGACCAAATCTAAGCATCATAGTGAATAATTTACTTATCAACTTCTTTTGTCGGATACATCAGATAACATTCACGAAATCTAGTGAATAAATTCTTTATCATAGTACTTTGTCAGATATGCCTGATAAAATTGAGAAAATCTAAGCATCAGAGTGAATAAATTCTTTATCAATGTCTTTTGACAGATACTTTTGATAATACTGATAAAATTTAAGTATCAGAGTGAACAAATTCTTTATTAACATTCTTTATCGATATAAATTGTCGGATATGTTTGATAACATTGACAAAATCAATGCATTAAAATGAATAAATTCTTTATCAATATCTTTTGTCGGATAAATCAGATAACATTCACGAAATCTAAGTATCAGAGTGAATAAATTCTTTATCATCGTCCTTTGTCAGACATGCCTGATAAAATTGAGAAAATCTAATTATCAGAGTGAATGAATTCTGTATCTATGTCTTTTGACAGATAATTTTTATAACACTGAAAAAATTTTAGTATCAGAGTGAACAAATTCTTTATTAACATTCTTTATCGATCTGTATCAATAAGATAACGTTCACAAAATCTAAGTATCAGAGTGAATAAATTTTCTATCAACATCCTCTGCCGAATATGCAGGTTAACATTATCAAAACCTATGTGTCAGAGTGATGAAATTCTGTATCAATCTCTATTGTCAGATACATTGGATGAAATTGACTAAACTGAAGTATCATAGTGAATATATTCTTTATCAATGTGTTTTGACAGATACGTTTGATAACACTGACAAAATTTAAGTATCAAAGTGAACAAACTCTTTATTAACATTCTTTATCGATATCACTTGTCGGATATGTCGGATAACATTGACAAAATCTATGTATTAGAATGAACAAATTCTTTATCATCGTCCTTTATCGGATACTTCGGATAAAATCGAGAAATTCTAAGTATCAGAGTGAATAAATTCTTTGTGAATGTCTTTTGACGGATATGTTTGGAAACACTGACCAAATCTAAGCATCATAGTGAATAAATTCCTTATTAATTTCTTTTGTCGGATACATCAAATAACATTCACGAAATGTAAGCATCAGAGTGAATAAATTCTTTATCATCATCCTTTGTTAGATACGTTTGATAACACTACCCAAATCTAAGTATCATAGTAAATAAATTCTTTATCAACTTATTTTGCTGGATACAGCAGATAACATTCACGAAATCTAAGTATTAGAGAGAATAAATTCTTTATCAATTTCTTTCGTCGAATACATCAGATAACATTTACGAATTCTAAGTATCAGAGTGAATAAATTCTTTATCATCGTCCTTTGTCAGATATGCCTGATAAAATTGAGAAAATCTATGCATCAGAGTGAATAAATTCTTTATCAATGTCTTTTGACAGATACTTTTGATAATACTAATAGAATTTAAGTATCAGAGTGAACAAATTCTTTATTAACATTCTTTATCGATATCATTTGTCGGATACGTCGGATAACATTGACAAAATCTATGTATTAGAATGAATAAATACTTTATCAACATCCTTTGTCAGATATGCCTGATAAAAATGAGAAAATCTAACTATCAGAGTGAATGAATTCTGTATCAATGTCTTTTGACAGATAATTTTTATAACACTGAAAAAATTTAAGGATCAGAGTGAACAAATTCTTTATTAACATTCTGTATCGATATCATTTGTCGGATACGTCGGATAACATTGACAAAATCTATGTATTAGAATGAATAAATACTTTATCAACATTTTTTTCGGATAGGTCTAGATAAAATTAATAAAATCTAAGCATCAGAGCAAATAGATTCTTTATCAACATCCTTTACCGGAAATTTCTGTGAACATTATCAAAACCTAAGTGTCAGAGTGATTAAATTCTGTATCAACATTTATTGTCAGATGCATGGGATAACATTGAAAAAATCTATGTATCAGAGTGAATAAATTTTTTCTATCAGCATCTTTGTCGGATAAATCGGATAAAATTGACAAAATCTAAGTATCAGATTGAATAAATTCTTATTCAACATCTTTTGACGGATACGTCGGATAACATTGTCAAAATCTAAGTATCAGAGTGAATGAATTCTTTATCAACTTCTTATATTTGTCACATCAGACGACATTCAAAAAATCTAAGTATCAGAGTGAATAAATTCTCTATCTACGTCCTATGCCAAATATGTAGGTTAGCATTATCAAAGCCTAAGTGTCTAGTGATGAAATTCTGTATCATCATCTATTGTCAGATACATGGGATAACATTGAAAATCTAAGTATCAGAGTGAATAAATTCTTTATCATCGTCCTTTGTCAGACATGCCTGATAAAATTGAGAAAATCTAATTATCAGAGTGAATTAATTCTGTATCAATGTCTTTTGACAGATAATTTTGATAACACTGACAAAATTTAAGTATCCGAGTGAACAAATTCTTTATTAACATTCTTTATCGATCTGTATCAATAAGATAACATTCACAAAATCTTAGTATCAGAGTGAATAAATTCTCTGTCAACATCCTCTGCCGAATATGCAGGTTAATATTATCAAAACCTATGTGTCAGAGTGATGAAATTCTGTATCAACATCTATTGTCAGATACATGGGATAACATTGACAAAATCTAAGTATCAGAGTGAATAAATTTTTTCTATCAGCATCTTTGTCGGATAAATCGGATAAAATTGACAAAATCTAAGTATCAGAGTGAATAAATTCTTTATCAATGTCTTTTGACAGATACGTTTGATAACACTGACAAAATTTAAGTATCAAAGTGAACAAATTCTTTATTAACATTCTTTATCGATATCACTTGTCGGATATGTCGGATAACATTGACAAAATCTATGTATTAGAATGAACAAATTCTATATCATCATCCTTTATCGGATACTTCGGATAAAATCGAGAAACTCTAAGTATCAGAGTGAATAAATTCTTTGTAAATGTCTTTTGACGGATATTAGTGATAACACTGACCAAATCTAAGCATCATAGTGAATAAATTCCTTATTAATTTCTTTTGTCGGATACATCAAATAACATTCACGAAATGTAAGCATCAGAGTGAATAAATTCTTTATCATCATCCTTTGTTAGATTCGTTTGATAACACTACCCAAATCTAAGTGTCATAGTGAATAAATTCTTTATCAACTTATTTTTTTGGATACAGCAGATAACATTCACGAAATCTAAGTATTAGAGAGAATAAATTCTTTATCAATTTCTTTCGTCGGTCACATCAGATAACATTCACGAAATCTAATTATCAGAGTGAATAAATTCTTTATCATCGTACTTTGTCAGATAACTCTGATACAATTGAGAAAATATATGCATCAGAGTGAATAAATTCTTTATCAATGTCTTTTGACAGATACTTTTGATAATACTAATAGAATTTAAGTATCAGAGTGAACAAATTCTTTATTAACATTCTGTATCGATATCATTTGTCGGATACGTCGGATAACATTGACAAAATCTACGTATTAGAATGAATAAATTCTTTATCATCGTCCTTTGTCAGATATGCCTGATAAAATTGAGAAAATCCAATTATCAGAGTGAATGAATTCTGTATCAATGTCATTTGACAGATAATTTTTATAACACTGAAAAAATTGAAGGATCATTGTGAACAAATTCTTTATTAACATTCTGTATCGATATCATTTGTCGGATACGTCGGATAACATTGACAAAATCTACGTATTAGAATGAATAAATTCTTTATCAACATTTTTTCGGATAGGTCGAGATAAAATTAATAAAGTCTAAGTATCAGAGCAAATAGATTCTTTATCAACATCCTTTGCCGAAATTTCTGTGAACATTATCAAAACCTATAAGTGTCAGAGTGATTAAATTCTGTATCAACATTTATTGTCAGATGCATGGGATAACATTGAAAAAATCTATGTATCAGAGTGAATAAATTTTTTCTATCAGCATCTTTGTCGGATAAATCGGATAAAATTGACAAAATCTAAGTATCAGATTGAATAAATTCTTATTCAACATCTTTTGACGGATACGTCGGATAACAATGTCAAAATCTAAGTATCAGAGTGAATGAATTCTTTATCAACTTCTTGTATTTGTTACATCAGCCAACATTCAAAAAATCTAAGTATCAGTGTGAATAAATCCTCTATCTACGTCCTATGCCGAATATGTAGGTTAGCATTATCAAAACCTAAGTGTCTAGTAATGAAATTCTGTATCAGCATCTATTGTCAGATACATGGGATAACATTGAAAATCTAACTATCAGAGTGAATAAATTTTTTCTATCAACATCTTTGACACACACATTGGACAAAATTGACTAAAATCTAGGGATCAGATTGAATAGACTCTTTATCAATGTCTTTTGACAGATAAGTTTGATAACACTGACAAAATTTAAGTATCAAAATCCTTTGTCGGATATGTCAGATAAATTGAGAAATTCTAAGTATTAGAGTGAATAATTCTTTATAAATTTCTTTCGACAGATACGGTTGATAAAACTGACCAAATCTAGGTATCATAGTGAATAAATTCTCTATCAACTTCTTTTGTCGGATACATCAGATAATATTCACCAAATCTAAGTATCAGAGTGAATAAATTCTTTATCATCGTCCTTTGTCAGATATGCCTGATAAAATTGAAAATCTAAGTATCAGAGTGAATAAATTCTGTTTGAATGTCTTTTGACAGATACTTTTGGTAACATTGATAAAATTTAAGTATCAGAGTGAACAAATCCTTTATTATTATTCTTTATCAATATCATTTGTCGGATACGTCAGATTACATTGAGAAAATCTATGTATTAGAATAAATAAATTCTTTATCAACATCTTTTGTCAGACAGGTCGGGATAAAATTGATAATATCTAAGCATCAGAGCGAATAGATTCTTTATTAACATCCTTTGCCGGAAATTTCAGTTAACATTATCAAAACCTACGTGTCAGAGTGAAAAAACTCTTTATCAACATCTTTTGTCAGATACATCGGATAAAATTGACAAAATCTAAGTATTAGATGGAATAAATCCTCTATCAACATCCTTTTTCGGATACATTTGATGAAATTAACAAAATCTAAGTATCAGAGTGAATTATTTTTATCATAATCTTATTTGCCAAATACATCGGATAAAATTGGTAAAGTATAAACATCGGATTGAAAAAAGTCTTTATCGAAATCCTTTGTTGGATACGTTGGATAACATTGACAAAATCTAAGTATCAGAATGTATCAGTGTGATTAAATTCTTTATAAACATCTATTGACAGACACATAGGGTAACATTGAGAAAATATAAGTTTCAGAGTGAATAAATTCGTTATCAACATCTTTTGTCAGATATGTCGGATAAAATTGACAAAATCTAGGTATCAAAGTGAATAAATTCTTTATCATCATCATGTGCCGGATACATCGGTTATCCGAATAAAATTGACAAAATCTATGCATGAGAATGAATAAATTCTTTATCAACATCCTTTGTCGGATACATCGGATAAAATTGACAAAATCTAAGTATCAGAGTTAACAAATTCTTTATCAACATCCTATGCTGGATACCTCGGATAATATTATCAAATTCTAAGCATCAGAGTGATTAAATTCTATATGGACATCCTTTGTCGGATACATAGGATAACATTGACAAAAACCAAGTGTCAGAGTGAATAAATTCATGATCAACATCCTTTTCTGGATACGTTTAATAACATTGACAAAATCTAAGTATCAGAGTGAATAAATTCTTTATTAACATTTTTTTATCGACATCATTTGCCGGATACGTCGGATAACATTGACAAAATCTATGTATTAGAATGAATAAATTCTTTATCAACATCCTTTGTCGGATACGTCTAATAAAATTGACAAAATCTAAGTATCAGAGTGAACAAATTATTTATGAACATCCTATGCTGGATACGTCGGATAACATTACCAAAATCTAAGTATCAGAGTGATTAAATTCTATGTCAACATCCTTTTCTTGGATACATAGGATAAAATTGACAAAATCTAAATGTCAGAGAGAATAATTTTTTTATCAACATCTTTTGTCAGATACATCGGATTAAATTGACAAAATCTAAATATCAGAGTGAATAAATTCGTGATCAACGTCTTTATCGGATACATCAGATAACATTAATCTAAGTTTTATTAATTTTGACTTTATGCATCGTTGCGTTGAATTTAGGTTTTACTGGTTATAGATGGCAGCAAACCCGCTAAGACACACAGTCTTAGTGAGAGAGACATGCCGAAAGTTAGGTTAATTTAGGTTTGCTTAGAGTGGTGTGCCACTCTAAGTGAACCTAAATTAGCCTAACTTTTTGCATGTCTGTCGTGAATGTTAGCTGGTTTATCCGACAAATGATGTTGATAAAGAATTTATTCATTCTAATACATTGATTTTTTCAATGTTACCTGACGTATCCGACAAATGATATCGATAAAGAATGTTAATAAAGAATTTGTTCACACTGATGCTTAAATTTTATCAGTGTTATCAAAAGTATCTGTTAAAAGACATTGATAAAGAATTTATTCACTCTGATGCTTAGACTCTCTCAATTTTATCAGACATATCTGACAAAGTACGATGATAAAGAATTTATCCACTCTGATACTTACATTTTGTGAGCGTTATCTGATGTGTCCGACGAAAAAAGTTGATGAAGAATTTATTCACTGATAATTATATTTCTTGAATGTTATCTGATGTATCCAACAAAATAAGTTTATAAAGAATTTATTCACTATGATACTTAGATTTGGGTAGTGTTACCAAACGTATCTGTCAAAAGACATTGACACAGAATTTATTCACTCTGATACTTAGATTTTCTCAATTTTATCCGGAATATCTGAAAAAGGATGATGATAAGGAATTAAATCACTCTGATACTTAGATTTCGTGAATTTTATCTGATGTAATGTATCCGACAAAAGATATTGATAAGGAATTTATCCACTATGATGCTTTGATTTGGTTCGTGTTATCAAACATTTCCCTCAAAAGACATTTACAAAGAATTTATTCACTCTGATACTTAAAATTTCTCAACTTTATCCGACGTATCCGACAAAGGATGACGATAAAGAATTTATTCATTCTAATACATAGGTTTTGTCAATGTTATCTGTGATATCCGACAAATTATATCAATAAATAATGTTAATAGCCTAAAGAGTTTGTTCACTTTGATACTTAAATTTTGTCAGTGTTATCAAACGTATCTTTCAAAAGACATTGATAAAGAATTTATTCACTCTGATACTTAGATTTAGTCAATTTTATCCAATGTATCTGCCAAAGATAAATTATAGAATAAAATTATTCACTCTGATAATTAGATTTTATCAATGTTATCCCATGTATCTGACAATAGATGTTGATACAGAATTTTATCCCTCTGACACTTAGGTTTTGATAATGTTAACCGACATATCTGGCAAAGGATGTTGATATAGAATCTATTCACTCTGATACTTAGATTTTGTGAATGTTATCTGATGTAACAGACAAAAGAAGTTGATAAAGAATTCATTCACTCTGATACTTAGATTTTGACAATGTTATCCAAATTTTCCGACGAAAGATGTTGATAAAGAATTTATTCAATCTGATGCTTAGATTTTGTCAATTTTATCCTATTTATCCGACAAAGATGCTGACAGAAAAAATTTATTCACTCTAATAGTTAGATTTTATGAATGTTATCCCATGTATCTGACAATAGATGTTGATACAGAATTTCATCACTCTGACACTTAGGTTTTGATAATGTTAACCTACATATCCGGCAAAGGATGTTGATAGAGAATTTATTCACTCTGATACTTAGATTTTGTGAATGTTATCTGATGTAACAGACAAAAAAAGTTGATAAAGAATTCATTCACTCTGATACTTAGATTTTGTCAGTGTTATACCATGTATCTGGCAATAGATTTTAATACGGAATTTAATCACTCTGACACTTAGGTTTTTATAATGTTGACTAACATTTGCGGTAAAGGATGTTGGTAAAGAATTTGTTCACGCTGATACTTAAATTTTATCAGTGTTACCAAAAGTATCTGTCAAAAGACATTGATACAGAATTTATTCACTCTGATACTTAGATTTTCTCAATTTTATAAGGTATATCTGACAAAGGACGATGATAAAGAATTTATTCACTATGATACTTATATTTCATGAATGTTATCTGATGTATCCGACAAAAGATGTTGATAAAGAATTTATTCATTCTAATACATAGATTTTGTCAGTGTTATCCGACGTATTTGACAAATGATATCGATAAAGAATGTTAACAAAGAATTTGTTCACTTTGATACTTAAATTTTAACATCCCATGTATCTGACAATATATGTTGATACAGAATTTTATCACTCTGACACTTAGGTTTTGATAATGTTAACCTACATATATGGCAAAGGATGTTGATAGAGAATTTATTCACTCTGATACTTAGATTTTGTGAATGTTATCTGATATAACAGACAAAAGAAGTTGATAAAGAATTTATTCACGCTGATACTTAGATTTTGACATTGTTATCCAAAGTTTCCGACGAAATTGTTGATAAAGAATTTATTCAATCTGATACTTATATTTTGTTAATTTTATCCTATTTATCCGACAAACATGCTGACAGAAAAAATTTATTCACTCTAATAGTTAGATTTTATGAATGTTATCCCATGTATCTGACAATAGATGTTGATACAGAATTTCATCACTCTGACACTTAGGTTTTGATAATGTTAACCTACATATCCAGCAAACGATGTTGATAGAGAATTTATTCACTCTGATACTCAGATTTTGCCAATGTAACCTGATGTAACAGACAAAACAAGTTGATGAAGAATTCATTCACTCTGATACTTAGATTTTGTCAGTGTTATCCCATGTATCTGGCAATAGATTTTGATACAGAATTTAATCACTCTGACACTTAGGTTTTTATAATGTTAACTAACAGTTGCGGCAAAGGAAAGAATTTGTTCGCTCTGATACTTAAATTTTATCACTGTTACCAAAAGTATCTGTCAAAAGACATTGATACATAATTTATTTACTCTGATACTTAGATTTTCTCAATTTTATCAGGAATATCTGACAAAGGACGATGATAAAGAATTTATTCACTCTGATACTTAGATTTCATGAATGTTATCTGATGTATCCGACAAAAGATGTTGGTAAAGAATTTATTTATTCTAATACATAGATTTTGTCAATGTTATCCGACGTATCTGACAAATGATATCGATAAAGAATGTTAATAAAGAATTTGTTCACTTTGATACTTAAATTTTATCAGTGTTATCAAAAGTATCTGTCAAAACACATTGATAAAGAATTTATTCTCTCTGATGCTTAGATTTTCTTAATTTTATCAGACATATCTGACGAAGTACGATGACAAAGAATTCATTCAATCTGATACTTAGATTTCGTGAATGTTATCTGATGTATCCGACGAAAGAAGTTGATAGAAAAAACTTTTTCACTCTCATAGTTAGATTTTATTAATGTTATCCCAATTTTATCCAATGTATCTGACAAAAGATGTTGATACAGAATTTAATCACTCTGACACTTAGGTTTTGATAATGTTAACTGACATTTCCGACAAAGGATGTAGATAAAGAATCTATTCGCTCTGATACTTAGATTTTATCAATTTTATCCCGACCTATCCGACAAAGGATGTTGATAAAGAATTTATTCATTCTAATACATAGAATTCGGCAGTATTATCATACGTATCCGACTAATGATATCATGAAAGAATGTATATAAAGAATTTGTTCACTCTGATACTTAACTTTTATCAGTGTTATCAGAAGTATCTGTCAAATGGCATTGATAAAGAATTTATTCTCTCTGATGCTTTGATTTTTCTCAATTTTATCAGGCATATCTGAGAAAGGACGATGATAAAGAGTTTATTCACTCTGATAATTAGATTTCGTGAATGTTATCTAATGTATCTGACAAAAGAAGCTAATAAAGAATTTATTCACTATGTTACTTAGATTTTGTCGGTGTTATCAAACGTATCTGTCAAAAGACATTGATAAAGAATTTATTCACTGTGATAGAATTTGTTAGTGTTAAGGAAAACTTACTACTTCTGAAAGAAAACTTGTTATTACAACAAAAAAAATTGTTACTTGTAAGAAAAATAAGGTATCATTGACAGAAAACTTGTTACTTCTACAAGATAACTTGTTATCAGTGACGAAAAATTGTTACTTCTATGAGAAATTTGTTATCTTTGACAGAAAACTTGGGGCTATTAGAAGAAATTTGTTACTGTTAAGAAAATACCTTTTACTTCGTAGAGAATTTTGAGTGCGAAGTAAAAAAAGAAGAAAAAAAGTTGAATTATTTGTCCTAAAAAAAATTCAGTAAAACAAAATTGCTACTACAAACATTATTTTTCTAATAGTAAAAGTCACGACTAACATTTCTATATCATTCTCATTTTGAATTCGGAAAATATTAAATGTGAATTTTTTATGTTTTAAGTATGTTTTATGTCATTCTAAGACCTGTAAAAAAAAGTTGAAAAAAAGCCACGTTAAAAAAATAATAAAAAAAAGTTAAAAGAAAAAAACTTAAAAAAAAGTAAAAACAATAGGGGAGGGGCCCAAAAAGTTGGAGAGAGGGGGCCCCTTGGAATTTGGGGATAGGAGACCCTTGGAGGTTAAGGTCCTTGGTGGTTAGGGTCATTGGTGGTTGTGGTCCTTGATGGTTCAAACCCATAATCATCACACTAGTTGATTTCTATGAAATTCTAAGGATTATTCTGAATTTCTTTATTAAAATTCTCTTCTTGGCTTCTACATCTTTATTAGTATCAACTTTTTAGTATACTACAATGTTAAAGTATATTTATATTGACAACACTGCTCAAATGGTACTTGTGTATTATACAGAACACAATCGAGAAGTAAAGCTAGGTCAAGTCACAATGTCATCTTGGGGCCTATGACTCTATTAGTTTCAACTTTTTAGCATAGCCCAATGCTAAACCATGTTTTATATTGGCAACACTGTTCAAATAGTACTTGTGTATTATACAGAACACAGTCAAGAGGTAAAGCTATGTCAAATCCCTTGATTACCTTGTCAGCAGTAATTGTTTCCATAGATTGATACCATTGATGTTATTCCAAATTTATGTTAAGTTGCGTAAGAGTTACCCCCCCCCCTCGGACTTGTAAGCACTTGTAAGCACTAGTTAGACTGGTAAGCGCTTTAACCCTTTTTTACTGCTTTCATACAATCCAAGTAAAATAAATCGAGCTCTGTTTCACCCCTTTTATTCAATCACCAATTAAGATCATTCAGAGCAGAGTTATGCCATTGGAATACCTTTTTTCGCAAATTGAGTTAGTTTTACGAAAAAGATACAACTTTTTGGTATCTAATACCGTATGCAATCATTAAACCATCCGTTGAATTCTAATAGCCGAAAGCTTGGCTGTTAACCTCAGAAACCTGTCTGGTATATGAACCTGTCTTTGTAAGTGCAGAAAGTGGTCTGATGAGTTTTGTACCGTTGATAGTAATTAATAGTGGTCCAGAAAATGGGTGTTGACACAGAAACCTGTCTGGCAAGGCATGTCCCTTCTGTAGTACTAGATACCTGCCCATGGTAAGGTATGTACCGGTGAAACTGCACTGTATATGGTGTATATTGAGTCTATCACCCCTGAAATATCCCTTGAAATCTTATACATGCACACTACTAACGTGTTTTATTAATTTTTGGTTACTGTGGGCTGCGGTTTACTTTTTACTAGATTACAGCTATTGCTCCTTGTGTGTAAGTTTCCTTTACTCCTTTCTAGATTCTTTTTTATTTGTTTTGTTGTTTATGTTTTGTTAATTTTTTGTTATTTTTTGTTTTGTTGTTATGTTTTGTTGTATTATGAATGTTTTGTTTATTATGTTTATTATGATTTGTTTGTTTATTATGTTATGTTTTGTTGTTATGTTTTGTTTAATATTTTTGTTTATTATTATTATTGTTTTTTCTCCTTTTGCTCTTCTTTCTTTGACTAAGCTATTTTTCTTTCTGATTAAGTGACTTGTATATCTTCCCCATTCTTTACAGGCCAATGGACCTTTGGGGAAATAGTAAAACGTAATATTGTATGCGTATTTCATGACGAACAAACCTTATTGCCGCAATCATAATAGCAGCGTTTTTAAGTTCTACTGCCCCTCCCCTCACCTGGAAGCTTATATTATTTATGGAGCATAGCAACCTACGTCTTAATCTGAGGATATCAGTAAATAAAAATATGCTAAAATGTAGCTCAATATCTCTGAAAGCGTTGCTATTTATTATTTTATGGACGTCCCAAGAAAATTATTTTCAGAGAAAACATAGGGGGTCAAAAAAATACATATTACAAGGGGTCACAAATACATATCTATAAAAATACAAGTTTCTGTTTCGGATTGAGAGAAGATCTTACAAACAATATTGCAGCTGTATTTTTCCAGTCGACAAATACAGCTGCCAGTCTCATTTTATGCTTTACTGAATTGTGTCAGTAAAATAATCATATGCAGTTTATGAATGGACGTTAATATGCTTGATAACGCTACATTGAATATGAATACCAAATAATAAAATGCTGAAGTTAAAAAAAAAAAGTGAAAGCAGGATGAGAGAATAAGCCGGAAATTTTAATTCTCAAATAAACAAGAAAACGTAAGGCAACGAAGAAAAACGAGGTAGTTGATAACCAATGGAAAAATACAAAAAAATGAAAATATTTTGGCTGACTGGAGGTCTTGTTCGGTATCATTTTGTTTTGATGGGAAGGGACGGGGAGGTTAGGGTGGGGGCAATACCTTCCCTAGAGTTTTCTGGCCCCTTCCAGATTAAAAAAAAACTTTTTTGGGGAAATCTGTTGAAAAAAATAAAAAAACAACAAAATTGCCTCCCTAGATTGAAAAAAAACGTTTTCTCATATCTTTACTAAAAACTCAAAGAACAAAATCACAGAAAAAAAAACTGTCACCCTATATTTTAAAAAGAAACTTTTTTTTTTGTTAATAAATCTCTGCCTCCATCCCAACAACTTCATGAATTGGAGCCCCTATGAGATTGACACAGGTGTTATTTGACCAAGAAGTGACCAGCTGCCTCTTTTCATTGTGAGCAAGTTTGTGCCTCTGACAATTTTTCTATGTCTTAACTTCTGCCTTTTGCGCCTCTTCAATTCCGTTTAGCTTTAAGTCCATTATTCAGATCCTGCCTGCATGATCTCCGTCCACATAAAACGAATTGCGCAGTCCATTACATTTGACCTGAGCTTCGCATTCGCATAAGGAAACTTACCCTCGGCTTAACTTTGCTAGTAGCCTACGTAGCATAAAGTAATACTACTACTACTAATACTAACAACTCACCGCAGCACCAAGCCGCCTGAGGCCAACACAGCTACGCATGCTCCTCCTCCACCCCAATCTATTCAAAGCCTCCCTTTTTACACCCGCCCACGAAGTTCCCATTTCCTTTAAATCTTTCTTTACGACGTCCTCCCTCCCCAGACGGGGACGACCTACTTTCCGTTTAGCCCTATATGGTTGGCCGAAAAGAACAATCTTCGGCAATCTGTCATCCTTCATCCGCACAACGTGCCCTAGCCACCTCAACCTTTCTTTCATTATAGCCCTAGAGAGCGGTATTGAACCACATTTTTCGTATAGCCTATTGTTTGAAATATGGTCAGTCAGCCGGGTACCCAGAACAATCCTTAAGCAATTTCTCTGGAAAACATCTAGCAAATCTTCATCCACTTTTCGGAGCGTCCATGCTTCAGAGCCATATTTGACCACTGTCATCACTGTAGCTTCTAATATTCTAATCTTGATTTGCAGACTTATCTTCCTATTCTTCCAGACTTTTTTCAACTGTGAAAAAACACCCTGAGCCTTGGCTATTCTATATTTAACATCTTCACTGCTCCCACCATCCTTACTAATAATACTACCAAGGTAAGTGAAGCTGCCCACCTGATCAATCTTCTCATTACCCAACGTCACCTTTGCATCTTCACTTATTCCAAGCCTTAGTGACTTAGTCTTCCTAAAATTAATTTTCAAACCAATTCTAGCACCCTGAACTCGCAAAACCTCTAAAACTTCATTCATTTTGCTCACACTTTCATCTAGGATGCTTAAATCATCAGCATAATCCAAGTCCAGGAGACTTTTTCCTCCCCATTTGATTCCGTGGTCTCCCATTGCCTTTCCTGAGCTCCTTAAAACAAAGTTTATCAAAATAATCCATACAAAGGGGGATAGAACACAACCCTGCTTAACTCCTGATTTAATACAAAACCAGCTGGTAACCTCATTTCCTACCTTAACCGCAGCAGTGTTATTCTCATACATAGCACTAATCCCTTTAATGTATTTGTCTGGTATACTATACAAGGATAAAACCTTTACTAAAGCTCTTCTATCAACAGAATCGAACGCTTGCTCATAATCTATAAAACTGAAGACCAAAGGTGTTTGAGAACTCAGGCACTTCTCAATTATTAGCCTAAGAGTGAAAATTTGGTCGACACATCCTCTACCTTTTCTAAAACCGCACTGCTCTTCTCTTAAAACTTTGTCTACGGAATCTCTCAGTCTAAAAAGTATCATATTACTAAGTAATTTACTACCTACAGAGACCAGACTAATGCCTCGATAATTACCTCACTCACTTTTATCACCTTTCTTATAAAGTGGCTTAATCAAGGTTTATTAAAAATAAACTTAATTTTTAAAACTTAATTTAAACTTAATTTAAAAACTTAATTTAAGCCACTTAATTAAGTGGCTTAATAAGTACTGTTCACATATAAAATGTAAACAGTATTCTATTTGCCACTTGAAAATAATCCAGCACCTATCAGACACAAGGTTATATTAGTAAGCACCATATTATAAAATTATGCGCTAGTCTTGCTTAGTCCAAATGTAACCACTGTCACCTTTGAAGTGCTCCTCCTCAGATCGTTATTATTATTTTTTTAATCTACATTGTTTGACAATCTATAAGTGGCAACGGCGTAGCCAAACAGTCAAACAGTTCGTGGTAACGAACTGTAAGTAAGGAGCGATCCGGCTCAATGGTAACCGAAACTCTAGAAAATGGGTTTTTGATACCAATATATACATCAAAAGAATCAGATTTCAATGTTGAGTTCAAATATGTAACTTTCATCAAGTTTAGTCCAAACCATCAAAAGTTACGCGCCTAAGAAAATTTGGCTGAATTTCGAAAAAAGGGGGAAAGACCCCCTAAAAATTATAGAACCTTATTGAAAATCACACCATCATATTCAGCGTATTGGAGAACCCTACTGTAAAGGTTTTAAGCTCCTATCTACAGAAATGTGGAATTTTGTATTTTTTGCCAGAAGAAAGATCACAGATGCGTGTTTATTTGTTTTTTGTTGTTTTTTTTTCCCAGGGGTGATCGTATCGACCAAGTGGTCCTAGAATATCGTGGGACCAAAAAAAATGGAGGGCAACTAGGCCCCCTCCCACGCTCATTTTTTCTCAGGGTCACCTGATCAAAATTTTAAGATAGCCATTTTGTTCAGCATGGTTGAAAATATGATAACTATGTCCTTTAGGATGACTTAGTCCCCCGAATTCCCCGGGGGGAGGGCTGAAAGTTATGAACTTTACTCTATGTTAACATATAGTATTGGTTATTAGGAAGTATACAGATGTTTTCAGGGGGGACTTTATCTGGTAATAGGGGGGTGGGTGGGTCGGGGGTTATGTGGGAAGATCTTTCCATGAAGGAAGTTTTCGTGGGGAAGGGACATTGCTATGAAGGGGGCGCCGGATTTCCCAGCATTATTTAAAAAAAGATCAGAAATTAAACATAAAAAAAACAAGTTTTCCAACTGAAAATAAGGAGTAACATCAAAACTTAAAACGAACAGAAAACATAACGTGTATGATTGGGTTCACCCCTTAGTCAATACGTCGCTCTTTAAGCCAAAGATTTTTTAGTACTTTCATAAGAGCTATTTATTCTAAATAACGGCTTTTGTGATTAAGGGGTCATTTTTAAAGAATTGGAGCAAAATTCGAACTTTAGCTTAAAGAGCGAGGTATTGACTAGGGGTCGAGCCCCCTAATATACGTATTAAAAATATATGAATATATAAGTTCGTTACGTAAGTTAATTCGTAAGTTACGTATATTTATTGCTAATAAAAACGTTCGTAAATAAAATTAAACAAGTTTCGAGAAAGCCATTTAACCAAATAAAAGTAAAATTAATATGCAAATTTGGTTTTAATTATTCATGTACGGTGAGCCAAAATCAAAACCTGCATTAACTCAAAAACGTTCAAAAATTAAATAAAAAAAAAGTTTTTTAACTGAAAGTAAGGAACGACGTTATAACTTAAAACGAACAGAAATTATTCCGTATATGAAAGGGGCTGTCCCCTCCTCAGCGCCTCGCTCTTTACGCTAAAGTTTGACTTTCTCACAACTCTTCTTTTTTTTTAAACAACAAAAAACTTTAGCGTAAAGAGCGAGGCGTTGAGGATGGGACAGCCCCTTTCATATACGAAATAATTTCTGTTCGTTTTAAGTTTTAACGTCGTTCCTTACTTTCAGTTAGAAAAACTTGTTTTTTTTATTTAATCTAGGACAAGAATCAAACGGACACGAAAAGGAACACCGGTGGTTCAATATGTGCATAATACACGGATTAAAACTATTAGTGTCACTAAGAGCGCAGCGTCATACTGAAGAACTAAAAAAAATCAAACTTAGTAAAATCAAGTAAAGACTTGTTTTGATAAAACCAGAATTTTCTAAAACTAGCCGGATTCGTTTGCTTTTAAAAAGTTTATATCTATTATAAAAACCAAAGACTTTATTAAGACTCACGCTGAGGGGCGTAACTTGCTATGGGACAGTTGGACAACTGCCTCCAGACCCCAGTTTCCCCCCCAACTGAAATTTAACGTTTTCAAAAATCTTTTTAAATTTAAGATAGGCAAATATAATTCAAGCATCCACAGAAACAGATCAGGTTTTTTTCAGTATACCTTTGCCTTTATGGTACTATAGGCTCATTTTCACTTTCTTTTTCACTTGACTTGGGGAAATCGATTCCAACTCCCCCCCCCCCCCTACAGGATCCAGGATTTTGCCAAATTTACGCCAATGCCCATACCCTAAGCTAGATTAAAGAAAACTTTTAACTTAGTCCTAATTAAAAGCAAAAATAAAAAAAATATATAAAAAGTCATATTTTTGCCTAAGTTTTCAAATTCATTTTTATCATGCTGATCAATGATTGATTTATCAGTGCAAACTTCAGTTTCTCCTCTTTACCCGCTTCCCATGTCAATTTGTCTGGGTCTTTAGTCCTCCCCAAAGAAAAGCAAAAACTTTGTTATTCACCTGTATGGCTTTACTATCGAAATGAATCAGGTTAGGAGTCCTGCCCCTCCCGTCAAATGGGTTCGATTTATCAATTACAATTTGTATAAGCAACCCTTTGCACCTAGTGTCTGTTGTACGCAGTTAATTACTGGACAGCTAATACGTTATTGACATCCAATCGATAGGAAAACTTTTCTTCACGATATCCAGGGGACAGATGTCTCAGGGACGTCAAATTGGCCAGTCCCAAGGGGTGTGAGGGCAGGAAAAGCCGTTGTCTTCACTCTTTATGACACGCATCGCCTACCTTGACCGACTGTCAATGCGTCACGAATTTTGGCAGATGCATTAGGAACGCAGCAAGGGCGAATAATTCATTATATTCAACTCAGCTAACATTGTTGTCAGTAAGTACTTGTCGGTTTCTGTATTCATTCATCTTGCTCTGTTTAGCTTTTGGATAATATGGATCTGTTGGTAAAGCATTTGAATGGATCTCTCTAATGGAAAGTCCACAATTAGTGTCTGTCAGCTTCACTGACCGCAATTCCTTATAAATAGTTGTGTCAACAAAACAAAGCGACTTTCGTGGATAAGAAATGAACAGTAAGCGTTTTATGTCACAGCATAGAGAAGCTTTGTTTCGACCGGTTGTCCACTCTTCACCAACTGGCGTAAATTTCAGTGCACCGTTTGTTCCGCCACGCATGTCTTGCATCTCCCACACTAAACATGGCACTCTTCCATCGTGTATGGAGCGCGTTACCTCAAGTGTACGTTTGCTGAAAGGGGGAAATATCTTATTTTGTTTTCCATATTTATTTTTTTTTTAACGAGGAGCCTCAAAACATACTGAACATTCTTAAAAGTGGCACAGCTCAAGAAGATAGACAGTTACCCACAATAGGCACGTACGCAAGAGGCAGGGGTGCGGGCCACGCCAACCGAAACCCAAAGTTTTTCGAATTTTCAAGCACCCTTTTCTCAAAGTCATAAATATTTTGAAAATTTTTATCCATACCTTATGCTTCTCCCAAAAAAATCGCACGTGCCCTAACCACAAACGACTTTACTCTGAGGTGCCTGAGTTTTTTTTTGGAGGGGGGGGCTCGAAAAAGGCTAAACAGGGGTTTTTTATGAGAGGCGTTAAAAATTGCCTGGACAACACAAAAATAATTGAATTTTGGGTTTGAGGAGTCTTGGGACTTTGAGTTATATCTCCCTGTGTACATGCACAAGAAAAAAGACTGTTCCAGAAAGATGTAAGAACTGTTATGGACATTAATATGTCATCATTAGCAGTAGTAATACTCAGTGGCGGATCCAAGGGAGGGGCGAGGGGGCGCCCCCTAACATAGTCTGAAGTAGTGTAATTTACTTATTTAACACAAGTTTGAATTAATTAAACTTGCTCCTAACGCAAGTTTATCGATCAACCTGTTTTGCACCCCCCCCCCCCTAAAAATCCTGGATCCGCCACTGGTAATACTTATATTATGAAAGCATCTTATGATCATTTAAAAAATTAAGTTCAGTCGAGTCGAAACAATGGACCAATTTCGTAATATTCAATGAAATTGATGCTTTTCTATAACAAATAATTTTTCCTAACCTTTGTCCCCCCACAATAGTTCTAGCACCTCCCCTTGCTCCCCTTGAAAAATTTCTGCGAACGTCCATATTGTGAACAGTAATGATAGACAAGAGTATGTATGAAAACAAAAGAGGAAAGGAAATAATAAATGAAAAACAAAATCCTCGTTTTCTCACCTATTTGACTTTATTTTTTATTTATTATTTTCTTTCCTCTCTTGCTTTCATGTGCCATGTATAGCCAGTGTGGTCTTAGAATGTATTTACAATAGTATGTATATTTTACTGTAGGATTATAGTGTATACTAGGAACGTATACACGTTTTTTTGGGATGGGGCGCTAAAGACAAATTTTATTTAACAATTTGAATCAAAAGCGCCCAGAAATTTGGGAAATTTGGGAAACTGAAAAATCCACAAAATGGGAAGACTGAACGGTCCATTTAACAAAGTGCCAAACATTATGAAGGTGAAACTATTTCTTTAAATTAAACTGCCATGGGTGTCACCCAAGAGAGGCAAGGAGAAAGGTGGCCCCCTTGGGAAAAGAGAAGACATGCATGATCAAGAAGGTGAATGGGAAAAATTCTTGTTTAAAATATAATAAAAAATATGATAAAATGTGGCAGTACTGGTCGTTCCCCCCCCCCCCCCCCCGGGGAGGTTTCCTGGTGTCACTCTTGTTTTCACCAATAATTTAATTAAATAAATAACATTGCTTCAACTCAAAAATGTCTGTTTTGATTTTTACTACTTTGAAATTCTGGAACCAAGCTTGTTGAAATTGCAAATTCAAAATTAATTTGAAACTTAGTAAATACATTTTTCATTGGAACTGAATGGCTTGACTCTTGATCAATTCTCGTTCTTGATCAAAACTGTTGAATACATTTTCAATGTTTTTTTCTTTTCTTCTTTCCTTTCGTGTATTATTTTTCTGTTTGTTTTATTCCTCCAGATCCTTCTGCTGTTTCTTCTGCTGTTTGTGTATCCCTGTTATGTGCCAAGTACCGAAATAAATTATTTATTTATCTATTCCTCCTTAAATCATGGAGCATCACTTTTTGTTACAACAAAAAATTGCCTCCACTGAGGATTGAACTCAGGACCCCTGGTTTACAAGACCAGTGCTCTGCCGCTGAGCTATAGAGGCTTGAATACGAAACATAGTAAACTAATTAGTGACAAGTTAAGATTGAAAAGTTCCTAACTGCGTCATTCGCTTCTGGCCAAGGAAAAGCAAAAAATGACCTTGATGCCGAAACAAGCATACAAAAAATCTTTAATAAAAACTTGTCTAGTCAGTGACGGAAAAAATGACACTTTTTTCTGACTTTTGGCCTGTCTATCAATATCGTAATCCAACTTCATTAGTAACACGTGTGACTACAATTATTTGTCAGTAATGACTGCGGTTGGCAAAATTTCCCATACGCTTGAAAAGAAACTATTTTTTTATTGGGGTTTTTCTATTTGCTTGCTAATGATTGTTTTATGCTTTTTTGTGATGGGACTTATCGTTTAATTCGTGGTTCAGTACAATTTTCCTTAATTAAAGTATAGATTGCAAAACCATCTAGAAACAAGCCGCAACTTAATGATATTTAAACACGATGATCACGATTTTATTATCGATGAGAAAATAACAGTAGGCAAGAGGGTAATTAGACTGGATCAGAAGCAAAGGATGACTGTGGGGGGGGGGGCAGGCATTGGCCCCCAAAAAAGGAAAATTGTAACACAACTTTATGACCTCTCAGAAGAAATACGATGCTTCTAAGACCAGAAAAACTTTACAAACGTAAGGAACGTCTCCCCAAATTTTTCTGTAGCCCCAACCAGGGGCGTCGCTTGGAGGGGGATTTAAGGGGGCAGTTGCCCCCCCCCGCCCAATTATTTGGTGAAATAACTAGGATATAGCCCGTGCCCCTTGACTTTTCAGATATGGACCCCTCTTGCCCCCCAAATAAAAATGCTGAAGCTACGGCTCTGCCCCCACTCTCTCTCTCTCTGTCCCTCCCTGGATATATTTTTGCAGGTGGCCTTGGCTATAAGCTAGTTTCATAAAAGGATTATTTAATATGTTGATTTTTTTTATAAACGTGGACCATGCTTATATATGGTAAAATTGGTCTAGGGGCCTGGCTGCCCTGAGACGTCACTAGTTTAACGATAATTTTCTATAATTTCTGCATCATTTGCCTATTTGTGTGTGTTTGAGAAACATGCCGTGCGTTCTAGGATGTGACCACCTCTCATCCTCTGAAATAAATGTCTGTGAACTTTCAAGGCTAAGATTAAAACGCATCAGATATCAAATCATCAAAAGACAACAGAAATTTCCCTTTTCAAGTGAAATAACTTGAATTTATTGAAGCCAGGGGGCAAACTTTTAGAAGAAAGGTCGGGATGTTACATCTTGCTTGAATCGAAATCGTGCAAAGATTTTTAATATCTGTAATTGGAGGGCATGGGCGCGCTTGAAAGCTCTCCATCATTTCATCAGCTCCCGCTTTTCGGCAGAAAGGTAACAATAGTCTAGATCAGTCTTCTCAAACTGTGGTAGGCGTACCCCCTTAGGGTACGCAAACATTCTTAGGGGGATACGCGACCGGCCGACAAAAAATAAAACATCTCTTTAACTCTAGGACTGACAATTTTATTTATATTTTAGCTATAGTGTACTTAGTACCGGTAACTGAGAAGGGGTACCTAAAATGTCTTGTGGGTAAAAGGGGGTAAAGTGTCTAAATAGATTTGAGAACCACTAGTCTAGCTTATTAAAATCAAATGTACAATGATTTTCATTCTATATGATAACTACTACTAACAACTCAGTGCAGCACCAAGCCACCTGAGGCCAACAAAGCTGTGCACGCTCCTCCTCAATCTTAATTTAGTCAAAGCTTTCCTATATACACCTTCCCAAAAAGTTAAAATTTCCTTTAAATCCTTTCTTACGATCTCTTCCCCACCCCAATTGGAGATATAAAGTCGGCCCATGATCCTCCAACACACTCCATTAACCCCCCCCCCCCTTCAACCAAACTTTTTAAAAGGAATGTGAACATGTTGATTGTTGCACCAGATTTAGATTGTTGCACCATATTTTTGATTGTTGCACCAGATTTAGATTGTTGCACCAGATTGTTGCACCAGATTGTTGCACAGATTTAAGCTAGAATCCTATAATTCGTCATCATTAGGCGTTTAGAAAGAATTATTGAACAGCAGTGTATTTTCATGGTATGCTCCTGATCCAATCTCTATGGAGGAGGGTGGGTAAGGGTGCAAAATTTTCTTTTAGAGGTGCAGTTGCTAGCTTGGATGGAGGAACAAATTTAACGGATCTGGTCAACAACTACAGTTGTAGTATTGGGTGTTCGTGCTCTATTGGAACTTTGTAAAGGAAGAGTTATTTTTTAGTCATGCGTATCCGTAAGAACGTCCTATGTAACCCCGATTAACTTAAGGACGAATTAACAGCTAGGATTTTAGCAGTGTCTTTTGTAGGTTCTAGTCATAGGTGCCTGAATTCCAGGGGGGGGGGCAAACCTCGTCTAATTGGCACTTTTAATGCTATATAATAGAAATCTCAGAAAAAATATAAAAATAAGGGAGCATCATTCAGCCAGGGGGGGGTGCTCCCCCCTGCCCCCCTTATGGGCACCCATGGTTCTAGTCTTATCCTAAAGACTTTGTCACTTGTTTTGCTACGTAATATTGACTCATGTGTTAGGGTTGCTGCAACATTTCAGGATGCCACGATACCTGATATTTTGTTCTGATTTCTGATATGTTTGTTCTCAATCTGGTATTGGGTAAGTTCAGAGGAAATAAATAAATAGAATGAAAAAATCACAAAAAATAGAGAAACTATGACAATAACAGTCAATGAAAAACAGACAAAACTATGCACATATTTCGGTCTGGACCTCCACTCAACCGTCCTCAGTGCAGAATAATAAAGAAAAATACAGATAAAAGTCAAAAGGACAATATAAAAACCGTATCTCAAAACAAACACTGAAACTAAAATAGGACCTCTTCCAAGCAACGATGAGAGGGTAACTAAATAAAAAAAAAGTACAATACTGAATAATGTTTCACAATTTCAGTTTATGTAAAGCATTCTTAAAGGCTAATCGCTTACCAGGTAAGGTATTATCAAATATTCTATTAGGTTGCGAATATTATTTTGCTGGATTATAGAAAAACGATCAGAAATAATAAGTTCATAATAAATGGAACTAAGTTTCTCCAGTAGCCTATCTATATTGAGGACAACCCCTCAGTAAACGTGTCTCCCTAAAAACTTGTTTGGGACCTTTAACGGAGAGAATAATGGAGGTGTTATCAAACAATATGAACGGGCGTGGAATATCATAGACGTATTGAGCCAAGGCGGAATCAGGCCTTTGGCATAGAAATAAAAAACATTTCTTCCGTTAAATTTATACCAATATTTAAGTGTATTTTTACTCGTTACGGGTATTAAATTGAAACAAAATAGTGGCTTATGGCAACATACATGGGAAGTTTAGAATTTGGGCTATATATTTGCACATTAGGTTGGCGTAAAGTGAAGCGCTTTTGGGAATGGTATTACTAAGTATTTTACGATTACTTGTATCATTCTTGAAAGTGTTTCACTGTAATTTATTCACAACAGCCCCCCCCCATAGTGTACAAATATATAGCCCAAATTTTGTATTTCCTATGCAATTTGCCATACATCACTCTTTCGTTTCAACTTAAGACCTGTAATACAAAAAAGAAAAAAAAACTAAATTTTAGGTTTACTCGACTTCAACGAGTAAGGAATAAATCCTGACCTATAAATAATGATATAGTATACATATAATGGAATCGATCCAGAAAAAAATAAATGTATAGAAAATCTTTTTAGCTTAGCCTACAAGAAAATGCTGAAAATTATTAATGGTTGTGAGTGATTCATATTCGATATTTTTTTCTTAAACGACTTTCATCCAACTCCTTTCACCTTCAATAGGAACAGCTCCAACTTTTATCCCAAAAACTAAAGGTTTATTTACAGCCCAATTGATTGATTGATTGAATGATTACAGTGACTATGACTTCTATTCCTCAATTTTAAGTCACTTTGGCAACACTGACTTTGTAATTTTTAATGAACGTCAGCTTCATGGGGTAAGCTCTTGAGGATTTATCCATGTCTTTTCACAACTGTTTTACACAAGAGTTGTTTTTAGAACAGTGGATGCTGAAATAGGTGCAATCCCCCCCCACACCAAGAAAACTACGCATTATATGAATATAAATGGAACGGCGGGTCTCAAGTCTCACCTCCTCCTCCTGCATGAATTCTTGTTTATAGGCCTTCTTAAAATGAATAAAGTTCCATTTCCAGTAATTAGAACCAACTTTCGCATATGGTGGGGGGGATACACTTATTAAATTTAACTAGGTGGATCATGGTAAACAGACCTCGGAACCTTCTGTTCAAGAACTATAGCCTATATGCAATGGAATAGGAATAAATTGGAAAACCTCATAGGCATAATTGGGCTGGACAGAACTTCCCTAAAAGGTAATTGCACACTGAAAATCCTCAAAAGCGCATACAGAGCTTAATCTCTGACGCAAATGTTTCCATATCTACATTTCTCTGACAGAATACGACACACTGCCCTAGCTGGCTAGTTGCGTTTCCTAGGAAAAATCCCTAGCTACTCCCATGGAGAATCCACTTGTTCTTTCATTTTTATATCTTCATTAATCAGCTAACATGTCTTGGTTAGTCCTTGAATAATAGCTCTGAATCTCTGACCAAATTTGATCAAAGCAAAGAGACTGTACACCTGTTTGTGGTGCATATAAAATTTTCACCCTAATTTGCCCCCCTAATTGGTGCCTTGGATCAGAACCATCTTGGGAACTGGTTCCTCGAAATAACTTTTGTCAGGGGTTCACATAACTTTATACATAGGGTTGTTTCTTACTGTCTCTTACTGAAACTCAAATCTACATCTGGTTCGATAATCGCCCCTCCGGCCCAGTCATAATACTTTCTATATAAAATTATCTAGTGTGTAATCCTATCGTAGAAGACGAATTAATTTTGTCGGTACTTGTCAACTAACTGGAACACACGCGATTTGTTTCTAAACTATTATATTTTCATCATATGTTGTTTATTTCATTAGCACTAATAAATCTTGACTTCTTGCGTGGGTTCCAGCTAATTGACAAGTACCATTTTGTCCGGTGGTTTCCCCAAATTTTACTAGATACTAAGGCGTATGGAAATAAATCTAAAGCTCTATTCTCTAAACACCTTCAAAAGATGTTTCATCTGTCTTTCAGTTCAGTGCGCTGTATCTAAAACTTGGGGAAACCCCGCTTGCATAGCTTTTGATAATGACGCTTTTGTATAGTTTCCTTTACTTACACTATGATTAGCTGAAGCTAAAAAATGTTTTGAAAAGAATATCCTTGTAGCTCTAAATTTATTGTAACAGAATGTTACAGACTTCATAAAAGACTGTGAGGAACATGCAGTTGATGAAAATGGAGGAAGTGCTTATCTTATGTGAATTGAAATCAGTTCTATGCTTCTATCCGTATAATTCAGATTTGCTAAACTCACAAAGGAGCGAAGCCAAATAACATTAAAGATAGCAGCCGCAGCGAAACAACCCGGAGAATATTGGATAAATATTTTTATCTAAGTAACTAAGATTTTTATTTTTATTATTTTCTTGTTTATTTTATTTATTTATTTTGTTTTTATTGATTAATTAATATTAAATTTTTAATTTCCTTAATTTGTTTTGACCTCTGAAACTACCCTCCACACTGCAAAGCCCCATAGTTTATTAGGACCTCTTCGTTTTTTATAATGCTGTTAGTTTTTTCTAGATCATCTGTCTAAATTATTTGGCCCCCCCTTCACGGAATACACCCTAGCTTTTGTTCCTGCTATTTACATGTAATCGAGGGGATACCCATTTTCCGCCACCTGGTGTAGGCTACATCTCAGAATGCCACATGCGCCACACAGTTTCCACCACGCTCGAAAGAGTTTTCCACGATGTCTGGCACAGCTTACGCCACGCTCGGCACACTTCCACCACCCTTGACACTGGCCAACTGGTGCACGTGATTTCTCTAAATGGGCGTCCCCTCGCATTTAAGCTATTTGA
The DNA here is from genome assembly GCA_027921565.1 of Artemia sinica. NCBI lineage: Eukaryota > Metazoa > Arthropoda > Branchiopoda > Anostraca > Artemiidae > Artemia > Artemia sinica. The sequence continues at coordinate 6,788,403 of CM051267.1, read as the reverse complement.
AAAATGAAGGCAATAAGATTTATATGAATATCTAAATATGCGCAATTGTTTACTTTTGAAAATCATCTTAGCCTTCCCCTCCCCGCAGGGCTGTATCCAGGATTTTTGTTTGGGGGGGGGGGGGGGGAAGGGGTACAAAAGATTTTTTCGGGGGATGGGGTTATTTTTTTTTTTAACGCATCAAAAATGTGTTTATATTCATTTTTGCTACCTTTTTTACGAGTCGGACAAATATTTCGGGGGAAGGGGGGTTCAAACCCCCTACCTACCCCTGGATACAGCGTTGCTCCCCCATCACTTTTAATAGTTCGCAAAGATTCCACTGCTACAGACTGTCCCTCATTTCTGTTTTCTTTTCAAAAGTAACAAAATAAGTACGTTTCAGTCTTTGTTTTTTCTTGTCTCTTCTCTGTTCAGATATATCTACGTGTCATCACTCATTATCCTCAACTATGCGAAAGCAAACAGTTTTTTCTATAAAGTTTGAAATAGATAATTCCAAGTGTCACATCTTTGAACATAGTAACAACTATAATTCATTCAAATATAACATGGAATAGCTTTTTCTGTACAAATAGTTATCTCTTGAAAGATCAAAATGTCAAATGCTGTTTGACTTTTGGCAGGACCTGCCAAAAGACTGTTCCTCTAGCATTGACGTCATTGCACAGATTTGTTTTTGGCAAGAAGCTTTATTTCAGTGTTTCCACTTTTAATCTCAGGAAATTGGAAAGACCACCAATACTGTAGGTATCTATATAACCAATCTTAGAAATAATGTTAACTTAATGACCCCAGACCCAGGCCACCCCCTAAGTCTAGTTCACATTACTATTTACCTGCAATTTTAATGAATTTTCATCTAAATTGCCTAAACAAAATCTATATTTTGTGACGTAAAATAGCGGCATGATATATCTTGTTACATAAAAAGACACCTGGAAATGTTCCTTATAATTCGAATGAGCCCTTTTCTGATATTTCACGACCAATGACCTGATATGATCAGTACTGGGGAGATAGATCAAATAAAGAGAACTCAGCGGTGCTACCCATGTAGAAATGTGATTTTCATTGTTGTTCAGAGTAGGCACAGTTTATATAATTATCCAGTAAGCTTATCGCAGATCATTTCTGGTCTTCGTTCTCGGTGCGAACAAAAAGCTCCTCCCACTTTTTCGTGCAGTTATGGATCAGTGTGTTTGCGTCTATCAATGAGAAATGGTTACTAAGTGCATTATTCGTAATAGCGGGTTTCCACTTGTTTCCGATTGTTTCGCGTCTGACTTGTCTACCCGTGAAAAAATCTGATGCCGCCTATGTTTTTACGTTCTCTGGAGCACTCGCACCCCGGTCCGGGTTTTTATAATGGATGAGATAGGGAATGATCATACTGGATAATTATATAAACTGTGAGAGTAGGGGACTGTAGAAACCTACAGTTAAGAGTTTTCGATAATAATGATTTGAATAGTGTACTTTTATTTTAATTTGACGTCATTTTAGAGGGGTTTCAGGCATTTTTCCTAAAGTCTCGAAAATTTTCTCTCGTAATTACAAGTTACATTTCAGTTGAATCTGAATGCAAATTACTATTTTTAATATAGTGTCACCTTGAATAGATTTATCACAGGGCAGTTTCTTTACAAAACGTAATTGTTTTTATAAAAGTTCCGGTTAACATAGACTGTAGTTAACTCTTTACTAGGCTGCAGCTACTGCTACACCCAGAATATTTTACGGGTGGGGGGTGGTGGTGTCCTACTTGACAAAACTCTTGGATATTTAGTGAATTTTGACGATACCTCCATACTAATGTAAAGTTCATGAAACCTTTATAAATACGGCGTTTTAGGTGTTTTGAAGGTCTTACTCCTCGGTGGAGAAGGTGCCCCCTTAAAAAATCAACCCCTACTAAAATAAATGCCATGTCCTCACCTCAACTCCCTGGCTGTAGGATACACGAGGAAGCGACATAACTTGATTTTATCTTTGAAATTGCACTTCGCTTCCGTCCTTTTTAAAGGGCAATAATTTGTCAGTGATAACTTGCCTTAAATTCTCTTGAAATAAAACAGAATCGATTAGGCTATTTGTAATGTCCCTTAATCAGAGAAAAGTTGACATTATAATGTCAGGGGGCAAATAATTGTCCAACATTCCATGTTTATTACATATTAATTAAAAAAACTTTTTCCACAAAATAAGTTTTTCAAAAAAAGTAAAACTACTACTACTACTACATACTAACAACTACTCATCACGCAGCACCAAGCCGCCTGAGGCCAACACAGCTACGCACGCTCCTCCTCCACCCCAATCTATTCAAAGCCTCCCTTTTTACACCCGCCCACGAAGTTCCCATTTCCTTTAAATCTTTCTTTATGACGTCCTCCCAACCCAGACGGGGACGACCTGCTTTCCGTTTAGCCCTAGATGGTTGGCCGAAAAGAACAATCTTCGGCAATCTGTCATCCTTCATCCGAACAACATGCCCTAACCACCTCAACCTTTCTTTCATTATAGACCTAGAAAGCGGTATTGAACCACATTTTTCGTATAGCCTATTGTTTGAAATACGGTCAGTCAGCCGGGTACCCAGAACAATCCTTAAGCAATTTCTCTGGAAAACATCTAGCAAATCTTCATCCGCTTTTCGGAGCGTCCATGCTCAGAGCCATATTTGACCACTGTCATCACTGTAGCTTCTAAGATTCTAATCTTGGTTTGCAGACTTATCTTCCTATTCTTCCAGACTTTTTTAACTGTGAAAAAAACACCCTGAGCCTTGGCTATTCTATTTTAACATCTTCACTGCTACCCACCATCTTTACTAATAATACTACCAAGGTAAGTGAAAACTGCCCACCTGATCAATCTTTTCATTACCCAACGTCACCTTTTCATCTTCACTTATTCCTAGCCTTAGTGACTTGGTCTTCCTAACATTAATTTTCAAACCAATACTAGCACCCTGAACTCGCAAAACCTCTAAAACTTCATTCATTTTGCTCACACTTTCATCTAGGATGCTTAAATCATCAGCATAATCCAAGTCCAGGAGACTTTTTCCTCCCCATTTGATTCCGTGGTCTCCCATTGCCTTTCCTGTGCTCCTTAAAACAAAGTCCATCAAAATAATCCATATAAAGGGGGATAGAACACAACCCTGCTTAACTCCTGATTAATACAAAACCAGCTGCTAACCTCATTCCTACCTTAACCGCAGCAGTGTTATTCTCGTACATAGCACTAATCACTTTAATGTATTTGTCTGGTATACCATACAAGGATAAAACCTTTACTAAAGCTCCTCTATCAACAGAAATCGAAACGCTTGCTCATAATCTATAAAACTGAGGACCAAAGGTGTTTGAAAACTTAGGCACTTCTCAATTATTAACCTAAGAGTGAAAATTTGGTCAACACATCCTCTACCTTTTCTAAAACCGCACTGCTCTTCTCTTAAAACTTTGTGTACGGCATCTCTCAGTCTAAAAAGTATCATATTACTAAGCAATTTGCTACCTACAGAGACCAGACTAATGCCTCGATAATTACCACACTCACTTTTATCACCTTTCTTATAAAGTGGCTTAATTAAGGTTTTCCTAAAATCATTAGGTACTTCCCCTTTTTCAAAAATCATATTCATAATCTCCAATAACTTATTTCTAACCTCAGAGCCACCATATTTAAGAAACTCATTTACTACCCTATCAGCACCTGGAGCCTTATTATTCTTTAATCCTTTTAGTACTGTTTCTAATTCCTCCTCACAAAACAAATCTTCCTTCACATCCAAGGTATCACAAACTTTTTCATTTTCCTCTATATTTTTTCCTGCAACTCTATCTCGGTTAAGCAAATTCTCAAAATGTTCGGCCCATCTCGCTTTAGCTTTTGTCTTATCGCTAATTGCCACCCCATTCCTATCTTTAACTGGGACAAGTCCGGATTGACTACTACCTCTCAATTTGTTAACGTGCCAGTACAATATTTTACTATCTATGCCGTCTAGCTGCATCTTCTAAAATCCTCGGCAATTTTATCCATGGCCTCCACTTCACACCTCCTTAGTTCATATTTCAATGCTTTCTCCACTTTCTTTACATTTCTTTTGTTTTCATGTGATCTATCACTCAGATAACTTCTTGTACAAGTCCTTTCTCTTTCTATTAAACTTAAAGCTTTTTCACTAATATTCTTAGCTGCAGTTCTAGCTTTCTTCCCTAATACACCATCAGCAACTTCACAAATTATTTTTCTAAAATTATTCCAACCATCTTCCACATTATCAAATTTTAAACTCTCAAGTTTAGTATTCAACTGTTCCTGGAAAGTTTCTCTCAAATTCTCATCCTGGAGTCTACTAACATCATAACTTCCGGGAGGTAATTACCCTTCCGATATTTCAGCTTGTAAATTAACCCTTGACACTACTAGATGGTGATCTTTACTTTTAACATCAATAACAGCACTCCTATATAAAAAAAGTAAAGAACTCCATTAAACCAAAAATGAACAAAATAGAATCAAATAATCTAACCAAGCATATACTACTACTACTGCTACTACTACTAACAACTCACCGTAGCACCAAGCCGCCTGAGGCCAACACAGCTACGCACGCTCCTCCTCCACCCCAATCTATTCAAAACCTCCCTTTTACACCCGCCCACGAAGTATTTATTTTAATAAATTAAAATAAATAACAGAGTCAAACTCAAAACGAGCAGAAATTAATATGAGTAGGGTTCTACACCCCTATGCTTTCTAAAAGCCAGAATGTAATTTGTACTTTACTGAAAAAAATTCAAAATGAATTTACTGAAAAAAATGTGCATTGTTAGTTTAATATACATATGCTGACATTTATTCCTTAAATCTTAATAATTTTGATTTCTTAAATTATAAAATGAAAACATCAAATGAATTTTTTTCAGTAAAGTACAAATTATATTCTGGCTTTTAGAAAGCATAAGGGTGTAGAACCCTACTCATATTAATTTCTGCTCGTTTTGAGTTTGACTCTGTTATTTATTTAATTTCTCTTGTTTCGGGTCATTTATTTATTGATATGATTGTGGTAGATGTATGCTTGGTAGCTTATTTGATTCTATTTTTGTTCATTTTTGGTTTAATGGAGTTCTTTACTTTTTTTGAAAAACTGATTTTCTGGAAAAAGTTTTTTTTAATTAATTATGTTCTTTTTGTATTGACATAGTCTTTTTCAGGGGAAAAGACTGAGCCTCTTCTAAAGTCAAACAGCTATCCCTTCCGTAAAAACCTAAAATACCCCCTGGGCATAACTTACAACCCTTGCCCCTAATCTCTGGGATTTGTTTCAACCCCAAAAGCCTTGTTATATGATATTTAGACTATTTTGAATAGAATGGCTATCTCAAAATTTCTATTAAATACATTTTGGGACAGTACAACATGTGTGTTTGTAGGGTGAGAGATGGCTGCCCTCCGATCACTTTGACTCTTAAAAAAGAACGCTAGAGCGTCTGACTACCAATCCAATGAGCCCCTTCCAAATTTTATATGACCATGCTTTCTATAAAAACCTTATATGCCCCCAGGGCACAAGTTACAACCCTTGCCCTGAGGGCTGGGGGGATTTTTTATCATCAAAGACATAAAACCTTTTAAATACACTGAACAAAATGGTTATCTCAAATTTTGATTGGAAGTTTTTGGGTAAATGATGGGCGTGGGGGGGGCATTTGCCCTCTGATCACTTTCGACAAATAAAAAAGCCCTAGTCCTCTCAATTTCCAATCAAATAAGCCCCTTTTGAAGTTTCTACGACAAAACTGGTACTGGTGCATTATGCGGGCCCGCCGCTATAGACTGTATAAAGGAAACCAGTCACGAAACCCGTCAAACGGCCATTTGCAAGAGACCACTATAGATAAATGATTGCAAAGCGTTGTTTCTCAATGAGTTACGAAATTTAAACGATTGTTTTTTGGGGTTTAGGGGGGAAAAGGTGTCTAGGTTAGGTTAGGTTACGCATTTAATATAAGCTATGCTTTATCCCCCTCACCCTAATGTGCAAATATATAGCCCAAATTTGTTTCTAAACTATTATATATTCATCCTATTTTATTTTATTTCATTAGCATTAACCGAACTTGACTTCCTCGCGGTGCCCGCATAATGTACCAGTACCACAAAACTCATTATAAGAACCTTATATGCCATAGGGGCAAAACTTACGACCCTTGTCCTGAGAGATATGGGGGGGGGTTGTCATCCTCAAAGAGATAATTTCCAGACCTTTCGACTACGTTGAACAAAATGGCCATATCAAAATGTTTGGGGAAATGATGGGCGTGGGGGCAGGATTCTCCCCCGATTACTTCCGACTAATAAAAAGTGCAATATCCCTCTCAATTTCCAATCGAATGAGCCCTTTCTGAAGTTTTTACGACAACGCTTTCTATAAAAGCCTTATATGCCCCCAGGGAATTACTTACAACCTTAGCCCGAGGGCTTTGGGGGGGGGGGGGTTGTCACACTCAAAGACATAATTTCCAGACCCTTCAGTTACGTTTAACCAAATGGCCATATCAAGTGTTGGGTGGAAGTGTTTAGGGAAATGATGGGTGTGGGGGAGGGGGGCATTTGCCCTCCGATCGCTTTTGAAAAATTAAAAAAATTGATTGAATGTGTTTGGGGAAATGGTGGACGTGAGAGGGGGGTTAGTTACCCTCCATTCACTTTCGAATATTTAAAAGGGCACTAGCCCTTTCAATTTCCAATTGAATGAGCCCTTTTTGAAGTTTCTAAGACAACGCTATCTATAAAATCTCATATACCCCCAGGGCATAAATTACAACCCTTGCCCTGAGAGGTGTGGGTAGTTTGTCGTCTTCAAAGGCATAATTTCCAGACATTTCAACCACGTTGAACAAAATGGCTTTCTCAAAACATAAATTGGATGTGTTTGGGGAAATGGTGGGCATGAGAGGGGGTTAGTTGCACTCCAATATTAAACTGCAAAAGTAGCGCTAGAACTTTCAATTTCCAATCGAATGAGCCCTATTTGAAGCTTCTGCGACAACACTTTCTATAAAAACTTATATGCCCCAAGGGCATAACTTAAAACCCCTGCTCTTGCGGTTGTGGAGGGTTGTCATCCTCAAAGATCTAGTTTCATGAATTTAAACAAAGTTCAACAAAATGGCTATCTCAAAATTTGATTGGTTGTGTTTGGGGAAATGGTGGGCGTGAGAGGGGGGTTAGTTGCCATCCATTCACTTTCGAATATTTAAAAGGGCACTAGCCCTTTCAATTTCCAATTGAATGAGCCCTTTTTGAAGTTTCTACGACAACGCTTTCTATAAAACTTTATATGCCCCAGGGCATAACTTACAACCCTTGCCCTGAGGGCTCTGAGGTGTTTATCATCCTCAAAGACCTATTTTCCAGAACTTTCAACTACGTTAAACAAAATGGCTATCTCAAAATTTTGATTGGATGTGTTTGGGGAAATGGTGGGCGTGAGAGGGGGGTTAGTTGCCCTCCAATCACTTTCGACTATTAAAAAGGGCACTAGCCCTTTGAATTTCCAATCGAATGAGCCCTTTTGAAGTTTCTATGACAATACTTTCTATAAAACCCTTATATGCCCCAAGGGAATAGCCTACAACCCTTGCCCTGAGGGCTTTGGAGGGAATGCCCTCTTCAAAGACACATTTTCCAGATCTTTCAACTACGTTGAATAAAATGGCCATCTCAAAATTTTGATTGGATGTGTTTGGGGAAATGGTGGGCGTGGAAGGGGTGTTAGTTGCCTTCCAATCACTTTCGGCTGTTAAAAAGGGCACAAGCCCTTCCAATTTCCTATCAAAAGAGCCCTTTTCAAAGTTTCTACGACAACTCCTTCGATACGAAATGCCCTTGTCTAAACAAAGAAACAAATAAAAATACACATTATACCAAACATCATTTCCTTACTTAGGCAGCGCTATTGTGTCTGCCTATGTGTGTGTGTGTGTGTGTGTGTGTGTGTGTGTGTGTGTGTGTGTGTGTGTTGTGTGTGTGTGTGTGTGTGTGTGTGTGTGTGTGTGTGTGTGTGTGTGTGTGTGTGTGTGTGTGTGTGTGTGTGTGTGTGTGTGGGTGTGTGTGTGTGTTGTGTGTGTGTGTGTGTGTGTGTGTGATGTGTGTGTGTGTGGTGTGTGTTGTGTGGTGTGTGTGTGTGTGTTGTGTGGTGTGTGTGTGCTGTGTGTGTGTGTGTGTGTGTGGTGTGTGTGTGTGTGTGTGTGTGTGTGTGTGTGCGTGTGTGTGTGTGTGTGTGGTGTGTGTGTGTGTGTGTGTGCGTGTGTGTGCGTGTGTGTGCGTGTATGTTCAATGTATACTTAATATTAATATTTTAATTATACTTATTCAGTTTTATTTTTAAGGGGAATATTAAAGGTTTATGATACGAGAATTTGCGTCACCTTGAAATGTATATGGTGATAACTTTAGCCACTAGAAAAACAGTTCCTCGCTTAGGACAGTAGTGTGTCTAATGGGCGTGTAGTTTAGCCCCCCTCCCCCAAGTCCCAAATAGTTTTAGCCTTCCATTCGGTTTTGAAAGATAACTTTTGTAAAGTATTTACATTGATAGCTGGCTTCATTTGGTAGTTTCATCGAAATATTAAAAAAATTCCCCCTCTACTATATTTTGAAAAATATCCTGGCCCCAACATTTGATCATGAATTTACGCAACTGGAGGAGAGGCGAGTCATCTCCTTCGTTTTAAGATGCTTTGTATACGGAGGAATAACGGAGGCAATTGCAATTGAGCCAATTTCACCTAATGTTAACTTTGCTGCAGTCATTTTGAGCCGTAAATTTTTGTAGGATAATTGTAGCCCATAGCTTTTTAAAGATAGATTACTTTTCCGTAAACAAACTGTGCACTGTAGCATCTCATTTGTTACATAACTGAATATATAGATTAAATCTAATCAGCTGGCAAAAAAAAAAAAAACAAATAAACATCTTTTTAAATGCCAAATTGTTTGGCAAAAAAAGGCACTTTGAATGACATGATTTATAAGTTTTTGATGCAATATATTTTGCGTCATCAAATTCTATAACTTCTTAAAAGAAAATCGTGGTGTAGATAAGAGACTATAAGGAAAGTGTTCGAATGACAGTTCTGCAAAATGTTCCATAAATAAAGAACTTCCAGAATTTTAAATTCCAGAATTTCCAGAACTTCCAGAATTTGTCAACGAGGAGCGTACTCAGTAGTTTTTTTGTTGGGGGGGGGGGATAAAAATATAACTTCAATAAGGAATCCATGGACGTTTTGTAAGAAATCAAGATTCAGAAGGAGGGTGTATCAGAGACCCCCCTACATACATACCTGAAATTACATCTTATTTCTTAATGCTTTCAACTTTACTCTAGTTTTCCCTTTTATCTGTAGTTATTACAATATTTGTTAAAATAATCATAATATTTTAGTTCAAAATTTAAGGGAACACTTAGCTGGTATCCACAATTAAATCAAAGTTCCTGCATATAAAAAAATAAAATAAGAAGAAAGGAAAAAAAACGCCTTTTTTGGGTGTTGAAGCCCGAAAATACCAGATTACTTTGGGAAATGGCTGCATACAATAATGAGCTTTATGTCACATAAAGAAAGAAAAACGAGCAAAAATGGGGGTTTTAAAGGCTAAATGAAAATACTGACAAAAGACTACAAAGCGAATATTTCAGAGGACAAATGCCTCTTCAACGCGAAACGAAAAAATATATTCAATGAGAGTGCCGAAGAAAATAAAAACAACAAAATAAAACACGGAAAGTAAATGGGAATGTGAAGAAAAAAAATAAAAATTAAATACCTAACAACCATAAAAGTGAGTCATTCCCCGAAATCCGCAATTTGCAAAAAATCCAAAAATTTGAACTACCATCGACGGATACTAGCAAATAACTGAGAAAAAAAAAAAAAAAACATTCATTCAGTCAAAACAAAACGAACCAGCAATTGAGGAGTTGGAGAGTTATGTCATCTGATTTCGGATTTTAATAATTACATTCCTTGCAGACACTCTTTGAGACTTAAGGGGTTGTTGACATGTCTGATTAAGTGATTGGGAAAGTGGTACAAGGTTTATGTCCGGGACTACTAAAGTATCGGCTTCTCTTTTGAGAAAACTGAAATACGACTCATTTATTCTTAAATCACCTGAATCACTGTTCAAACCTATTCTAAATGTTGGTATTTATAAATTTCAACAGCTTCTCTGTAGTGCTGGGCAATACCTTTGTCATCCAAAATTAGGCTAGCTTGATTAAATAAAATAGTATGGTCCGGGTTTTCAAAAATGTGCTCTGCAAGGGCAGAGTCAAAATTTTCTGTTTTTTTCTGCTTTTTAAGTGTGTTACTATTTGAGGTAGAGTGCTGAGTTAACCTATTCGTAAGTCGCTGATCAGTTCTTCCGACATGCCAAATACCACACGAGCAAGGAATTATGTAGACACCGTAGTTTTCACCTATCGGGATAGGGTCTTTACCTTGATTAATTAAACAAAACTTTCCGAAAAATAAGTTTTTCAAAGAAAAGTAAAGGCCATTTTAAACTTAAGCTCAGGAGATACAAATACCTGTTAAAATTCAAACTCAAAACGACCAGAAATTACTATTAAAGAATAAATGAAACCCAAAACGATCAGAAATTAAATAAACAATCATAGCAAAAACATACACCAAGTAATAATACAAAAGAATAAATAGATCTTAAAGCGAGTAATGCTTAGATTGAATATGAAAATCAAGCTTAAAACGAAAACAAATATTTTGCTATTAAATTATAATGAAACTTAAAACGAACAGAAATTAAATAACAATCGATGCAAACAAACATACAATATTTATTAATGTAAATGAATAAATAAATCTTAAAATGAGTTAAACTTAAATTGAATATGCAAATAAAGTTTGAATCGAATAAAAATAACTAGGCATAAAAATGCGTACCCCCGGGCCCTGGTGGGCTGTGTCGACACCGGAGTTTTTTGTTATCAGAACTTTGAACTATTTTAACAAAAGTCTATCTCAAAATTTTTATTTGATGCATTTAGGGCGTGGAGGAGGGGGGGGGAGATAGTCACCCTCCAATCTCTTTTGAATATTAAAAAGTGAACAAGAACTTTCAATTTTCAGTCAAATGAGACCTCTCCAAAGTTTATACGAGCATCCCTTCCATAAGAAATAATGAGAAGGATTCAGAAAATCCTTAAATTACAACTCTTGCCCTGAGGGCTGTGGGGGAGTTGTCATCCTCAAAGACCTAATTTCCATAACTTAAAACTACGTTTAATAAAATGGCTGTCTCAAAATTTTGATTGGATGTGTTTGGGGAAAGGTGGGCTGTGAGAGGGGGGTTTGTTGCCCTCAAATCACTTTTGACCATTAAAAAGGCCACTAGCCCTTTGAATTTCCAATCGAATGAGCCTTTTTTGAAGTTTCTACGACACCACTTTCAATAAAAACCTTATATGCCCCAGAGCATAACTTAAAACCCTTGCCCTGAGGGTTGTGGGGGATTGTCCTCCTCAAAAATATATTTTCTATCTGGAAATCAACTATGCTGAGCGAAATGGCTATCTCGAAATTTTGATTGGATGTGTTTGGGGGAATGATGGGCGTGGGGGGGGGTGCTAGTTGTCCTCCAATCATTTCGACTATTAAAAAGGGCAGTAGCCCTTTGAATTTCCAATCGAATGAGCCTGTTTTGAAGTTTCTACGACAACGCCTTCTATAAAAAGCTTATATGCCCCCAGGTCATATCTTAAAACCCTTGCCCTGAGGGTTGTGGGGGGAGTGTCCTCCTCAAAAAATATTTTCTATCTGGAAATCAACTAAGCTGACAATAATGGCTATCTGAAAATTTTGATTTGATGTGTTTGGGGAAATAGATGGGCGTGGGAGGGGGGAAGGGGGGGGGCTAGTTACACTCCAATCACTTTCGACTATTAAAAAGGGCACTAGCCCTTTAATTTCCAATCGAATGAGCCTGTTTTTGAAGTGTCTACGACAACGCCTTCAATAAAACCTTATAAGCCCCCAGGGCATAACTTAAAACCCTTGCCATGAGGGTTGTGGGGAGTGTCCTCCTCAAAAATATATTTTCTATCTGGAAATCAACTACGCTGAACAAAATGGCTACCTGCAAAATTTTGATTGGATGTGTTTGGGGAATGATGGGCGTGGTGGGGGGGAGGGGGCTAGTTGACACTCCAATCACTTTCGACTATTAAAAAGGGCACTAGCCTCTTTATTTCCAATCGAATGAGCCTGTTTTGAAGTTTCTACGACAACGCCTTCTATAAAAACCTTATATGCCCCCAGGGCATAACTTAAAACCCTTGCCCTGAGGGTTTCGGGGGAGTGTCCTCCTCAAAAATATATTTTCTATCTGGAAATCAACTACGCTGAACATAAATGGCTACCTGAAAATTTTGATTTGATGTGTTTGGGGAAATGATGGGCGTGGGGGGAAGGGGGGGGGCTAGTTACACTCCAATCACTTTCAACTATTAAAAAGGGCACTAGCTCTTTAATTTCCAATCGAATGAGCCTGTTTTGAAGTTTCTACGACAACGCCTTCTATAAAAACCTTATATGCCCCCAGGGCATAACTTAAAACCCTTGCCCTGAGGGTTGTGGGGAGTGTCCTCTCAAAAATATATTTTCTATCTGGAAATCAACTACGCTGAACAAAATGGCTACCTGCAAAATTTTGATTGGATGTGTTTGGGGAATGATGGGCGTGGGGGGGGGCTAGTTGCCCTCCAATCATTTTCGACTATTAAAAAGGGCACTATCCCTTTAATTTCCAGTCGAATGAGCCTGTTTGAAGTTTCTACGACAACGCCTTCTATAAAAACCTTATATGCCCCAGGGCATAACTTAAAACCCTTGCCCTGAGGGTTTCGGGGGAGTGTCCTCCTCAAAATATATTTCTGTCTGGAAATCAACTACGCTGAACAAAATGGCTACCTGAAAATTTTGATTTGATGTGTTTGGGGAAATGATGGGCGTGGGGGGGGGGGGGGGGGGCTAGTTACACTCCAATCACTTTCGACTATTAAAAAGGGCACTAGCTCTTTAATTTCCAATCGAATGAGCCTGTTTTGAAGTTTCTACGACAACGCCTTCTATAAAAACCTTATATGCCCCCAGGGCATAACTTAAAACCCTTGCCCTGAGGGTTGTTGGGGAGTGTCCTCCTCAAAAATATATTTTCTATCTGGAAATCGACTACGCTGAACAAAATGGCTATCTCAAAATTTTGATTGGATGTGTTTGGGGGAATGATGGGGGGGGGGGCTAGTTGCCCTCCAATCATTTTCTACTATTAAAAAGGGCACTAGCCCTTTAATTTCCAACCGAATGAGCCTGTTTTGAAGTTTCTACGACAACGCCTTCTATAAAAAACCTTATATGCCACCAGGGCATAACTTAAAACCCTTGCCTGAGGGTTGTGGGGGAGTATCCTCCTCAAAAATATATTTTCTATCTGGAAATCAACTACACTGAACAAAATGGCTATCTCAAAATTTTGATTGGATGTGTTTGGGGGAGTGATGGGCGTGGAGGGGGGGGCTAGTTGCCCTCCAATCATTTTCGACTATTAAAAAGGGCACTAGAACTCTTGATTTCCAATTGAATGAGCCCCCTTTGAAGCTTCTACGACGACCCCTTCCATATGAAGTGCCTCTGGGAAAAAAAAATAAATAATAAATAATAATAAAACATTGGAGCCGTATGGCCTTTAGTATAGGCAACGCTACAGCGTTGCCTCTGATAAATTTGGGAACTTACCCTTCCCGATAGGTGAAAACTCGGTGTCTACAGAATTCCTTGCTCGTGTGGTCTTTGGTATGTCGGAAGAACTGATCAGCGACTTACGGATAGATTAACTCAGCACTCTACCTCAATTAATAACACACTTAAAAAGCAAAAAAAAAAAAAATTGACGCTGCCCTGGCAGAGCAAATTTTTGAAAACCCAGACCATACTATTTTATTTTATCAAGCTAGCCTGAATATATTTTTTTCATTTCGCGCTGAAGAAGAGAGGGGTTTGTCCCTTCGAAACATTCGGTTTGTTGCGTTTTGTCAGTATTTTCATTTGGCTTTTAAAAACCCCATTTTTGCTCGTTTTTCTTTCTTTATGTTATGTCAGGCCAATGTGGTTTAAGAAATTATCTTAGCTTTATGTCAAGGGAGATGAGACGTCTATTGTTCTCTTCGACTTACCAAAGCGCTATACGACGGTTGTGTCATTGTATTTACTCAAAATCCTAACAAATATACAAACGGAGGGGGGGGGATAGGAGATCTTAAGCTCAGATTAACTACTTCCCAAGTTTCAGGCGAGGATTGAGCAATACTTGTTTCCGTCCCATATTGGTTATAGAGTTTTAGAGCTATCAGAGAGCAAACGACAGTGCTGAAGACAGAAAGAAAGGAAAAATTAGTGGTTAAAGAAAATAGGACAAGAATTAAAATGAACCAATCATGCATACTGATAGTATACAGATAGTGAGCATACGGATATATGTCATATTTGCTTATATACCCATATTTTTTTGAAGCTTTGCATATAAATATTCTGTGGTTTTAATTATATTTCTTTTTCACTATCGCTAGATGCAGCTTGGAATACATTGCTAAGGTTTATTTATGTCCAGAACTAATAAACCATTAAACCTGATTGACCCTCTTGAGTATGGGAAATGGTCAGTTATACTTCCAGGAGTTTCAACTTCCGATTTAGTTTTAGCAACCTGCAATTGGTAAATGCTATTCAGGGTTAAAATGGAAACATATTACCAACAGTTTAATGAGGTTCGATGTTGGACAGGTGCTGCCATCTTCCTGTACTCAACCTTATTAATATGCCCTGCATCTAATGCAAGTTGATTCTACCTTTATTATGTAATGACTTTAATAAAAAGCCCTATTGTCTTCAAGATTGCCTTTCTCAGTAATTTGGTATAACAGCAGTGAGGCCAGATTAGCTCTGAAATTACACCTAATCGAGAGATTTGAGGCGACCTTTGGACTCAAAATGCCGAAAGTTACAAAACCAGGTGGCTACTGGAAGCTAATTTAGGGTATAGTCTAAGTCATCCGTTCAGTAACCATTAAAACAGTAGCCAGACGACTTTTTATTCTACTTTGCCTTTGCTGATCAAGTAAATTGATCCCTCCGTCCATATAGACAGATAAGGTTAACAAAATGCTAATTAGTTAAGCTCATATTTCTGCAGCAGAAGAAGAACATTAAAAATCAGTGTTATTCTATAATGTTCAGTGTTATTCTGTTTTATGATTTCTTCTTTTTCTCTTCTCTGGCTCCTTCTTTAATCTGAAGTTGTGCATGAGCTTATTCCGATGATTTGGGTTCAGGAACCCTTTTCACAAAATTTACAAAATACATGTTTAATTTTATTCTTGGTCATACATAAAGAAAATTTATACATTCCTATCATATCTACCCCCCCCCAGCATGTCAAAATCCTTAATAATGTAACCATAGCTACAAACTTGCGTTTGTCTCCCTTTAACCACTCCTCAATGACTGTTTCACTTAGCCGATTATGCTTCACTACAAGGATGTGTCCAGGGGGTTGGTTGTTGGGGCTTGATCCCGCTCCCCCCAAAAAGTTTATCCGACTCGTAAAAACGCAAAAAAAAATATATAAACAAATTTTTGATGCATTTCAAAGTTTTTGAACCCCTCCTCCGAATACAATAGCCCGCAGTGGCGGATCCAGGGGGCGAGGGGGGCGCGCGCCCCCTAACATAGTCTAAAGTATTGTAATTTACTTAATTAACGCAAATTTGCGTTAATTAAACTTGCTCCTAACGCAAGTTTATCGGATCAACCTATTTTGCGCCCCTCTCCCTAAAAAAATCCTGGATCCACCCTTGATTGCCTGTCCGAACAAAACCGTGGATACGGCCCTGCTTCACTACATTGATATTATACCAAGAATGTACAGAGAGGAAAGAGGTGTCTTTTTTCTTTTTTGTAGATTTCTTCCGAAAACACAACAAACCTCTTTAAGACGACACTCTTTTTTCACCAAGTTATCACCTTAAAAAAAATCCCCTCTTCCCAATTTCGGAAGTAATTTCGGATTGGAACTTTATCCATCAAGTTGTTTTTGGTGTATCCTAAATGTATGTTAAATAAATTCTTTATACGCGATTTGTTGTTTAAAACAGTCAAAGAGCTTATGGTAACAATTTTAAGCAAGGAGCGATTCGGCTCATCAGTGACCAAAACTCTAAAAAAAAGGAATTTCGAAACAATTAACACATACATAGAATAAAATTTTTATGCTGATTCCAACTATATAAAATCCATTACGTTTAATGCTACCCATCAATAGCTACGAGCCTGAGAAAATTTGCCTGATTTTTAAAAAAGGGGGAAGCCCCCCTAAAAATGAAGCGACCTTAATGAAATCGCATCATCAGATTCAGCACATTGCGAACACTACTGTGGAGTTTTCTCCTATCTACAAAATTTTGTCTTTTATGTGATTTTTTTTTTTTTGCAGGAAAGATCAGAGCGTGAGTATTGTTGTTTTTTCCTGAGATGATCGTATCGAACCAATGGCCTATAATGCCCTTTTTAAGTGACCAAAAAGCTTGAAGGGCAACTAGCCCCTTTTACGCGCTAATTTTTTCTTCGAAGACGTCCGGTAAAAATTTTTAGACAGCTATTTGATTTAACATCATTCAAATATCCAATAACTATGCCTATGGGGATGACATGAATCCTCAGAACCCCTGGGAAAAGGACTGTAAGTTACGTAATTTGCCCATTGATTACTAATAGTATTTGCTATTGCGAAAAAGACGCAAATCTTTCATGGGGAGGCGGATTTCTGCGGACAAAAAAGTCTCTAGGGGGGAATCTGTAAGGGAAAATTTCACAAGGAGGGGAGAGGCAATTGTCCTGGCATTATTTGAAAAATGGTCGGTATTCAATTAAAAACACAGGTTTTTCATTTGAAAATAAGGAACAACATTACAACTGAAAGCAACTCAAAGCAACATTAAAACTGAAAGCAACTCAAAGCAACATTACAATTCTGGATATGAGGGGTGCTACCCTTTCCTCATCCCTTGCTATTTATGACTTTTATTCTTAAGAAAGACTGCTCAAACGCAAGGGCACATATAGACTGCTCACACATAGACTGCTCAAACATAGACTGCTCAAACACAAGGGCGATACAACGAACTTTAAAACTTTAGCGTAAAGAGTGAGAGATGAGGAAGGAGCAGCCCCTCCTCATATTCGGAATGTTGTTTTGAGTTTTAATGTTGCTCCTTGCTTTCACTTGAAAAAAATTTGTTTTATTTTAAATTTAACATAAAGAAGCAAATTATTTAGTTCTTTTACCGTCCGAAAAATGTAATATCTTTTAACATACCCCCAATTGAACCACAGCAGGTGAGATATCACCATGCCCTTCTCTGTGTGTGCTTCATAATCCAAGCAACAAAAAGTCTTAGTGCTTAAAAACTAGGTTTGAGCTGTTGATTTGAAAAAAAAGGTTAGAAAGATCACCAGAGGATCCTAACCTAAAAAAAAAAAAAAAAAAAAAAAAAAGTGGTTCAAGGGCTTCCCGAACATAAGACTAAAAAAAAAGGCCAATAACCCAATTTCCTGATCAGCTTGAAACTTTCAGGCATCATTCCCTGGGCCATGGAAACATGAATATTCCTAGAGAGGGGGGTGTTAGAACATGCAAAAATAGGTGTAACAACCGTTTGTTTGTACCTGTTAGAAATTTGCATCTGTAAGGGGCGAGGGAACCCTAATGCAAAAAAAAAAGATTTAGGGATGCCTCACCGAGTGACCTTTTATTGTGCTTGATTTTATTTAGCCACCAGCCAGAGGCTTATTCAAGCTAGCATTCACTTACGAATTTTTAATGGAAAGGAGATAATTTACGTAAACATTAAAAAACAATCATAAAAGAAAACAGAAAATTATTTGAAAAAATTATAAAATCGCTGAAAATTTGGGGTTGTGAAACTCACCTGCGGTGTCAATTTTGATGGAGGTATTTATTCTCTTAGATTCTCCCCCCCCCCCTCTTTCTAGATATTGAAAAATACTTCTTGAGGTAGTTTTACTGAAAAACGCCTTTTTGGGCATTTTCACTAGAAATTGACACAAAAAAAAAAAAAAATGCCCACCCCACATATTTTTGAGAAAAATTTTGCTCCCAACCTCTTACATTTTTGTGAATTGACGCCATTGACCGTACTCCCTCTGCTTAAATACCTTACTCTAGTATCTAAGTTTTGTGAAAACTAAATGCACAAATATCTGATCTAATACTTGGAAATGGCACAGAAATCCAAGCTTTGTTAGACCCTACTCAAATCAAAAGTTGAGAGCCATATTTCCACAATTTTGAAAAATGAACCACGTGTTGAGCTTCACTTGATTTCGACTTGAGTTCTTCCTAAGTTTAAGTCGAGTCCTGTTTAAGTCGGTCTTAGTCGAGCTAGAACCGAAAGCACGTTAATATTTTATATTTATTTGACCGGCTTAGATATAAGTATTTTTTCTTTAAAAATGTTCTTCTGTATTATTTATATTGATTTAAAGGACAGAATTTGCCCTTAGCTATTACTTACGCTTCTTTGAAACTCCTATTTGATTCTTACTTCCCCCTATCTCATTTGGATATCTTGGGAGATCTTAAGAGATAACAAGCTTCATCCGTTTTCCAATATATCCGTATAAGAACGACAATTTTATAGAGTGTTCTTAAGAAGTTGTCCCAAAGTACGCTCTCAAGGAAGCCCAGTTTTTCAGTATTTCCTGTCATGGCTGCAGTGACAGCTACAGCGTAGAAAAAAAGGATATACGGTCCAGGTTCCAGATCCAATTTTTCCAAGTCAAGTGAAAGATGAAAAATGAGACATATAGTACCATAAAGACAAAGGTACACTTGATCTGTCCATGTTTGTTAAACTGATCTGTTTCTGTGGGTGCATGAATTATGTAGCCCTATCATAGTTTTGACAATATTTTTGAAGACGCTAAATGTCATGTTCAAGACTTAAAACTGTAAATAGATTCAATTTGTCTGAATGAACCCTACTCCCATTTCAAAAATCCACTGGATTCAAATAATCGTCTTCAAAAAGCGAGCACCCTCAAAAAAAAATCCAGGGAGAGGAGGTCAAAATTAAAAAAAAAGAAACAGGTTTCAGGTGAAATTTTATAAGCTGTTCAAGGGAATCGGGGATCGTTGGATAAATCATTTTCTTGGGGAAGGCCAATACTCAGGTCCCTTCTGCGCAGATAATCAAACCAATGTGATTTCACGTTTTACCTCGAAACACTTCCACGGAAGGAGGGAATTGTCAGGGTCTCAGTATTCATATTGCACGGTTAGTCTAAAAAATCCCCCTTTATATGAAGAAAGGTTAGGAGATATTTCCTTTCACATTGATCTGAAGGACCTCTCACGGTAAGCTGGGAAATTTACATCGAATCTTGCACTCTTAAGGCTTCATGGACCCCCCTCCTTACCAGGGACGTAGTTTCTTCTGGGACAGGGGGCGGGGGTACAACTGCCCCCTCTAGACCTCAGTTTGCTCTCCCCCCCATCTGAAATTTAGTTTCTGCAAAAAATCTTGTCAAAACTAAGATAAGCCTGCATAATTCAAGTATCCAGAGAAACAGGTCAGTTTTCTTTAGTTTATCTTTGCCCTTATTGTACTCCATGGCTTGTTTTTCATTTTCCACTGTCGCACATTTTCCATTGTCGGAGCCAATTTGGGAAAATTGGCTCCAACTTTGCCCTCCCCCCAGGATTTCGACGAAATTACGCCACTGCTACTTACGGAAAGATCCAGTAATATTTTGTTAATATATGTAAAAGTGTACTTAAACAAATAAATCCTCAAATGAATCACTTCAGTTCAAAAAATAATCCTCTATCATAATTGCTTCTTTTGAATGTGCCTCGAATGTTTAGATGTTTTTATCGTGGTGTTTAGGGACTAGGGATGAATGTACCCCCACGTGGCAGTAAGCTGCTTAAGAAAGTGGTAATGTGTATAGTTTTTTGACTGTTTGAAGTTGGATTCCTCTATTTTTACTTGATTGCATTTCACCGGCTATCTACAGCAAAAACGGCTGATATGATTATTGGTTCTAGCACGATCTCTTTTGTCACGTTTCTCAAGATTATATCCCTTTTGTGATTGCTTTTCCATTTCCTAAAACAGTGGTGGATCCAGAGGGGGGGGGGGGGGGTGAGGGGGGCGACCCCCCCCCCACCTAGCGAAGTCTAAAGTAGTATAATTTACTTAATTAACTCAAGTTTGCGTTGATTAAACTTGCTCCTAAAGCAAGTTTATCGGATCAAGCTATTTCCTTTCCCCCCTAAATTTTTTTTCGGATCAACTTATTTTGCCCCCCCCCTAAAAAAATCCTGGATCCGCCCCTGTCCTAAACTATGCAATTTAATTACGCTATCACTTTATGGCAGGTAAACTTAAACTTTAAAAATTTTACATGCCTGGATAAAATAAAACTTAGACTATCCCCGCCCCCTTCCCACTTGCATACCAGTTTTTTACACGATTTAGCCAGAAGTTACAAAGATTTCTGGTAAAATACATCTTATAAATTGTCTTTCTGCTGTTAACACCAAAGAATCGATTCCAGAATACAGTCCTACTAACCCAACCTTGTCATAGATAAATTTTGCCAGTGTAAGCGACTTGCTGCGCTACTGATTTTTCATCAAGAAACGAAAGTATTAGGCCCCTTCAAAGCCATCCCCACGGATATAAAAGACTACACTTATAAGAACAGTTATGCTATGGTTTGGACTGACAAATGCTTTAAAAAACTCTGTTTATGCTGATATTTTAATTAGATTCGTTGTTGTTAGATTTAAGTTAGATTTATTGCCCTACGCTTGGTTTTCCCTATAGTCACTCTTATAATAGAGGCTTAGTTAGGTATGTGCAGTAATTAGGCTTAATTACAATTCTGCAAGCCTGAAGGGCTCTTGTAGTGATGTGGGTGAACACAGTAAACAAAACATTCATTTGTCACTATAGATTGGTCTTTTCTTATTTCCGCTGGTGAAGTATTCTATGCGTTTTCAATTATAACCAATATTGGGTTCTGGTAGAATAGTTAATATCATTAAAATTGAAATTACAACTTCCCATCGGTGTTACAGGATGCTGAAATGTTTTTTTTTTCTTTTTTTGCTCTTTTACGTAGTGAATGCTATGAGCAAATATGCATTTGAAGCGCATAACGTATCATGTTATAACACCTAGGTGTTGGGTAAGGGGGGAAACCCTAAAAAATATTTAATGCGAATGTCAGGTACTTCGTTTAATAAATAGTCACTCTTTTTGGGGTTAGTAATTCACTGACTTTTCCAGGAATTGCAGAAAACGAATTTTAAAAGAATCATGGTTAATGTAGTGTGTCTTATTAAGTTTGCGACAGATGGGAGGGATAAATTGTTTTTCTCTGTTTGTTTTCTACAGTTTTTAAATTAATCAATATAGTTTCTCTTGTGTTCTTATTTTTGGACGATTTTTTTTGTATGACCCCTTTAGGCTAAATAAGCAAATCCGTTCAACTACCTATCTATTTCTACACTGATCAATCTGTGTTATATATTTGGTCGCCCAGTATCACAAGTTTTCACGTATTTCTTTGGACAGCCACTTGGATTAATGTTATGTGTTATATCCTTCTGAAATTAAACGAATTGAATTGAAAAAAAATTGAACTGAAAATTTCGGAAAATATTAAAAATTCTAACCAGCTGAAGAACGAGCTATGATACAAGAAAACCCTTCCAGAAGAATCGCTTTCCATAGGTGTTGTGCTGATTATGATACCACAGGAACGTAGAAAGCTAAAACTTAGGATGGGACGATGATAATCACTTGAAAAAACAATTGCTGCTACTAGCAGCTTGTTGCAGCACCAAGCTGTCTGAAACTAACGTAGCTGTACTTGGTATTCCTCGGCGCAACTTTACTCAGGGCGTAACTCCTTACATAAAAAAATAAACTTCACTTGAAAAATGAAAAACTGAAAAACGAGTAAGCAGTACAAGGAAGATTTTCATTGGCTTCTAAGATCCAGCAAAAATAATATGATAGCGACAGAAGTTTTTTTTTTATAGTGATATGATAATGATGATAATAACACTTAAATATTACCAATATACACCAAAAAGATAAATATTGAAGAGAAACATAAAGAAAAAAAGGGGATAGGACATAAACAATAAAAATAATCACCCAAAATATACTAATAAAACAAACCGATCAAACCTTGATGAGGCGACAACAGGTGACATGTTGTGTCTGATCAAACAGTTCGTGGTAACGAACTGTAAGTAAGGAGCGACCCGGCTCAATGGTAACCGAAACTCTAAAAAACTGAATTTTGATACCAATAGATATATCAAAAGAATCAGATTTTAATTCTGATTTCAAATATATAAACTTCATCAAGTTTAATTTTACCATATCAAAAGTTACGCGCCTGAGAAAATTTGGCTCATTTTTGAAAAAAGGGGGAAATACCCCCTAAAAGTTATAGAACCTTAATGGAAATCACATCATCGTATTCAGCGTATCAGAGAACCCTACTGTAGAGGTTTCAAGCTCCTATCTACAAAAATGTGGAATTTTCCATTTTTTGCCAGAAGAAAGATCACGGATGCGTGTTTATTTGTGTTTTTTTTTGTTTTTCTTTTCCCCAGGGGTGATCGCATCGACCCAGTGGTCCTAAAATATCGTGGAAGGGCTCATTGGAACGGAAATTAAAAGTTCTAGTGCCCTTTTTAAGTGACCGAAAAAAATGAAGGGCAACTAGGCCCCCTCCCACGCTCATTTTTTTCCCAAAGTCACCCGATCAAAATTTTGAGATAGCCATTTTGTTCAGCATGGTAGAAAATATTATAACTATGTCTTTTAGGATGACTTAATATCTCGAAGCCCCCAGGGGGAGGGCTGAAAGTTATGAACTTTACCCAATGTTAACATATAGTATTGGTTATTGGGAAGTATACAGACGTTTTCAGGGGAATTTTTTCTGGTAGTGGGGGGTGGGGGTTGGGTCGTGGGTTATATGGGAGGATCTTTTCATGAAGGAAGTTTTCATGGAGGAAGGGATATTGTTATGAAGGGGGCGCCGGATTTCCCATCATTATTTAAAAAAAAATCAGAAATTAAATATAAAAAAACAAGTTTTTCAACTGAAAGTAAGGAGCAACTTCAAAACTTAAAACGAACAAAAAATATTAGCTATATGATTGGGTTCACCTTCTAGTCAATGCCTCGCTCTTTAAGCCAAAGATTTTTTAGTACTTTCATAAGAGCTATTTATTCTAATTAACGGTCTTTGTGATTAAGGGGTTATTTTCAAAGAATTGGAACAAAATTCGAACTTTAGCTTAAAGAAAAAGGTATTGACTAGGGGGCAAACCCCATAATATACGTATTAAAAAATATATGAATATAGAAGTTCGTTACGTAAGTTAATTCGTAAGTTACGTATATTTATTACTTATAAAAACGTTCGTAAATAAAATTCAACAAGTTTTGAGAAAGCCATTTAACCAAATAAAAGTAAAATTAATATGCAAATTCCGTTTTAATTATTCATGCACGGTGAGCCAAAATCAAAACCTGCATTAATTAAAAACATTCACAAATGAAATAAAAAAACAAGTTTTTTTTTTTAACTGAAAGTAAGGAACGACGTTAAAACTTAAAACGAACAGAAATTATTCCGTATATGAAAGGGGCTGTCCCCTCCTCAACGCCTCGCTCTTTACGCTAAAGTTTGACTTTCTCACAACTCAATTTTTTTAAACAATAAAATTTTGTTTTATTTGCAAATTTTTTTAATTAACTTTAACGAAATTCACACCATCAGATTCAGCTTATCAACGAACATTATTAAAGAAGCTTCAAACTCCTATCTGCAAAAATTTGGAATTTTGCATTTTTAATTAACTTTAACGAAAATTACACCATCACATTCAGCTTATCAGAGAACCCTATTAAGAAGTTTCACGCTCCTATCTGCAAAAAGGCGGAAATTTGCATTTTTTGCTCGAAGAAAGATCACGATGCGTGCACTCCAAAAAATGGAGGGCAACTAGGCGCCCTCCCGCGCTCATTTTTTTCTCAAAGTCACCCAATTAAAATTTTGAGATAGTCATTTTGTTCAGCATAGTCGAAAATCTAATAAATATGTCTTTTAGGAGGATTTAATCCCCCACAGGTCCCAGGGGAAGGGCTGCAAGATATGAACTTTGCCCATTGCTTACATATTGTATTGGTTATTGGGAAGTATACAGACATTTTCAGGAAGGATTTTTTTCTGGTGGGGGGAGGGGCTGGAGGAGGGTTTACTCGGGAGAATCTTTCCGTGGAGGATGTTTCTTTGGGGTAAGGGACATTTCTATGAAGGGTGCGCCGGATTTCCAAGCATTATTTAAAAAACGAGCAGAAATTAAATTAAAAAAAACAAGTTTTTTCAACTGAAAGTAAGAAGCAACATTAGAGCTTAAAACGAACAGAAATTATTACGTATATGAGGGGATTCTCCCCCAAGTCAATACCTCGCTCTTTACGCTACAGTTGTTTTTAGTGCTTTCAGAAGAGCTATCTATTCTAATTAAATGACCTTTGTGATTCAGGGGTTTGTGAATTAAATTTTTTTTAACTTTTAACGTAAAGAGCGTGGTATTGACTAAGGGGAGAACCCCCTCATATACGTAATAACATATACGTAATAAAAAAATAAATAAAAAAACAAGCGATACGGCTCAATAGTAATCGAAACTTTTAAAAACGGAATTTTGATGTCAATAAATGTATCAAAAGAATGGGCTTATAATGCTGATTCTAAATATATAAATTTTATTAAGTTTAGTATTACTCATCAAAGGCTACGGAAGATCGCTTTCAAATACAAACTTTTTTTCTGTTTTTTGACAGGGCGCTGTTCAGAGAGGCAAAGAACAGGATGATTAAAAAAACTGTATTCTTTCGCGAAGTATATTCTCTGTCAAATTTCTTTCCGATGCGTGTTTTTTTGCATGCAACCAGTGTTGCTTCTATTATTATTTTTTCGACATAGTTAGCCTACGTGTTAAATCTTGTCATTGAACGTTTATTTAAAATTTGCGTAATGAATGTGACATCTTACAAAAAAATAAATTATTAAAAGTGATGAAGAATAATGAGTAACGAATAATGGCCCCAGTGCACCAAGGGTGTAGTCAATCAAATAGTTCATGGTGACGAACTATAAGAAAGGAGCCACTCGGCCCAATATTGACCAAAACTAAAAAACAGAATTTTAATAACAATCAATACATCAAAATATTCTGATTTTTATGCTAATTCTAAATATGTAAATTTTATCAAACTACCGTCAGGGTAAGAGTCGGAAAATTTGCCTAATTTTTAAAAAAGAGAACCCACCACCCCCTCTCCCCAAAACAAAGGCAATTAATCTTAATGAAAGTCACACAATCAGATTCAGCATATCAGAAAACCGTATTGTAGATACTTCATGCTCCAATTTACAAAAATGTGGAATTTGCATTTTTTGCTAAAAGAAAGGCTACGGATACGTGTTTATTATTTTTCCCCCAAGAGTGATCGGATCAAAATAATGGTTCTAGAAGATCGGTAGATAGCTCATTCGAAAGGAAATCAAAAATTCTAGTGCTCTTTTTAAGTGATCAAAAAGATCTTTTTAAGTGATCTTTTTAAGTGATCAAAATTTAATATGGGGGGGGGGGGTTGGAAGGGTATTTCGTGGTATAATTTGGAAAACAATCACAAATTAAATGAAAAAAATTCCAGGCGAAAGTAAAAAGCAACATTAAACATTAAAAAGAACAGAAATTATTCCATGTCATTCCTCAATCCTTGCTCTTTACACTAGAGTTTAAGTTTTTGTCAGAATTTTTTAAGAAAGACTGCTCAAACCCAAGGGCCGTTGAATTTTAATGAGAAGTATTTTTAAAGAATTGAGACTTCAGCGCGAAGAGCGAAAGTTGAAGACGGGGCAGCCCCCTTATATACAAATAGTCTGTTCGTTTTAAGTTTTAATGTTGTTCCTTACTCATAGTTGAAAAAACATTTTTTGAATTTAATTTATACTGGATCGATTCAGTTGGGAGATGTAGTTCAAATGGGAGGCTATTAACTTCTCTTAGTTCTTAATTATTCAAAGTAATTTTTTCAATATACTTTTCTGAGTTCAAATTAAATCCGAGAGCCCCCTCCCCCCAATAGTATTATGACGAAATGCAAGAAAGAAACTATGCTCGTCTCTAAATTGTTTTCTTATCTCGCGCTCCCTAGAACCATGAAATCAGAATTCCAATATCCTTCAAATGAAAGCAAGCGGAAGGAATGCTTTTAAGGGGCAAAATATCAGGATTTCCCTTTCAATACCATATAGGGACCCCTCTAGAGCGGCTGAAGTCGGTTGACGTATCTAGGAGATTCGTTAAAATTTTGATACATTACATCTGCGTTATGCTGTTTCCAAATATTCAACCCTCATGGGGAAAGATGGACTTCTGTATTTATAAGACTCTTACTTAAACAATTGATCATTAGTTTATATATTTCGATTTTTTTTTTTCTGTTAGATCAGGCTATATTCAAGTGTTAGTTTTCTAGTGTCGAAAAAGTTTTTTTGTTCTTAGCTTTCTTTTTGCTAGTTTTTTGCCGCATAATTTTTTTGCCTTGAAGGGAAGGAGGTTGATTTTCTTAGCACGTGGTACAGGCACATACGTAGGCGCTCCTTCGCTCTTGCTTAACCCACTGGCCACTTGAGAAGGGAAATATGTCCTTCTAGAAATTTCGTTTCGTGTCTCTTGTTCATTTCTCTCTTTCGTTCTCTCTCTCTCTCTCTCTCTCCCTTTCTCTCTCTCTCAATTGACTATTTGGATTACTTTCTACTTCATATCTAACATTCACAAGGTTTTCATACAGAATTCTATGACAATTTAGACTAATTCAAATGTTAATTTAAAAATTTCAAATTTAAAATATCTAATTTAAAGCTTAAATTGACAGTTAATGACAATTTAAAACTAATTTAGACAATTTCAGTGTAATCAATGATATTCTGTAGAAATTGAATTAGATTTTCCACTCAGCTTTCAACCAACTAAAGTAACTTTTTTAAAGTATCAAGGACATGAGCATAAAAACACATTTGCATAATATGTTTACATAAAACCTATTTACATAAAAACATATGTGATTCATCTTAGGTTTAATCGTACTCGAAAATTCTTTTTCTAAGGGATTTCTGAAAAGCCTTTTCTGAGGCTTTTCTTTTGATTGTTTCAAAACTTTGATGTTATTTGGGCATTTCCAAATTCTGTCAGTGTTGCCACATTGAAGCATGGGAACGAATAAACACAACTAACTAATCAAATTTCAGAAAAAGTTCAATCACTAACGATCTGCTCCTTCCCACAGGCAAATAAACCTTCAAAGGAAACTTAACTTTCTTAATCTGTTTGATGCCATAAGTAGTGGGTGGGTTCCCCTCACTACTGCCATATCTTTTAGCCTATCTTTTGCTTATTTTCCACCACGTTTGTTTCTTTAAACCGTGACGCCGGCTAATATCAAAAACTCCACACGAAAGTCTTTTCTATTAAAAGCAGAATTCCTTACTTCCGCTATCTTTTTTAGTTATATATGCTTGAGTAAGTTTCCTCTTAACCAATTAATAATCAGTCAAATTAAAATATTCAGCAAACTTTAGTGTTTGGGCTTGAGTTCATACCTAGCTAAAATCACTTACAGTTGCCACAAGAATTTACTTAGGAGCTTGGTTCCTGAGGCTCGACTAAAAACAACTCACTGTAGCACCAAGCAGACTGAGCAAGGTACGTTACTCAGCTAGTATACAGGTAAGTATGCTCCTCCTCCATCCCAATCATTTCAGAGTTTCTCTTTTTACACCTCCCAGGATTTTCTAATTTCTATTAAATTTTCCTTACGACCTCCTCCCACCCTATTTGGGATAACCTGCTTTTCCTTTGGCCCTAGATGGTTGGCTGAGATGAACTATCTTTGGCAATCTGTCATAATTCATTCGCAAAAAATGTCCTAACCATCTCAACGTTTCTCTCATTATAACCCTAGAAAGCGGGATAGAACCATGTTTTTCCTACAACTTACTGTTTGAAATAAAGTCAGTCAGATGGGTACCCAAAAGAACCCCTAGACAATTCCTCTAGAAAACATCTTACAGATCCTCCATGGGCTTTCGAAGCGCTCATGTTTGAGAACCAAACTTGACCAATGTCATCTTCTAATGTCATCACTGTCATCACTGTACCAATGTACCAATGACCAATGTCATCACTGTAGCTTCTAATATTTTAATCTTTGTTCAGAGACTTATCTTCCCATTCTTCCAGACTTTTATCAGCTGTGAAAGTACACCCTGGGTCTTAGCTATTTTAGCGGCACAAGTTTTAGGGAACAAAAAGCTGTTTCTCGTGTATTTTTTTCAGTGTTTGTTTAGAATAGACAAGACAAATATAAGAAAATGCCGAAATAACAAATACAGTATATATATATATATATATATATATATATATATATATATATATATATATATATATTATATATATATATATATATATATATATATATATATATATATATATATATATATATATATATATATATATATATATATATATATATATAGTATATATATAATATTATATATATATATATATATATATAAACAAGGTAGGAGATAACAGAGGAGGCCACCCCAGCGCGAGAAACACCACAACACAAATCATACTAATATCAATCATTCATCAATCCCAACATCCAGACAAAGAACCATTTTTGAAATATGTTTTTTCAAAGAAGATCTGCTCTTGAAACTTGGGAACATTTCTACTAAATTAAGTTTATTTACAATATGAAGAATCTGCTATCTGATTGAGAATCTAGCTCTTTCTGATTTAATTGGAGGAAGGTGATACTTCTTGGAGGGGACGGGGTGGGCAGGAGAATTGGGAATCTCAATTATACCCAAATCATGGAAATAATTTGTTGAAGATTGAATATCATAATACCACATTGCTGTATGCAGGTCTTTCAGTTGTTTAAGATTAAGTATTGAGGAGGACATATAAAGTTTGAGTTTCCGAGTGATTTTGAAGTCTCATTGGCGATGAACAAAAGTACCCAGAATTCTAATTGCCTTATTTTGAATTATCTGAAGAGGTTGCAGATGGGCCGTAAATTTGTTGAGATAGATTGCAGGGCAATAATTTAGATATGATTCAATTAGAGAATGGTTTAGAATTTTAAGGATGGAAAAAGGAAACACATGTTTCAATCTATGAAGACAACCTAAGTTATGGGCAAGTTTCAAACTCAAATAATCAGAATTTTTACCGAAGGATAAAAGCTCATCGAGAATAATCCCAAGGTAACGAAATGATTTTACTCTTTTTATCCTACTTTGTAGGATAAAAAGACTACTTTATGTTACCTCAGAATAAGGTAATATAATTCATAATAAATTAAGCAAAGAATTTATATGCGGCACCAATCCCCACAAAGGCTTCATGGTCTGTAAACGAGGGGGAAGTCCCACGTTATCTAAACATAAATCGAAGAAAAAGCGGATTATAAGGGCTATTAGATCACTCAGTAAAAGCTAAACAAAATTCAGCCAATTCTTGACATACCTAGAAAAAAAGTTTAGAAAGCCAAAACTTATTCAACACTATTTTTGTTTAAGTGACAAGTGACTATTTTCAAAGTGAATATCTTTTTTAAAAAAAAAAAAAAAAAAAAAAAAAAAACAAAAAAAAAACAAGTGATAAAATGCCTAAAAGAGTGATGAAAGAGGTGGAACGATTGTAGTTGTATTTTTCATGTTTTCTCATATTTACCTTCTTTTTGTTCGTACTTCAGATTTATATTAATCAGCTTAACCATATTTTCCCTCATCCGTAGTCCATGAAAAATTATTTAAATATTGCTTTAAATTTGTGCTAAACATTATAGTACCAACGTAAATCAAGTTTTATGTCACGGTCTCATGAAATTCATGCTTAGGGCTTGACAAAATTAGGACTTTGTGGCAATAAATTTCTCGGCCGAAGTGGCTCTCCACTTTTGTAGTGGAAGCTTATGAGGCCATTATCTGGACTATAAATCAAGAATGACTTTTTGGAAAATTTATAAATTGCTCCACACTTGAAAAGTTTAATCTAAAGGCAATAAAAAAAGAAGGTTCTGTCAAATAATCTAAAACAGCATGACGAGTTCAAGGAATGGGGTTGAAATTCAAGTTAAAAAAAAGTCAGAAACTTTGAAAGAAAATACAGCGATAACGTTAAGCTTCTACAAACAGAGGTTATAAAAAACAAGAGGTTGAAAAAGAGGTACCAAAAAAGAAAGTTATGTCACAAATTCTAAAATAGCATGACGACTTCAAAGAATAAGGTTGAAATTCAAACTAGACAAAAAATAAGTAAGAAACCCTATCAGAAAATGTACATCGATACCTATAAGGTCCTACAAAAAGAGATTAGAAGAAAGCAAGTGGTTCAAAAAGAGGTACCAAAAAGAAGGTTCTGTTAAGTAATCGAAAACAGCATGACTAGCAAGAATGAGGTTGAAATTCTAACTAAACAAAAAAAGTCAGAAACCCTAAAAAAAAATATACAGCAATACTTATAAGGCCTTACAAAAAGAGATTAGAAAAAAAAACAAGAGGTTCAAAAACAGGTATCGGAAAGGTGGTTCTGTCAAATAATCGAAAACAGCCTGACTAGTTCGAAGAATGAGGTTAAAATTCAAGCTAAACAAAAAATAAGTCAGAAACCCTATATAAAAATATACAGTGATACATATAAGGTCAGGCAAAAAGAGATTAGAAAAAAAACAAGAGCTTCAAAAACAGGTATCAGAAAAGTGTTTCTGTCAAATAATCGAAAACAGCCTGAATAGTTCAAAGAATGAGGTTGAATTTCAAACTAAACAAAAATAAGTAAGAAGCCCTATGAGAAAATAAACAGGATTTCAATAAGGTTCTACAAAAAGAGGGTAGGAAAAACAAGAGGTTCAAAAAGAGGTACCAAAACGAAGGTTCTCTCAAATGATTTAAGACAGCATGACTAATTCAAAGAATGAGGTTGAAATTCAAGCTAAACAAAAATAAGTAAGAAACCCTTTTAGAAAACATACAGTATACCTTAAAGGTTCTATAAAAAGAGGGTAGGAAAAGCAAGAGGTTCAAACAGAGGTACATAAAAGAAGGTTCTGTCAAATAATCTAAGACAGCATCACTAGTTCAAAGAACGAGGTCAAAATTCAAACTAAACAAAAAATAAGTGAGGAATCCTATAAAAAAATATACAGCGATACCAATAAGGTCCTTAAAAAAGAGATTAGAAAAAAACAATAGGTTCAAAAAGAGGTATCAAAAAGAAGGTTCTATCAAATAATCTAAGACAGCATGACAACTTCAAAGAATAAGGTTGAAATTCAAACTAAACAAAAAAGAAGTCAAAACCCTATAAAAATGTACTGCGGTACCAATAAGGTCCTACAAAAAGAGATTAGAAAAAAACAATAGGTTCAAAAAGAGGTATCAAAAAGAAGGTTCTATCAAATAATCTAAGACAGCATGACAACTTCAAAGAATAAGGTTGAAATTCAAACTAAACAAAAAAGAAGTCAAAACCCTATAAAAATGTACTGCGGTACCAATAAGGTCCTATAAAAAGAGATTAGAAAAAAACAATAGGTTCAAAAAGAGTTATCAAAAAGAAGGTTCTATCAAATAATCTAAGACAGCATGACAACTTCAAAGAATAAGGTTGAAATTCAAACTAAACAAAAAAGAAGTCAAAACCCTATAAAAATGTACTGCGGTACCAATAAGGTCCTACAAAAAGAGATTAGGAAAAGCAAGAGGTTTAAAAAGAGGTGCACAAAAGTAGGCTCTGTCAAATACCCTAATCACCATAACGAGTTCAAGGAATGAGGATCAAATTCAAACTAAACAGAAATTAAGAGAAAAATCCTAAAAGAAAATATAGACGATATCTTACTTTATGAAATTGGGAATAGATTATATGTCATTTTTTTTAAGTATTCATTAAAGGTAAATCAATGTTTGGTTCATTCACTTCTATGCCAACTGTTCTGATCTGGAAAAAAAGTTCCAACCTAGACCTCGCTGATGTTACGCATGGTTCTAGATTGAAAGGGTTCCAACTTATTTCAGGCCAGTGGATAGTAGGTAATGAAAAGATTTCAGGGAAGGTGCGTTGGTGGGTTTTTAAGATCCCAATACTTCCCATAACTACGCTAATCCAAACGAAAAAGTAACGAGACTGAAAAATGAGAGGGAGGGCAAATATCCTGGTAGATCATCCCAGTACGCCCTCTTCAATGAAAATGTTATTAAACACCTTTAAAAATTTGCAAATGATAACCTTTCCTTCCTAAGGTCTTAGCTGTAGACATATACAGACTTATATACACAATTTTGGTACATCTAAAAAAAACTTTTTTTTTTGAAAAGCTATGCTACCCACATGTTTCTCTATTTTATTGGTCCGGTACACGAATAAACAATACTAAATTTCAACAATCTAGGTTCAGGAAAAGCTGGCACACGTGAAGGATTGACAGGAAAAACTTTAAAAAGTGTACCAATTTTAGGTGGATCATATTAAAGACATTAGAAGTCATAGGGAAAACTATAAGTCTTGATCTTTCGGGCAGTGGACCGGTGCCAACCCATAAACAAAAAATTGTATGCTGATTCCTAATAATTAGATTTTATTTTTCATTTATATATTGATAGTAATTCCTATCGGTTTTAGTCTGAATTATTATATGATCTTTTTTCTACTCGTTTTGGGTTTGGATATGGCTCGTTACTTTTTTGAGAAAATTTATTTTTTGAAATTTTTTTTTGAAAACTGATCATTGAAAAGGGAGAAGATCTCTGAAGAGCTCCATAGTATGTCAATTTTTTGAAAGTGGTAAACCGGGACGTCTTAAAACTTACATTACTACAATCAGTGTCAACAGGAAAATATTCTCACTACTTAGAAAAAAAAGAACAATAATATGTTATTTCCGTAAAATTTTGTAACATTATTTCCTAAATGCAAACCCTAATCTAAACATTGAGCCCTCAATCTTTATTTTTTTGTCGTTTTTGAGCAAAAGGAATGAAAAAGCACTCGGCAGGCGAGCTTTGCAAAAAAATCACTTTTTACCTATATACTAATTTTTATACTAATTTTACACCTATTTTTAATCTAATGCGTAGAAAGAAAAAGAAAGTCATGAATATGTGTCTTGA
Organism: Artemia sinica; assembly: GCA_027921565.1. Lineage (NCBI taxonomy): Eukaryota > Metazoa > Arthropoda > Branchiopoda > Anostraca > Artemiidae > Artemia > Artemia sinica. The sequence goes on along the minus strand of CM051267.1, from coordinate 6,754,918 downwards.
CAATTGTTGTATCCTGTTATCCATAACTAATTCAAGTTAAATTGCAGGGGGGTTATAAATGCATACTTTACGGTTTTAGTCACACTTTCCCTAAGTATCAGCTTTCTGAGCACCTGTTTGAACCTTTTTTTTCTTTTTTTTTTATAAACAAACCGTTCGTGACAATGAACGGTAAATAAGGACTGACTTTTTTTTTAGGTTCAATAGGCTGACTGCTGTATTTAGGTTCATGTTGCTTGGGAAGCATGTGAATCTGCGACAACAGCTTGAACTGGCCACTTCAGGACAAGATACTTCATAAGTTGGATTTATTAATTTCCAATCAATCCATTCACAGAAGAAGAATTTTATATTACTCAGATTTTTTCCTTGAGAGTAATCTAAACTTTCTTAGAAAACGGGAACATTTTTCTTTTTTCTTATGTATGTATGTATGTATGTATTTCCAATATAAGCCATCGGGCCATAGGAAAAAAAAATGTTTTTCATTGCTTTTCACTATATTTTTTCAACTATTAAAAAAAAAAAAAAATGGATATACGGATAAAACTGATTTAATAGTCCGTGGTAACAAAATATAAGTAAGGAGCTACTCAGTCCAACAGAAATTGAAATCATAAGAAACGAAATTTTGATAAAAATAGATACATTCAAAGAATTGGCTTTCTATCCTGATTCCAAATATAGTAATTGTAATTTTACCCATCAAAAGCGATGAGACTGATAAGATTTGCCTGATTTTCGAAAAAGGGAAAAACCAGAAACCCCTCTCAAAAGTCAAGGAATCTCTGCACCACCCAATTCAGCGTATCAGAGAACCCTTTTAAGATCCTATTTTCAAAAATGTGGAATTTTGTATTTTTTGCCATGCGTGTTTATTTGTTTTTTTTTTCTTTTTTCCAGGGTTGGTCATATCGAACCAAAGGTTCCGGAAGATCGGGAGAAGGGTTATTCGAACGGAAATTGACCAAAGAGATTGAAGGGCAACTAGCTTCTCTTTCACGCCCCTTTTATCCCAAAAGTCATCCGATCAAAATTGAGATAGCCATTTGATTCCGAATAGTTGAAAGGTCAAGCCACCCTGCCTCTGGGAACAGAGGATTTTCAAACAGAGAATTTTTAGTTGGGAGGGAATTTTCGGGGATGAACTTTCAAGGAAAAATTTTACACGGGAAATTTTCCAGAATTACTTTACGAAACTCTTTTTAGTTGTCTTACTTTCTCTTGGGCGACTCAATTTTACAAGTCGGGTTGTTTCGGAGAAATCCTACGGGGGAAATTAAAACTTTCCATTAGGGGGGGGGAGATTTTTGGGGAAATTATTCCACGGAGGTGGGATTTCCAGCATGATTTGAAAAACAATTAGAAATTTTATGAAAAACAAGTGGACTAAAGAGAATTTTCTTTGTGGAATCGTCCAAATAAAAATTTCCAAGGGGACTAGTAAACCGAAGACTGGCAGGATCAATACAAGCTTCTAGGATATATAGGAGTGCTGTTATTGAAATTAAAAGTAAAAATCACAATCTAGCAGTGTCTAGGGTTAGTTTAAAGCTAAAATTTTGGAAGGGTAACTACCTCCTGGGAAGTTATGATGTTTTTAGAATCCAGGATGAGAACTTGAGAGAAACTTTCCAGGAACAGTTGAATATTAAACTTCAGAGTTTAAAATTTGACAATGTGGAAGATGGTTCGAATAATTTTAGAAAAACAATTTGTGAAGTTCCTAACAGTGCAGCTTCACTTACCTTGGTAGTATTATCATTAAAGACGGCGGGAGCAGTGAAGATGTTAAAAGTCGAATAGCCAAGGCTCAGGGTTTTTTTTCACAGTTAAAAAAAAGCTTGGAAGAATAGGAAGATAAGTCTGCAAACCAAGATTTGAATATTGGAAGCAACAGTGGTGACGATGATGAAATATAGCTCTGAAGCATGGCGCTCCAGAAAACGGACGAAGATTTGCTAGATATTTTCCAGAGAAATTGCCTACAGATTGCTCTGGGTACCCGTCTGACTGACCGTATTTTAAACAGTAGGCTGTACGAAAAATGTGGTTCAATCCAGCTTTCTAGGGCTATAATGAAAGAAAGGTTGAGATGGCTAAGGCACATTTTGTGGATGAAGGATGACAGATCGACGAAGATTGTCCTTTTCGGCCAACCGTCTAAGGCTAAACAGAAAGCAGGTCGTCCTCGTCTGGGGTGGGAGGAAGTGATTGAGAAAGATTTACAGGAAATGGGAACTTCCTGGGAGGGTGTAAAGAGGGAGACTTTGAATAAATTGGGATGGAGGAGGAGCGTGCGTAATTGTGTTGGCCTGAGGCGGCTTGGTGCAGCGGTGAGTTGTTAGTAGTAGTAGTAGCAGAGTGGTATTTCACGCGGGAGGAACTTTCTAAGGAGGAATTTTGTGCGTGGATTTTTACCATGGGGGAATTCTACGGGTTGAATGTTTCACGGGAGAAATTCTCATTTGGGGAATTTTCCGCGGGAAAAATTTATATCTGGATGCATGGTCTTTGAAAAAATTTCCACAGAAGGAAGGTATTCGGTATTATTTGAAAAACGATTAAAAAAACAGTTTTTTCAGCTTAAAGTAAGGGGCTGTTCCGTTCTAAGTTTTAATATTACTCCTTACTTTCAGTAAATAAAACTTGTTTTTTTTATTAATCTTCGGTCGTCTTACGTTGTCTTTAGACTAAGATTGTCGTCACAAACATCAACGACATTGTCGTCGATAATTTCACGATTAGTATTATCGCCTTACGTTGAAACGATAAAAATGTAGGACTCCAGAAATCTAATACACCAAACCTTGCACAGGGGACATCAGCCTCGAGTATATGAACATACAAAAAGACAATTTAAAAATAATTCAATCATCAGAAGATTATGTTTCATTCTGATTTAAATATTCAAAATATTTTTAGTTTAAATTGGTTTACCAAAAAGTATAGCATAACAAATGTGCTGCTTTTTAGAATTGATTTGAGAAAAATATATTTTCCCAACATAAGATTTATCAAAGAAAAGAAAAGATCGATGCTAAACAAAAGGAGGAGACATGAAGTCATATTATAATTCAATTATAAAAGAAAAGAAATTAATATGAAAGAGCAGATGAAACCTAAAACAAGCAGAAATTGAAATGAGTAAACAGGTAAAACTTGAAAGAGACCGTAATCCCTATGAACGAGTGAATTATATCTAAACCAAACAGAAATTCAAATGAACATTCTAATCAAATTTAAAACAGCCAAAAAACAACACAAACAAGTGGTAAACCCCATAAACTCTTGAGAAGAGTGCCATTTGCGTTTTACTGAAAACTAAACAGATTACAGATGACTTCAAATTACAGATGATTGGTGCTATACTCCTCAATTTTGTTCCGCAAATCTACGAGTTTGGTTTACATGGGGCCTCTTTGTCAACGAACAGCAGGTTGGGACAAAGAAACGACATTTAGAGCATATATAAACCGTCAGAAGTTATATCAACCGTCTCGTAGACTCCTTTGAAAATCAGTCGATGTACTTCCAGAAAGGCTTTAGAAGCTACATGTAAGTATTACTACTTCTACTACTGACAATTTATTGCAGCATCAAGCCAGCCAAGGTCCCTTTCTTAGTTCTAAGACATATTCCTATTCTTAAAAACTTCATTCAAGCACAAAACAAATTTCTGCGTCTTAGCTATTTTGCTTTTCACATCTTCTCGTACCCTGGGGTCTTAAACCTATTTTCTAACCTGTTCTCGTACCCTGGGGTCTTAAACCTTTCAAAAATTCATTCCTGTCTAGACATCTCACATCGTCTACATAATCTTTGTATGCTTTACCTTTACATGTTATCGTTACTTTCCTTAGGGCAAAACCCTTAAGAATAATCCATATAAACGGAAAACCTTGCTTATCTTCAAATTTTACACTGAAATAAGTACTAGTCTACCCTAATTATTTTCCACCCCCTAATTTATTTTCCCTAATTATTTTCCAAAGCAATATTACTTTCATATATAACACTAATAACTTTAACATAGCTATCTGGTATACCATACAAGGATAGGACCCTCATCAAAGCTTTTGAATCAGCAAAATCAAATGCCTGTTCTTAATCTATAAACCTAGGGGTAAAAAGGGTCTGGTAGAAGCAGTTTTAAGGAAGGGACAGAGGGGGCACTCGCACCGGGCTTAGAAATTTTATATCTACACCTAAAATTTCTATGTAGAATTTTTTTTTTTTTTAATAAAGTAGAGAAGGCAGTTAATAAATGAAAATATTGATTAATTATTAAGTAATTGATAAAATAAAATAAATAAGAAATCAATGAAATAATAACAATTGAAAGATCCAATTACAATTCTGAAAAAAATTAATAATTAAATTATTTAAAGAGCTAATTAATAAATAATTAAACAGTAAGGTGTTAATTAATTGATACATTGAATATAATTTTGTTAATAAACGAAAATTTTGTTAAGACTTTGCCGAAAAATTTGGGGGAGACAGATGGGGAGCGCTAATCAGGATTTTCGTGCTCAAGAGAGGCTAGATCTAAAAAATGATTCTCAATCAGAATATTAATTTCTTTTTGATAAAGCTAATCATTGTACTCCCATTTTGGTACCAAAAATTCCTTTTATGAACCTTATAAAAGATACCTTGACGATCATTCTTTCGACGATAAACAAAGTCCATTGGGATTTTTTTTTTTATTTTTCTACAAATCATTTTACGATCTCCTTTCTTAACAATGGAAGAAAATTCATTAGAAAGAGCACAGCGTGCAATCATACTTTTGTTTATTCAAAAGGAAAAAATAAACTCTTTTTTTTCCAAATGAAAGTAAATAGCGAGGTTAAAACTTGAAACAGAGAGGGCTTTGCATCCCTGGCATTCTACTTTTACCCCGGAATTTAGCTGGTGCTGAACTCAAAATCAAACAGTTTGTGTTAATGAACTGTGAGTAAGGAGTAACCCGGCTCAGTAGTAACCAAAACTCTAAGAAACGGAATTTTGGTACGAATAGATACATCAAAAGAATTTGATTTGTACGCTGATTTCAAATTCATAAGTATCATCAAGTTTAGTCTTGTCCATCAAAAGTTACGAGCCTGAAAAATTTACCTTATTTTCGAAAAAAGGGAGAAACGCCCTACAAAAAGCATATAATGTTAATGAAAATCACACCATAAGATTCAGCGTATCAAAGATCCCTACTGTAGAGGTTTCAAGCTCCTATCTGCAATTAAATAAAAAAAAAACAAGTTTTTTTTAACTGAAAGCAAGGAGCGACATTAAAACTTAAAACGAACAGAAATTATTCCTTATATGAAAGGGGTTGTCCCCTCCTCAACGCCTCGCTCATTACCCTAAATTTTTTATTGTTCTAAAAATTAGAGTTTTGAGAAAGAGTCAAACTTTAGCCTAAAGAGCGAGGCGTTCAAGAGGGGACAGCCTCTTTCATATACGGAATAATTTCTGTTCTTCTTAAATTTTAATGTTGCTCCTTACTTTCAGTTAAAAAAAAACTCATTTTTTTATTTAATTTCTGAACGTTTTTAAATTAAGGCAGGTTTTTATTTTAACTCACCATATATGAATAATTAAAACGAAATTTGCATATTAATTTTACTTTTTATGGCTAAATGGCTTTCTTGAAAGCTGTTTAATTTTATTTACGAACGTTTTTATAGTAATAAATATACGTAACTTACGAATTAACTTATGTAACGAACTTCTACATTCGTATATTTTTATTAAGTATATTAGGTGGGTTCGCCCCCTAGTCAATACCTCGCTCTTTACGCTAAAGTTTGAATTTTTTCCAATTCTCTAAGAATGACCCCTTAATCACAAAGGCCGTTAATTAGAATAAATAGCTCTTATGAAAGTACTAAAAAAAAAACTTTAGCCTAAGGAGCGAGGTATTGACTAGGGGGAGAACCCAATCATGTACGTAATAGTTTCTATTCGTTTTAAGTTTTGATGTTGAAACTTTTTCAGTTGAAAACTTGTTTTTTTATTTAATTTCTGTTTTTTTTAAATAATGCTGGGAAATCCGGCGCCCCCTTCATAGCAATGTCCCTTCCCCCATGAAAACTTTCTCAATGGAAAGATCCTCCCACGTAACCCCCGATCCCCCCACACCTACCAGAAAAAATTCCCCCTGAATACGTCTGTATACTTCCCAATAACCAATACTATACGTAAACATTGGGCAAAGTGCTTAGCTCGCAGCCCTCCCCCGGGGACTGTGGTGGATTACGTCATCTTCAAAGACACAGTTATTATATTTTTTAAACCATGCTGAACAAAATGGCTATCTCAAAATTTGGATCGGGTGACTTTGGGAAAAAATGAGCGTGGGAAGGGGTCTAGTTGCCCTCCATTTTTTGGTCACTTAAAAAGGGCACTAGAACTTTTAATTTCCGCTTGAATGAGCCCTCCCGTGATATTCTAGGACCACTGGGTTGATGCGATCACCCCTGGAAGAAAAAACAACAACAACAACAAAACAACAAATAAACACGCATCCGTAATCTTTCTTCTGGCAAAAAATATAAAATTCCACATTTTTGCAGATAGGAGCTTAAAACCTCTACAAAAGGGTTCTCTGATACGCTGAATCTGATGGTGTGATTTTCATTAAGGTTTTATGACTTTTAGGGGATGTTTCCTCCTTTTTTTGAAAATAAGGCAAATTTTCCCAGGCGCTTAACTTTTGATGGGTAAGACTAAACTTGATGAAACTTATATATTTGAAATCAGCATAAAAATCTGATTTTTTTGATGCATCTATTGGTATTTGATGTAAAATGTGGAATTATGTTTTTTTGTCAAAAGAAAATCACGGATTCGTGTTATTCTTTTTATTTATTTTATTTCCCAGTGGTGGTCGCATCGACCCTGTGCTCCTAAAATATCGCGAGAGGGCTCATTCGAACAGAAATTAGAAGTTCTAGTGCCCTTTATAAACGAACAAAAAATTGGAGGGCAACTAAGCCCCCTCCCACACTCATTCTTTCCCGAAGTCACCCGATCATAATTTTGAGATAACCATTTTGTTCAGTATAGTCGAAAAATCTAATAACTATGTCTTTAAGGAAGACTTAATCCCCATCAGTCCCCGCGGTAAGGGCTACAAGTTATGAACTTTGCCCATAGTTTACATATAGTATTGGTTATTGGGAAGTACACAGACGTTTTCATGGGGGATTTTTCCTGGTGAGAAGGGGAGGGGTAGGGAGGAGGGGGTCATGTGGGATGATATTTTCATAGAGAAATTTTTCATGGCAGAAGTGATTTTTCCACGAAGGGCGCACCGGATTTTCCCAGCATTATTTAAAAATCGATCAGAAATTAAATTTAAAAAAATAATTTTTTTTCAACTGAAAGTAAGGAGGAACATTAAAACTTAAAAACAAACAGTAATTATTACGTACATGAGGGGGTTCACCCCCTCGTCAATAGTTCGCTCTTTACACTGAAGTTTTTTAGTACTTTCAAAACAGCTATTTATCAGAGACAACGCTGTAGCGTTGCCTATAGTAAATGCCATACGGCTCTAATGTTTATTATATATTTATTTATTATTTTTTTTTCCTAGAGGCACTTCATACGGAAGGGGTCGTCGTAGAAACTTCAAAGGGGGCTCATTCGATTGGATATCGACAGTTCTAGTTCCCTTTTTAATAGTCGAAAAATATTGGAGGGCAACTAGCCCCCCCCCTCCTACACCCATCATTCCCCCAAAATCATCCAATAAAAATTTTGAGATAGCCATTTTGTTCAGCATAGTTGATTTCCAGATAGAAAATATATTTTTGAGGAGGACACTCCCCTACAACCCTCAGGGCAAGAGTTTTAAGTTATGCTCTAGGGGCATATAAGGTTTTTATAGAAGGCGTTGTCGTAGAAACTTCAAAACAGGCTCATTCGATTGGAAATTCAAAGTGCTAGTGCCCTTTTTAATAGTCGAAAGTGATTAAAGGGCAACTAGCCCCCTTCCCCCCACGCCCATCATTCCCCCAAAAACATCCAATCAAAATTTTGAGATAGCCATTTTGTTCAGCGTAGTTGATTTCCAAGTAGAAAATATGTTTTTGAGGAGGACACTCCCCCACAACCCTTAGGGCAAGGGTTTTAAGTTATGCCCTGGGGGTATATAAGGTTTTATAGAAGGCATTGTCGTAGAAACTTCAAAAAAGGCTCATTCGATTGGAAATTCAAAGGGCTAGTGCCGTTTTTAATAGTCGAAAGTGATTGGAGGGCAACTAGTCCCCCCCCCCACGCCCATCATTCCCCCAAACACATCCAATCAAAGTTTTGAGTTAGCCATTTTGTTCAGCGTATTTGATTTTCAGATAGAAAATATGTTTTTGAGGAGGACACTCCCCCACAACCCTCAAGGCAAGGGTTTTAAGTTATACCCTGGGGGCATATAAGTTTTTATAGAAGGCGGTGTCGTAGAAACTTCAAAAAAGGCTCATTCGATTGGAAATTCAAAGGGCTAGTGCCCTTTTTAATAGTCGAAAGTGATTTGAGGGCAACTAACACCCCTCTCACGCCCACCTTTTCCCCAAACACATACAATCAAAATTTTGAGACATCCATTTTATTAAACGTAGTTTTAAGTTCTGTAAATTAGGTCTTTGAGGATGACAACTCCCCCACAGCCCTCAGGGCAAGGGTTGTAATTTAAGGATTCTCCGAATCCTTCATATTATTTCTTATGGAAGGGATGCTCGCATATACCTTAGAGAGGGCTTATTTGATTGGAAATTGAAAGTTCTTGTTCACTTTTTAAGAGTCAAAAGAGATTGGAGAGCAACTAGCCCCCCCCCCCCCCCCAGAACGTAGTCTAAAGTAATGTAATTTACTTAATTAACGCAAGATTGCGTTAATTAAACTTGTTCCTAACGCAAGTTTATCAGATCAACCTATTTTGCCCCCCCCCACCCTCCTAAAAAAATCCTGGATCCGCCCCTGGTGTAAGGCCACTATAACTTTTAATTTGTAATTCAATGAACCCCGTTCCAAAGTTTATGTGACCACCTCTTCCACATAAAGTTCCCCTGGAAAAATAAATTTTTATTTATTTTATGAAGATCCGAAATCATCTGAATGGAATATGTTTGGAGGAGCATATTCCACGGCTGGGAAATTTCTGCTGGGTGGAATTTAACGTGGGGCAATTATCAGCAGGAAAAGAAAATGTTCTTGGAGGGGGGAGGAATTTCCCAGGGGGTAAGTTTTCCAAATGTGAATTATTAAGGGAGGGGACGAAAATACATACTTTGCGATGAATGCTAAATTATTGTGGCACAAAAAATCCGAAAAATGGTCTAATCAAAACGATCCTGTTCTTTCTGCATCAACAAATGGAATAAACTATCTACTGTTATTAGAAGCTATTATCTCGATCCATTCATTGTTGCGTGGAAAAATCAGGTTTGATTTTTCAGAGGCATGTAATTAAGCGTCCATAGCAAAGGCCATAAGGCTTCAATGTTTTATTATTATTAATTAAAAAAAACCTTACATAAAAATAAGTTTTCTAAGAAGAGTAAAGATTCATATTGAACTCAGGACCATCAGAAATTAATTCCTATTATAGTTAAAACTCAAAAAGACCAGAAATTACTGTTAAAGGATAAACAAAACCCCGAACGAACAGAAATTAAAATTAACTATCTTACAAACATAAAGATAACCGGTACAAATATAAATAAATAAATAAATCTTATATAGCTTCAATATTTTTTTATTATTTCCCCCCCAGAGCTGCTTTATATGCAAGGGTTAAAAATACCATTTTGTTAAGAATAGTTGAAAGGTTAAGTAACAAAACTCCGGCGTCGACAAAACCCCCCAGGGCCTGGGGGCATTAAGGGATTCTCGTATAAGCTTTAGAGAGGGCTCATTGATTGGAAATTGGAAGTTCTAGTCCATCTCTTAAGAGTCAAAATTAATCGAAGGGCAAATAACCCCCCCCCCCCACTCCCTTTTTCCCCACCCTTCCTTTGAACTAATTCTGTTTATACCTGAAGGCCCAATGAGAGTTAGAATGTTTTGGTATTAACACACACCTATTAGGCATCTGCTCTCCTCCCTAACAAGGAAAGAAACAGAGAGTGTAAGGCAGTGGCGGATCAAGGGGAGGGGCGAGGGGGGCACCCCCCCCCCCCTAACGTAGTCAAAAGTAATGTAATTTACTTAATTAACGCAAGATTGCGTTAATTAAACTTGCTATTTTTTCAATCCATTCATTGTTGTCAATCGCTGTCCACAAGTTATGCAAGCTGTCTATTGTTCATATATAAGGTTTTTATCAAAGAGGTGATCGTATAGACTTTGAAAAAAGCCTCATTCGATTTCAATTGAAAGTTCTAGATCCGTTTTTTAAAGTCAAGAATAATCGGACAGTAAGCAACCCCCCCCCCCCCCCATGCCATAAAAACTTGAAACTTTTTGCAATCAAAAACGAACAAAAATTAATTTAAAAAACTTTCCGAAAAATAAGTTTTTCAAAGAAAAGTAAAGGCCATTTTAAACTTAAGCTCAGGAGATACAAATACCTGTTAAAATTCAAACTCAAAACGACCAGAAATTACTATTAAAGAATAAATGAAACCCAAAACGAACAAAAATTAAATAAACTGTCACAGCAAAAAACATACAACAAGTAATAATATAAATGAATCAATAGATCTTAAAGCAAGTAATGCTTAGATTGAATAATAAAATCAAGCTTAAAACGAAAAAAAATGTTTGCTATTAAAGTATAAATGAAACTTAAAACGAACAGAAATTAAATAAACAATCAATGCAAACAAACATACAATAGATATTAATGTAAATTATTAAATAAATCTTAAAAGGAGTGAAACTTAAATTGAATGTGCAAATCAAGTTTGAATCGAGGAAAAATAACTAAAAACAAGAGTTTGGGTATCGCCTCACTGCAGAAGCCTAAAGCCTACTGCGTCATTGGCGCTTCACTGAAAACGAATTATATTTCATATGTTTTCTTTTGTGCTTAATATTGAAGATAAATATTAAAATTACAGTAAAATTTTGAACTGATGAGCTTTCAGCAATTAATATCATTATACATAAAATATTCAGTTTAATTTATTAGTTCTTTCCAAGATTGGTCAAGACAAATATAGTTTCACTACAAACAAAGTTTGGATACTGCCCCCTTCTTTAACTATAAAAACCTAAAGCCTTCTGCGTCATTGGCTCTTCACTGAAAACGAATTACTCGTATATAACAAATTTATTTTTTTCCAGTTCTTACAGCATTGAAAATGACTTTCCAAGACTGCTCAAGACTCATATAGTTTTCAGTAAGGCGCCAATGACGCAGTAGGTTTTAGGCTTCTGCAGTGAGGCGATACCCAAACTCTTGTTTGTAGTTATTTTTATTCGATTCAAACTTGATTTGCATATTCAATTTAAGTTTCACTTGTTTTAAGATTTATTTATTCATTTACATTAATATATATTGTATGTTTGTTCGCATTGATTGTTTATTTAATTTCTGTTCGTTTTAAGTTCCATTTATACTTTAATAGCAAACTATTTTTTTTCATTTTAAGCTTGATTTTATTATTCAATCTAAGCATTACTCGCTTTAAGATCTATTTATTCATTTATATTATTACTTGTTGTATGTTTTTTCCTATGATTGTTTATTTAATTTTTGTTCGTTTTGGGTTTCATTTATTCATTAATAGTAATTTCTGGTCGTTTTGAGTTTGAATTTTAACAGGTATTTGTATCTCCTGAGCTTAAGTTTAAAATGGCCTTTACTTTTCTTTAAAAAACTTTTTTTTTTAGAAAGTTTTTTTTTAATTAATTCTGATTAAACGGCCTTTGTGATTCAGGGGTCATTCTTAAGGAATTGGAACAAAAATCAAACTATAGCGTAAAGAGCGAGGTATTGTCGAGGGGGCGAACCCCTCATATACGTAATAATTTCTGTTTATTTTAAGTTTTAATGTTCCTCTTTACTTTCAGTTGAAAAAACTTTTTTTTATTTAATTGAATAAAAAGAATGAATTGGCCACTAGTTTTTCGAAACAAATATACTTTTGGGATTCCAGCAAAACTGTCAAAACATGTGTTGGTTTAAGTAGCAAGTAAATTAAAGGTTAACCTAAAGGGGTACCGAGGAATGCTCAAGGCAGTAATTTTTAATGTTTATTCTTTACGTGTCTGTAAAATCACCTTTTACACTTATCAATGTCCGGTTTAATTTTTATTTTATATATATCAAAATGCTTCTACTTTTAATTGAAGGGTGACTCATGGAATCCACCCCCTCCCCCCCCCCCCCAACTGAAGAGAAAATCTGAATTTCAATGTATCTAAAATACAAATCATTCTAAAAAAAATTCCTAATCTAGAAGACTTCGGGAAACATAACCGATTTTTGTTTTATGGAGATTCTCCCAGTTTATATTTACTCACCCGAGTTTCTATCTGAACATTGGGGTTTCCACCATCTCAGCCCCTTGTTCTTGGAACAGTATTCTTATTTGGCCTTAACAACAGTAAGATTTAATTTTAAATAGTTTATTTTTTAATACGTTAAAAGTAACTTCATCTAATTTTATTTAGTTTATGTTCTAGATAAACGGAGATATGTAGTTAAATGTTTTAAGTGCCAAATTAGTTGTAAATTTGTTTAATGTGGACTTATTTCAATCAGGGTTATACTGATATAAACAATTTAAAGAACACTTTTCTCACTATTTAAAAAAGACAATTCAAACGAATAGGAATGAGTCTTTTCAATATCAGTGTATTTGTAACAATAAATTTACCTTCACTAGTCTATTATATAATGAAATTGTCTCCAATATTGCATTCTTGTCAACTATTAAAAAATTCCCTCGAAATTTACAAAAATGAACTTGCTAAACAAAACCAAACTGAAACTAGAAACAAAACTAGGCATATGAAGCCATGCCTGATATGAAGTTCTACTGGCTTGTCCAATTTGCTTCTCATGTCTAATTCTATTCATGAGAGACCTAAAAGTTTTTATTCTATCCAAAATGTGTTAAATCCTCTTATTCAAGAGGAAGAGCTCACAAAATCTGCTGGAAATAAGAACTTTTGATTTAAAATATCTTTTTCGCTGGTACATAGTGGAGGCCTAAACTTCTTTTTTTAAAATAGCAGCAGTTAACAGAACAGAACAAATACATTTTTTAATTTTCCACTCTCCTGCAAGATTTATGTTGCGCAACAAACCAGCTTTTGGGCCACCACAACCGAAATGAATGTTCCTCTGTTAAGTATATGAAATAATCCTTATTTATCCAAGCAGTAGGGGTTGCATTTGCCCCCTATGGTTTTAGAGTTTTTCTTTTAACCTTATATTCTTCATTATAAAGTAATTCTATTCATACGTTCTCATAAAACGATTTTAAAAGATGTTGGAACCGACGTCAAAAAGTGACAAAAAAAACAATGGACAATATTTTATTTAAAAAAAAAACGTTACTTACGTATTATACCACACAATCGAGAAGTTTGCTCACTTAGATGTGAAAAAACCGGTTTATCTGTTGGTATTTTGGTTAGGTTAGGTAGGTATTTAATATAATGCGTTCTGGGTGGCCTGCTTTCCATAATTCTTTGTCGTGGTTTCCATAATTTTGTTTCTAAAGTATTATATTATCATTATATCTTTGTATATTTCATTGTGAGTTCACTCTCGAGTGTTTTTGGTATAATAAGTAAGTACCAAAAAAACAAAATGACTACTTCACCATTCAATATATGAAATACCCCTCTAGGTCAAACAGGCTAAACATCTAGGCAAAAGAGGAGGTGGGGGTGGGAAGCGCTGTGTTTAACTGAATTGGCTGATTTTTTTTAGAAAAAGGAGAAGAACCCCTAAAATGTACATCAGATTCTGCATTCCAGAAAACACTACTGTAGAGGTTTCGAGCTCCTATCTACAAAAATGTGAAATTTTGTATTGTCTGCCAGAAAAAAGATCACGGATGCGTGTTTATTTTTTTGTTTGTTATCTACTTTCGTAGGGGTGATAGCATCAAACCAATTGTCCTAGAAGGTCGGGAGAGGGCTGACTTGAACGGATACCAGAAGCTCTAATGTCCGTTTTAAGTGACCAAAAAGATTGGATGGTAATTAGCCCTCCCCTCACTTCTCTTTTTTCCCCAAAGACATCCAATCAAAATTTTGAGATAGGCATTTGATGCAGCATAATTGGCAGGTCTATGTTCTGGGGATGACATGACCCCCATAGTCCCTGAAGGAAGGGCTGCAAATTATGCAATTTGCCCATTGTTCACGCATAGAAATTGCCATTGGGAAATATATGGATTTTTTTTTTGGGGGGGGGGGAAGATCCACGGATAGAATTTTCTGATGGGAGGAATGTTTCCAGGGGGTTTTAGACGATGGGGTAGGGAATTTCCTGGCATGATTTGAAAAACAGTCAGAAATTAAATTAGAAAAACAAGCTTTTTCAACTGAAAGTAAGGAGCGACGTTAAAACTTACAACGACACAAAATACTCTGCATATAAGGGGGCTGCACCTTCCCCAACCCTTAATCTTTACGCTAAATTTTGACTTTTTGTCATAATTCTTTGATAAATGTTGCTCAAACACAAGGACCGCTGAATGAGAAATATTTTCAAATAGCTTTAAGACTTTAGCGTAAAGAGCTAAGGTTGAGAAAAGGGCAGCCCCACTCAAATACGGAAGAACTTGTTTTCATTTTAAGTTGTAATGTTGATCCTTCCTTTCAGCTGAAAAAACTTGTTTTTAAAAATATATATTTAGTATTGAGGACGGCTTTGCAGCGGTTTTTGGCGAAATATCTGCTTTGTTTTTTTTTCGTGTTTATTCACTGGCTGAAAAGTACCCTTGTTTGATGTTGTCTTTTTCTTAATATTTTTCCGTTCTTCCTTTCTTACCTTTTTTACCGTTTTTCCTTTTTTAACCTTCCTTTTCTAAGTCATCTACAGCAAGTTCGGTCTCAGAATGTGTTCGAACCAAAACCTTCTAAATACATACTTGAAAGGGTCTAAAAATTTGTTTTTTTTTTTGTTTGTTTTTTTTTGTGTTTTTTTTCGTGTTTATTCACCGCCTGAAAAGTACCCTTGTTTGGTGTTGTCCTTTTCTTAATGTTTTTCGTTCTTCCTTTCTTACCTTTTTTACCGTTTTTCCTTTTTTACCTTCCTTTTCTAAGTCATCTACAGCCAGTTCGGTCTCAGAATGTGTTCGAACCAAAACCTTCTAAATACATACTTGAAAGGGTCTAAATTTTTTTTTGTGTGTGTGTGTTTCTTTGTGTTTTTTGTGTTTATTCACTGGCTGAAAAGTACCCTTGTTTGGTGTTGTCTTTTTCTTAATTTTTTCGTTCTTCCTTTCTTACCTTTTTTACCGTTTTTCCTTTTGTACCTTCCTTTAATAGGTCATCTACAGCCAGTTCGGTGTCAGAATGTGTTCGAACCAAAAACTTCTAAATACATACTTGAAAGGGTCTAAATTTTTTTTTTTTTTTTTTTTTGTGTTTCTTATTTTTTTTTGTCTTTATTCACTGGCTGAAAAGAACCCTTGTTTGGTGTTGTCTTTTTCTTAATGTTTTTTCGTTCTTCCTTTCTTACCTTTTTTTTACCTTTTTTCATTTTTTACCTTCCATTTCTAAGTCATCTACACCCAGTTCGGTCTCAGAATGTGTTCGAACCAAAAACTTCTAAATACATACTTGAAAGGGTCTAAATTTTTTTTTGTGTGTGTGTGTTTCTTTGTGTTTTTTTGTGTTTATTCACTGGCTGAAAAGTACCCTTGTTTGGTGTTGTCTTTTTCTTAATGTTGTTTTTTTTTTACCTTCTCTAAATTTCTTATTTCTCCTCGTATTGTTTTATTTGTCTTATTTCCTTTTTTTAAATGAATGCGTCATAAGTAAAATACAATATTAATCGATAGCCTACAGTTCATGAAGAGTGCTTTTGCTGCTGGCTTTTCCTAGAAAAGTGTCTTTTTAGAGTTTTCAATTGTAAGACTTTTACCGCTTCGAGTCAAAATCCTGTTTTATAAGGACCAGAACTGGGAAGCCATTTAAGGGAAATTGATTAAAAAAAACTTTTTCCACAAAATAAGTTTTTCAAAGAAAAGTAAAGAACTCCATTAAACAAAAAATGAGCAAAAGAAAAATCAAATAATCTACGACGCGTGAAACTACCGCAAATCAGCATCGATAAATAAATGAAACCCAAAACGAACAGAAATTACAATAAATAACGGAGTCAAACTCAAAACGAGCAGAAATTAACGTAAGTTGTGCTCATAACCCCTATGCCTTCCCAAGGCCAGAACATAATTTGCACTTTACTGATAAGAATATAAATGTTTTTACTTTTAATCAATCAAATAATATTAACATTCTGATTACTAAATATCATTGTATGTATGTTAAACTGACAATGCACATTCATTTGTATTTTTATCAGTAAAGTGCAAATCATGTTGTGGCCTTGGAAAGGCATAGGGGTTATAATGCGTATATTCCCCCAAGGCAAAACTTACAACCCTTGCACTGAAGGCCCTGCGGGGGTTATCCTCCTAAAATACCTAATTTCCAGAACGTTCAACTACGTTGAACAAAATGGATATCTCAAAGTTTTGATTGGATGTGTTTTGGAAAATGGTGGGAGTGAGAGCGGTGTTAGTCGCTATCCAATCACTTTCAACTATTAAAAAATGCACTAGCCCTTTCAATTTCCAATTAAATGAGCCCCTTTGAAGTTTCTACGACAACACTTTCAATAAAAACTTTATATGCCCCAGGGCATAACTTACAACCCTTGCACTGAGGGCTCTGAGGGGGGTTATCATCCTAAAAGACAAAATTTCCAGAACTTTCAACTACGTTGAACAAAATGGATATCTCAAAATTTTGATTGGATGTGTTTGGGAAAATGGTGGGCGTGAGAGGGGCCTTAGTCGCTATCCAATCACTTTCAACTATTAAAAAAGGCCCTAGCCCTTTCAATTTCCAGTAGAATGAGCCCTATTGAAGATTTTACGAGAACGCTTTCAATAAAAACTTTATATACCCCCAGGGAATAACTTAGAGCCCTTGCCCTGAGGGCTGTGGGGGGGGGGTGGTGTCATCCTTAAAGACCTAATTTCCAAAACTTTCAACTACGTTTAATAAAATGGATATCTAAAAATTTTGATTGGATGTGTTTGGGGGAATGATGGGCGCGGGGGGGGGGGAGCTAGTTGCCCTCCAATCACTTTCGACGATTAAAAAGGGCACTAGCCCTATGAATTTCCAATCGAATGAGTCCCTTTTGAGTTTTCTACGACAACGCCTTCTATGAAAACCTTATATGCCCCCAGGGCATAACTTAAAACCCTTGCCCTGAGGGTTGTGGGGGAGTGTCCTTCTCAAAAATATATTTTCTGTCTGGAAATCAACTACGCTGAACAAAATGGCTATCTCAAAATTTTTATTGGATGTGTTTGGGGGAATGATGGGTGTGGGGGGGGGGGCTAGTTGCCCTCCAATCACTTTCGACTATTAAAAAGGGCACTAGACCTTTGAATATCCAATCGAATGAGGCTGTTTTGATACGACAAACGCCTTCTTTAAAAACCTTATATGCCCCCAGGGCATAATTTAAAACCCTTGCACTGAGGGTTGTGGGTGAGTTTCCTCCTCAAAAACATATTTTATATCTGGAAATCAACTACGCTGAACAAAATGGCTATCTCAAAATTTTGATTGGATGTGTTTGGGGAATGATGGGCGTGGAGGGCGGGGGGCTAGTTGCCCTCCACTCACTTTCGACTATTAAAAAGGGTACTAGCCCTTCGAATTTCCAATCGAATAAGCCTTTTTTAAAGTTTTTACGACAACGACTTCTATAAAAACCTTATATGCCCCTAGGGCATAACTTAAAACCCTTGCCCTGAGGGTTGTGGGTGAGTTTCCTCCTCAAAAACATATTTTATATCTGGAAATCAACTACGCTGAACAAAATGGCTATCTCAAAATTTTGATTGGATGTGTTTTTTGGATGATTGGCGTGGGGGGGCTAGTTTCCCTCCAATCACTTTCGACTATTAAAAAGGGCCCTAGAACTCTCAATTTCCATTCGAATTAGCCAGTTTTGAAGTTTCTACGACGATCTCTTCCATATGAAGTGCCCTGATCTAAAGGAAAAAAATAATTCATAGTACATTGTGCCAACACCATTATTATATGCCCTCAGGGCATAACTTAAAATCCTTGCCCTGAGGGTTGTGGGGGAGTGTCCTCCTCAAAAACATATTTTCTATCTTGAAATCAACTACGATCAACAAAATGGCTATCTCAAAATTTGGATTGGATGTGTTTGGGGGAATGATGGGCGTGGGGGAGGGAGGGGGGGGGCTAGTTGCCCTCCAATCACTTTCGACTATTTAAAAAAGGCACTAGTCACTCTAATTTCCAATCGAGTGAGCCCTTTTCGAAGTTTCTACGACAACTCCTTCGATACGAAGTGCCCGGCTGAAAAAAAAACACATTGTGCCCACATCGTTCTTTACTTAGGCAGCGCTAGCCCGCTGCTTATGATAGGCTTTTTTTTTTACTCCTCTATTAAATTGCTGTTGAATTACATATAGAGTAATTTGAAGACCCGGTCCTGTAGCTACCGTACGTATTAAACAAAATAATAACAATAATAGTTGCCACACTGGGAAAGTTTTGTAAATAAGTAAATCTTCGGTTTACAGGTCCGCATGTCTTACTAAAAACAGTATATGGTTCGCTTATGTAATATAAATGCAATTAACTTTAATTTACTAGCTATGATTTTATGTCGATGGATTCACCTTGGGGCAAATTGTCTTCCAATCCAGAGCAGGCGAAAGGTGTTTAATAAAAAGAGAATGGTTCCTGAAGGGCGGTATGCTTGTCCCCTGTCTAAAGATGAGGATGAAGTTTTGGACCACTTTCTCCGGAAGTATTCGGTGCTCTTTGGTTTGAGAGGGAAATATTTGCATGGGATTGATTTGCTGCTTCTTGGTATTTTACAAAGTTAGTAACCCAACCACAATAACTCGAATTGATGTGTTTATAGATAAATGTTTAGAAAAGAAAAGTTTAAATGCTGGACTTATCTGGTTTGCAGAATAGGTATTTATGGTTTTGTAGTTAGTTTAGTTAGTGATCTCCTTGTTTTGTATGATTTTTTTGTTGTTGTGTCTATGGCCCCTGGGCTTTTGAAATACACTGATCTATCTATCTATAGAATAAGCTATAGCACAGGCTTTAGGTATCCAGCTCTCCCAAAGTCTCCTCAAAATTGAGCTCCCAATAAAAAAAAGAAAAACATTTTTACTCCTATCCTGGGAATAAACTTCAGATTTAAAAATCATTTTTGAAAACATATTGCTGTAGCATCAGTCTTTTTCCCATTAAAATTCACTTTGTCTAGTACAACCACTTCAAATATTAACTTGTGGTTGATTGATATCCATTACTTCTAAATTTACCCATGAATTATGAATAGGTTACAGTGTCAAATGTCGTGGTAACAAGTTCAAAAGGACCTTTAACCATTGACAGTACACCTGAGGTAGCTCAAAATTGTAAAACTTTTCATGAACGAATAAGGACAAACTTAACCCTCTCTGTGGGGCACCCCTTTTAGAGCAGTCATCAACCACTGTCATATGACCATTTGAACATAGGAACATAATTTAAGCCACTTTAGATCTCAGATGAAGAATATATTCACCCTTGAATTTCACTGTGAAAAGCGACATGCAACAGGTGTCTTGAGTTTTTTCTTATGACTCTCGTAAAGCTGGCACATATGGTGGCTGCTGGTATTAACAAAACCCACTAGAGATGAGAGTAAATAACCATTTCTTTTGATGAAAGACTTTTTCCACGTGCGACAGTTTTATGTACGAGAACAGGACTTCTGAGGATCTTAATGTTGCTCTCGGAATTCTATCAAGCGTTGCAAATTATTCCAATTGTTCAAGATTGACAGATGAGTTTTTACATCTAGATAAGAAACAGGTGTGTATAATTGTAACCGTGTCATTAAGTTTTCCCCTTCTTCTGAGTTTGTACCACTCAAATGTAGTTTTTTTTTTTCTTTTACACTCCTTTTTGATGTTATGCCACTGTTCTGGGAATTTAGAAAGCTATATGATTGGCTTGTTCACTTAAAATAAAATAATTCTCCAGAGATATTATTCCTTTAGAAAATAAGGTGCAATCAAATTATGCTTACCCTTATCAAAGGGGGTGAAAACACTCAATATGGTTTAAAGTGTCCATGGACTCATTGGGGGGGGGGGGTGCATTTGGGTTCCTGCTCTCTTCAAAAGAACTTAAGATTATTGTGACTAATAGTAGGTTTTTTTTCCACGTCTCCCGAAAAAAAAACCATGCATGTATGGCTAGTATCTTTTGGCATCTACCACGCACGAACGTTCCAGCCAAGGTCGTCAAACTTTGTGCAGTTTACTGGAACCACCTAAAAGTCAACTACATCAATACTAAATCATTCCAGGGGGCAGCTTCCCTCATTTGTGGACAAATTTATCCAAGTTTTAATGAAGCTATTCACTTTTGTTGAAACAAATTAATTAGCTATAAAATATTAAATACTGCCCAAGCTTGCCTTTTGCAGCGGAACACCAGGGCATTAGTATTAGTTTTATGTCAGGACTGATGCTTAGACTGGCCTAGAAATGGCAACAAGGTAATCAGCTAAAAAAATGGTACTGGTGTATTATACGGGCACCGCCAATAAGTCAAGTTTGGTTAATGCTAATGAAATAAAATAAAAAAGGATGAATATATAATAGTTTAGAAAAAAATTTGGGCTATATATTTAGATGTTATGGGGGGGGGGTGTTGGATAAAGCATAGCACATATTAAATACGTAACCTAACCTAGTTACCTTCCCCCTCCCCCTAAACCCCCAAAAAAACAATCGTTTAAATATTGTAACTCATTGAGAAGCCACGGCTTTGCAATCATTTATCTATAGCGGTCTCTTGCAAATAGCCCGTTTGACGGGTTTCGGGACTGGTTTCCTTGATACATTCTTCGCGGTGCCCGCATAATGCACCAGTACCAAACGAACTATATGCCTGGGGATAATATTTTGGAGATGTTCGTACATCAATCATCGATATGTCATGGGTTGGCATTGAAATTAAATAGTTCCTTCCGTCAACCTAAAAAAAAAGGTAATAACAAAAAAGTACATTATACTAGCATATGTGCAACCACCTTGAATATGTCACTCAGTAATTAGAGGTATACATACGAGTTTTCAATCCAAAGCGCCTGTATAATCTCGTCCTTGAGTATTGGAAGTCAGAGGCAACGCTATAGCGTTGCCTATAGTAAAGGTCATACGGCACCAATGTTTTATTATTTATTATTATTATTATTTATTTATTTTTTTCCCAGAGGCACTTCATATGGAAGGGGTCGTCGTATAAACTTCAAAGGGGGCATATTCGATTGGAAATCGAGAGTTCTAGTGCCCTTTTTAAGGGTCAAAAATAATTGGAAGGCAACTAACACCCCTTCCATGTCCACTGTTTTCCCAAACACATCCAATCAAAATTTTTAGATAGCCATTTTGTTCTACGTAGTTGATTTCCAGATAGAAATTATGTTTTTAAGGAGGATACTGCCCCCACAGCCCTCAGGGCATGGTTTGTAAGTTATGCCCTGGGGGCATGTAAGGTTTTTTATAGAATGCTTTGTCATAGAAACTTCAAAAAGGACTCATTCGATTGGAAATTCAAAGGGCTAGTGCCCTTTTTAATAGTCGAAAGTGACGGAAGGGCAACTAATCCCCCTCTCACGCCCACCTTTTCCTGAAACACAACCAATCAAAATTTTGAGATAGCAATTTTTTTCAACGTAGTTGATAATTCTGGAAATTAGGTCTTTGAGGATGACAGACCCCCCCCCCCGCACATCCCTCGGGGCAAGGGTTGTAAGTTATGCCCTGGGGACATAAGGTTTTTATAGAAAGCGTTGTCGTAAAAACTTCTAAAGGGGCTCATTCGATTGGAAATTTAAATGGATAGTGCCTTTTTAATAGTCGAAAGTGATTGGAAGGCAACTAACACCCCTTCCACGTCCACTATTTCCCCAAACACATCCAATCAAAATTTTGAGATAGCCATTTTGTTCTACGTAGTTGATTTCCAGATAGGAATTATGGTTTTTAAGGAGGATACTGCCCCCACAGCCCTCAGGGCATGGTTTGTAAGTTATGCCCTGGGGGCATATAAGGTTTTTTATGGAATGCTTTGTCGTAGAAACTTCAAACAGGGCTCATTCGATTGGAAATTCAATGGGCTAGTGCCCTTTTTAATAGTAGAAAGTAATGGAAGGGCAACTAATCCCCCTCTCACGCCCACCTTTTCCTGAAACACATCCAATCAAAATTTCGAGATAGCCATTTTGTTCAACGTAGTTGATAGTTCTGGAAATTAGGTCTTTGAGGATGAAACCCCCCCCCACAGCCCTAAGGGCAAGGGTTGTAAGTTATGCCCTGGGGGCATATAAGGTTTTTATAGAAAGTGTTGTCGTAAAAACTTCTAAAGGGGCCCATTCGATTGGAAATTTAAATGGATAGTGCCTTTTTAATAGTCGAAAGTGATTGGAAGGCAACTAACACCCCTTCCACGCCCACCATTTTCCCAAACACACCCGAAAAAATTTAAGATAGCCATTTTGTTGAACGTAGTTGAGAGTTCTGGAAATTATATCTTTGAGCAGGACATTCCCCCACAGTCTTTAGGGCAAGGGTTATAAGTTATGCCCTGGGAGTAGAGATGCTCGTCTGGATTTGCTTGCGCCCCTGTACCAGAACAGGTTTTCTGGTAGGTATAATCTGGTTTGGTAGGTACAATCTGGTTAGGTGGGTATAATCTGGTTTGGTTCAAGTTTTTCTGACACAATTTACCGGATTATAAGCATGCAAATAGCATGTAGTTTCAAAACGTGTTTAATCACGTTTCTTGAATGAAGTATCTGTACTGTACATTCAAGAGGTAAAATCAACAAAGAGCTTGGAAATGAGTTTTATGGATGATATGGAAAAATGGCACATGTTAAATATTCGGGTAAACATACGACTATAAATAAGGCTATTGTGTCGTTCTGAACTTTCTGTGCGAGAGAGGGGTAACTATTTAGTTTAAATAATTCTAGGAGGAATTGAGTTTTGTGGCTGGTGTGGAAAAATGGTACTTGTTAAATATTCGGGTAAACATACGACTAAGAAACGCTTCACTATAAATAAGGCTATCGTAATTTTCCGAACTTTATAGGGCGGGGGTAACTATTTAGTTTAAATAATTCTAGGAGGAATTGAGTTTTATGGATGGTATGGAAAAATGGTACTTGTTAAATATTCGGGTAAACATACGACTAAGAAACGCTTCACTATAGATAAGGCTATCATGTTTTTCCGAACTTTCTAGGGCGGGGGGGGGGGGTAACTATTTAGTTTAAATAATGGCACATGTTAAATATTCGGGTAAACATACGACTATAAATAAGGCTATTGTGTCTTTCTGAACTTTCTGTGCGAGGCAGGGGTAACTCTTTAGTTTAAATAATTCTAGGAGGAATTGAGTTTTGTGGCTGGTGTGGAAAAAAATATTCGGGTAAACATAACGACTAAGAAACGCTTCACTATAAATAAGGCTATCGTGTTTTTCCGAACTTTCTAGGGCGGGGGTAACTATTTAGTTTAATAATTCTAGGAGGAATTGAGTTTTATGGATGGTATGGAAAAATGGTACTTGTTAAATATTCGGGTAAACATACGACTAAGAAACGCTTCACTATAATAAGGCTATCGTGTTTTTCCGAACTTTCTAGGGCGGGGGGTAACTATTTAGTTTAAATAATTCTAGGAGGAATTGAGTTTTGTGGCTAGTGTGGAAAAATGGTACTTGTTAAATATTCGGGTAAACATACGACTAAGAAACGCTTCACTATAAATAAGGCTATCGTGTTCTTCCGAACTTTATAGGGCGGAGGTAACTATTTAGTTTAAATAATTCTAGGAGGAATTGAGTTTTATGGATGGTATGGAAAAATGGTACTTGTTAAATATTCGGGTAAACATACGACTAAGAAAACGCTTCACTATAAATAAGGCTATCATGTTTTTCCGAACTTTCTAGGGCGGGGGGGTAACTATTTAGTTTAAATAATGGCACATGTTAAATATTCGGGTAAACATACGACTATAAATAAGGCTATTGTGTCTTTCTGAACTTTCTGTGCGAGGCAGGGGTAACTATTTAGTTTAAATAATTCTAGGAGGAATTGAGTTTTGTAGCTGGTGTGGAAAAAATGGTACTTGTTAAATATTCGGGTAAACATACGACTAAGAAACGCTTCACTATAAATAAGGCTATCGTGTTTTTTCCCGAACTTTTCTAGGGCGGGGGGTAACTATTTAGTTTAAGTAATTCTAGGAGGAATTGAGTTTTATGGATGGTATGGAAAAATGGTACTTGTTAAATATTCGGGTAAACATACGACTAAGAAACGCTTCACTATAAATAAGGCTATCGTGTTTTTCCGAACTTTCTAGGGCAGGGGGTAACTATTTAGTTTAAATAATTCTAGGAGGATTGAGTTTTGTGGCTGGTGTGGAAAAATGGTACTTGTTAAATATTCGGGTAAACATACGACTAAGAAACTCTTCACTATAAATAAGGCTATCGTGTTTTTCCGAACTTTATAGGGCGGGGGTAACTATTTAGTTTAAATAATTCTAGGAGGAATTGAGTTTTATGGATGGTATGGAAAAATGGTACTTGTTAAATATTCGGGTAAACATACGACTAAGAAACGCTTCACTATAAATAAGGCTATCGTGTTTTTCCGAACTTTCTAGGGCGGGGGGTAACTATTTAGTTTAAATAATTCTAGGAGGAATTGAGTTTTATGGATGGTATGGAAAAATGGTACTTGTTAAATATTCGGGTAAACATACGACTAAGAAAACGCTTCACTATAAATAAGCCAATCGTGTTTTTCCGAACTTTCTAGGGCGGGGGTAACTATTTAGTTTAAATAATTCTAGGAGGAATTGATTTTTGTGGGTGGTACGGAAAAATGGTACGTATGAGGCGGGGGTAAGTATTTAGTTGAAATAATTCTAGGAGGAATTGAGTTTTGTGGCTGGTGTGGAAAAATGGTACGTGTTGAATATTTGAGTAAACATACGACTAAGAAACGCTTCACTATAAATAAGGCTATTGTGTTTTTCTTGACGTGCCTACTTAGGTAATAATGGAACATTTAGTATTTTTCTAATGTATGTGTTTTTCTTAAGAAATTCCCACTGGAGGTTTTATGACTCCCCCCCACAATGAATTCAGATGGTTTTAGGACTCATCTCTCACTAGCCATAACTCCATTCAACCTTGAGCGAAGGTATAAAAGTTTGATGAAGTATTTCTCTACTTAACAAGTACATTAATAGCCTCCAAGATGATAGGACTGTATGACACCGAATTTATCGATTAAAAAAATCATCTTGTGGTGTTATATTTGAATGTGCTTTTTTATTATTGTCTATGGATCTCGAAGAAATTGACTGTTATCATTGGATAGTGAACTATAATCTGTTTGAGTATAATAAAAGCTTGTGGAGTACTACATTACGTTATATAAACAGACTGGGATTCTATGATAGAGTGATTACACCACTTAATAATGCTGGTCAGGAACTGAGAAATGTTCAGGAGGAAGTCAGTGAAATTTGCAGCTTTTTCGGGGTTGAAGCACTCTACGTAAAGGGCAATGTACCTACTGATAAAGTTTTAATTCAAAAGTGTGATCCTAGGATTCCACTTTTCAATCTAGAAGAGTTTAAGTGTCCTAAATTTGAAGGGGGTTATCACCGTCCTGAAGACGAGGTTAGGTTCGTCGCACAGTGGATACCTAAGAACATAGCTGATCGTGATAAATCCATAAGACATGGTTAAAAAAAAACTATTCTATATCATGGGATCATCGTTTCTGGATGTTTAAGTGTGAACTCCAAGTACTATTTTTATGTAAATATGTGTGTTGTATTTTTTTTTTTTTTTTTCTCTCAAAAAAATATGTTAATACGTTTAGGCAATAAATATCTTTAAGCTTAACCCGTCTTTATTCTTTAGAATAGTTTTATTCATTTCATTAAATTATGAAGAAATTGTAAGTAAGTAACAATAGCCTTCTTGAATTCACTTCCTGGACACAATACAGATATTTAATTCAAGAGAACATAATAAAATCGCAAGTAAGTAATAAAGTCTTTATTGTTTTCACCTATTGGATACACAATACTGAAATTTCATTCAAGAAATTATGAAGGAATTGTAAATAGGTAACACACTCATTCTTGAAGTCACCTCTTGTATACACAATGCAGAAATTTCATTTAAGAAATTATCAAAAATTGTAAGTAAGTAGCAAATTCTTTCTTGAATTCGCCTCCTGGATAAATAAAAAAAGACATTTCATTCAAGAAATTATGACGAAATTCTAAGTAAGCAACAAACTCTTTCTTGAAGTTACCTCATGGATACACAGTGCAGAAATTTCATTTAAGAAATTATCAAAAATTGTAAGTAAGTAGCAAATTCTTTCAAAAATATGTTAATACGTTTAAGCAATAAATATCTTTAAGCTTAAACCATGTAAGTAACAATAGCTTTCTTGAATTCGCTTCCTACACACAATACAGATATTTAATTCAAGAAATCATAATAAAATCGCAAGTAAGTAATAAAGTCTTTATTGTTTTCACCTATTGGATACACAATACTGAAATTTCATTCAAGAAATTATGAAGGAATTGTAAATAGGCAACACACTCATTCTTGAGGTCACCTCTTGTATACACAATGCAGAAATTTCATTTAAGAAATTATCAAAAATTGTAAGTAAGTAGCAAATTCTTTCTTGAATTCGCCTCCTATGAAAAAAAAATTGTAAGTAAGTAACAAATTCTTTCTTGAAGTCACCTGATGGATACACAATACAGAAATTTCATTAAAGAAATTATGAAAAAATTGTAAGTAAGTAGCAAATTCTTTCTTGAATTCACCTGCTGGATAAACAAAAAAGACATTTCGTTCAAGAAATTATGACAAAATTCTAAGTAAGTAACAAACTCTTAATTGTTTTCATGACTTAGATATAGGATGTAGAAATTTAATTCAAGAAATTATGAAATATTTGTAAGTAAGTAACAAACTCTTTATTGATTTTACCTCTTGGATATACAGTACAGATACTTCATTCAAGAAATTATCAGTCGTTTTATTCCGTGTGATTTTTTCTTTACATGGTGTTCGTTAAAAAAGCGAGGATTTTCTGTTAAATAAATAATTCTTATATTTTTTCCGTTCAATTGAAAACGAGGATTTCTGTTAAATAAATAATTGTTATACACCTTTTAAAATAGCTTTAACGGGTTTTGAGGGGCTCTGTCGTTTTATTCCGTGTGATTTTTTCTTTACATGGTGTTCGTTCAAAAAGCAAGGATTTCTGTTAAATAAATAGTTCTTATATTTTTTCCCGTTCAATTGAAAGCGAGGATTTCTGTTAAATATAATAATTATTACACCCTTTAAAATAGCTTTACGGGGTTTGAGGGATTCTGTCGTTAGTTAGGTTCTTCGCAGAGTGGATACCTAAGAACATACCTGATCGTGATAAATCCTATAAGACATGGTAAAAACTATTCTATATCAGGAGACCATCGTTGTGATGTTAAGAGTGAACTCTAAGTACTATTTTTTATGTAAACATTTGTTGTTGTGTTTTTTTTCTCAAAAAAAAATCTGTTAATACGTTTAAGCAATAAATATCTTTAAGCTTAACCCGTCTTTATTCTTTAGAATAGTTCTATTCTTTTTATTAAATTGTGAAGAAATTGTAAGTAACAATCGCTTTCTTGAATTCACTTCCTGGACACAATACAGATATTTAATTCGAGAAATCATGATAAAATCGCAAGTAAGTAATAAACTCTTTATTGTTTTGATATTTAATTCGAGAAATCCCATGAGTTGAATTCAAGAAAGAGTTTGCTACTTACGATACTTTGATTTTGTCAATGCTATCCCAAGTATCTGTCAATAGATGTCGATAGAGAATTTATTCATTCTTATACCTAGATTTTCTCTATGTTAACCTATCTATCCAATATATGATGTATGTAAATCCTTTTCTTACATCTCCGATGTTTTAATAGACATTCTAAACGTTCGATATGCTAGCTTACTCTAAAAATAATGAACACATAACAATGTAAGGTATAATATATTTTTAATGAAATAATGTCATATAGAATTGAACAACTTTGGACATTTTGAATCTGTTCCATAAAATGCTTCACCATGAACTCTCTTGATAGTATAGGCTATTGTCTTCTCTTAGTTCGTAATCAGTAGAATAATCATTATTCCATTTTGACTCATACACAATTTTTATAGGTGTGTCATCGACAGGGTCAATATACTTTTCGTCTTTGGTATTATTTGATTCATTGACTGTTTGATCAATGGCAGTAACGTTTGCTGGTACTTTGTTTTTCATCGATTCATCTTTATATTCCTTAGTGACATTTTCTGCCAATGCCCTTTTTATTTTTCTAGCAATTTCACTGTCTATTATCACACTATTTTTACACAGGTAACAGTTCCGGCACGTAGACAGGATATGGTTTATGATATTAGTGGAAGAGTAGGCCTTTCTTTTCGTCTTTGCTTTCGTTTGAATGCTAATACCGAAAGCTGACGATATGGTTTAAACACTGGGTACATGTTACCACAAGCACTAGCAAGAAGATGCCCCTCTTTATCAATTATTATTTTTATGTTGGCATTCTCTTTGAGTGTAATCATCTCTGGAGATCTCAATCTCGCATATCCACCATCAATAAGAGTTGAATTTTTTTGGTACTCCAAAGAAATTCAATTCCTTACTGTCATGACAACGCATGCATACGTTTCCGATAGTACTACCACTTGTACTTATTTCATAGTTTAAATACTTCTCCTTGTCAGCATTCAATGCTACAATAACACTATCATGTGAACACACTTTCTTAAAATGCTTCATCTTCACTTTTTTAGAGATATTAGTTATGTGTTTATCGTTCCACTG
This sequence comes from Artemia sinica, assembly GCA_027921565.1. Classification (NCBI taxonomy): domain Eukaryota; kingdom Metazoa; phylum Arthropoda; class Branchiopoda; order Anostraca; family Artemiidae; genus Artemia; species Artemia sinica. The sequence goes on along the minus strand of CM051267.1, from coordinate 6,725,691 downwards.
TGTAAAAAATACTGATTTAATACATGCAATAAACTAGGTAGTGTCGATAGCCGGCCATAGAGCAATAGTGGGAAAGCCACATCGTGTCTCAGGGACAAGCATAGAGTACAAATTGATTCAAGAAATTATGAAAATATTTGTAAGTAAGTAATAAACACGTTTTGAAACTACATGCTATTTGCATGCCTTTCCTTGGCACCTTTCCAAACGAGCGGGGATCCCCCACTGGTTTCTACACATTGCAAAAAGTGAGCAGTACGAAAACTCCACTTTTTCAGCCAGACTGGTTTTTTAGACAACACCCACTTTTTAGACAACAATCAGAGACAGCGGAGGTTGCTCAATATACAATAACCATGCAAGTCGACATAGCTTTATTTCATTTTTTTAACGTTAATTTAGACGAGGTTACGTGTGCGCACGTAACTCGTCTAAATTAACCTTAAAAAATGAAATAAAGCTATGTCGACTTTGCATGGTTATTGTATATTGAGCAACCTCCGCTGTCTCTGATTGGTCCCTAAAAATGGGTGTTTTCTAAAAAACCAGTCTGGCTGAAAAAGTGGAGTTTTCGTACTGCTCACTTTTTGCAATGTGTAGGAACCAGTGGCGGATCCCCGCTCGTTGGAAAGGGCCAAGGAAAGGCATGCAAATAACATGTAGTTTCAAAACGTGTTTATTACTTACTTACAAACATTTTCATAATTTCTTGAATGAATTGTACTCTATGCTTGTCCCTGAGACACGATGTGGCTTTCCCACTATTGCTCTATGGCCGGCTATCGACACTACCTAGTTTATTGCATGTATTAAATCAGTATTTTTTACACAGTGGAACGATAAACACATAACTAATATCTCTAAAAAAAGTGAAGATGAAGCATTTTAAGAAAGTGTGTTCACATGATAGTGTTATTGTAGCATTGAATGCTGACAAGGAGAAGTATTTAAACTATGAAATAAGTACAAGTGGTAGTACTATCGGAAACGTATGCATGCGTTGTCATGACAGTAAGGAATTGAATTTCTTTGGAGTACCAAAAAATTCAACTCTTATGATGGTGGATATGCGAGATTGAGATCTCCGGAGATGATTACACTCAAAGAGAATGCCAACATAAAAATAATAATTGAAAACAGGGGCATCTTCTTGCTAGTGCTTGTGGTAACATGTTACCCAGTGTTAAACCATATCGTCAGCTTTCGGGTATTAGCATTCAAACGAAAGCAAAGACGAAAAGAAAGGCCTACTCTTCTACTAATATCATAAACCATATCCTGTCTACGTGCCGGAACTGTTACCCGTGTAAAAATAGTGTGATAATAGACAGTGAAATTGCTATAAAAATAAAAAGGCATTGGCAGAAAATGTCACTAAGGAATATAAAGATGAATCGATGAAAAACAAAGTACCAGCAAACATTACTGCCATTGATCAAACAGTCAATGAATCAAATAATACCAAAGACGAAAAGTATATTGACCCTGTCGATGACACACCTATAAAAATTGTGTATGAGTCAAAATGGAATAATGATTATTCTACTGATTACGAACTAAGAGAAGACAATAGCTATACTATCAAGAGAGTTCATGGTGAGGCATTTTATGGAACAGATTCAAAATGTCCAAAGTTGTTTAATTCTATATGACATTATTTCATTAAAAATATATTATACCTTACATTGTTATGTGTTCATTATTTTTAGAGTAAACTAGCATATCGAACGTTTAGAATGTCTATTAAAACATCGGAGATGTAAGAAAAGGATTTACATACATCATATATTGGATGGATAGGTTAACATAGAGAAAATCTAGGTATAAGAATGAATAAATTCTCTATCGACATCTATTGACAGATACTTGGGATAGCATTGACAAAATCAAAGTATCGTAAGTAGCAAACTCTTTCTTGAATTCAACTCATGGGATTTCTCGAATTAAATATCAAAACAATAAAGAGTTTTATTACTTACTTGCGATTTTATCATGATTTCTCGAATTAAATATCTGTATTGTGTCAAGGAAGCGAATTCAAGAAAGCGATTGTTACTTACAATTTCTTCACAATTTAATGAAAAGAATAGAACTATTCTAAAGAATAAAGACGGGTTAAGCTTAAAGATATTTATTGCTTAAACATATTAACAGATTTTTTTTTTGAGAAAAAAAAAAAACACAACAACAAATGTTTACATAAAAAATAGTACTTAGAGTTCACTCTTAAACATCCACAAACGATGGTCTCATGATATAGAATAGTTTTTACCATGTCTTATGGATTTATCACGATCAGGTATGTTCTTAGGTATCCACTGTGCGAAGAACCTAACTAACGACAGAATCCCTCAAACCCCGTAAAGCTATTTAAAGGGTGTAATAATTATTTATTTAACAGAATCCTCGCTTTCAATTGAACGGGAAAAAAATATAAGAACTATTTATTTAACAGAAATCCTTGCTTTTTGAACGAACACCATGTAAAGAAAAATCACACGGAATAAAACGACAGAGCCCCTCAAAACCCGTAAAGCTATTTTAAAAGGTATAACAATTATTTATTTAACAGAAATCCTCGTTTTCAATTGAACGGAAAAAATATAAGAATTATTTATTTAACAGAAAATCCTCGCTTTTTGAACGAACACCATGTAAAGAAAAAATCACACGGAATAAAACGACTGATAATTTCTTGAATGAAGTATCTGTACTGTATATCCAAGAGGTAAAATCAATAAAGAGTTTGTTACTTACTTACAAATATTTTCATAATTTCTTGAATTAAATTTCTACATCCTATATCTAAGTCATGAAAACAATTAAGAGTTTGTTACTTACTTAGAATTTTGTCATAATTTCTTGAACGAAATGTCTTTTTTGTTTATCCAGCAGGTGAATTCAAGAAAGAATTTGCTACTTACTTACAATTTTTTCATAATTTCTTTAATGAAATTTCTGTATTGTGTATCCATGAGGTGACTTCAAGAAAGCATTTGTTACTTACTTACAATTTTTTTTTCATAGGAGGTGAATTCAAGAAACAATTTGCTACTTACTTACAATTTTTGATAATTTCTTAAATGAAATTTCTGCATTGTGTATACAAGAGGTGACCTCAAGAATGAGTGTGTTGCCTATTTACAATTCCTTCATAATTTCTTGAATGAAATTTCAGTATTGTGTATCTAATAGGTGAAAACAATAAAGACTTTATTACTTACTTGTGATTTTATTATGATTTCTTGAATTAAATATCTGTATTGTGTGCAGGAAGCGAATTCAAGAAAGCTATTGTTACTTACATGGGTTAAGCTTAAAGATATTTATTGCTTAAACGTATTAACATATTTTTGAAAGAATTTGCTACTTACTTACAATTTTTGATAATTTCTTAAATGAAATTTCTGCATTGTGTATCCATGAGGTAACTTCAAGAAAGAGTTTGTTGCTTACTTAGAATTTCGTCATAATTTCTTGAATGAAATGTCTTTTTTTTATTTATCCAGGAGGCGAATTCAAGAAAGAATTTGCTACTTACTTACAATTTTTGATAATTTCTTAAATGAAATTTCTGCATTGTGTATACAAGAGGTGACTTCAAGAATGAGTTTGTTACCTATTTACAATTCCTTCATAATTTCTTGAATGAAATTTCAGTATTGTGGATCTAATAGGTGAAAACAATAAAGACTTTATTACTTACTTGTGATTTTATTATGATTTCTTGAATTAAATATCTGTATTGTGTCCAGGAAGTGAATTCAAGAAGGCTATTGTTACTTACTTACAATTTCTTCATAATTTAATGAAATGAATAAAACTATTCTAAAGAATAAAGACGGGTTAAGCTTAAAGATATTTATTGCCTAAACGTATTAACATATTTTTTTTAGAGAAAAAAAAAACAAAAAAAACACCACATATTTACATAAAAATAGTACTTAGAGTTCACAGTTAAACATCCAGAAACGATGATCCCATGATATAGAATAGTTTTTTTTTTAACCATGTCTTATGGATTTATCACGATCAGGTATGTTCTTAGGTATCCACTGTGCGAAGAACCTAGCCTCGTCTTCAGGACGGTGATAACCCCCTTCAAATTTAGGACACTTAAACTCTTCTAGATTGAAAAGTGGAATCCTAGGATCACACTTTTGAATTAAAACTTTATCTGTAAGTACATTGCCCTTTACGTAGAGTGCTTCAACCCCGAAAAAGCTGCAAATTTCACTGACTTCCTCCTGAACATTTCTCAGTTCCTGACCAGTATTATTAAGGGGTGTAATCACTCTATCATAGAATCCCAGTCTGTTTATATAACGTAATGTAGTACTCCACAAGCTTTTATTATACTCAAACAGATTATAGTTCACTATCCAATGATAAAAGTCAATTTCTTCGAGATCCATAGACAATAATAAAAAAGCACATTCAAATATAACACCACAAGATGATTTTTTTAATCCGATAAATTCGGTATCATACATTCCTATCATCTTGGAGGCTATTAATGTACTTGTTAAGTAGAGAAATACTTCATCAAACTTTTATACCTTCGCTCAAGGTTGAATGGAGTTATGGCTAGTGAGAGATGAGTCCTAAAACCATCTGAATTCATTGTGGGGGGGAGTCATAAAACCTCCAGTGGGAATTCTTAAGAAAAACACATACATTAGAAAAAATACTAAATGTTCCATTATTACCTAAGTAGGCACGTCAAGAAAAACACAATAGCCTTATTTATAGTGAAGCGTTTCTTAGTCGTATGTTTACTCAAATATTCAACACGTACCATTTTTCCACACCAGCCACAAAACTCAATTCCTCCTAGAATTATTTCAACTAAATACTTACCCCCGCCTCATACGTACCATTTTTCCGTACCACCCACAAAAATCAATTCTTCCTAGAATTATTTAAACTAAATAGTTACCCCCGCCCTAGAAAGTTCGGAAAAACACGATTGCCTTATTTATAGTGAAGCGTTTCTTAGTCGTATGTTTACCCGAATATTTAACAAGTACCATTTTTCCATACCATCCATAAAACTCAATTCCTCCTAGAATTATTTAAACTAAATAGTTACCCCCCGCCCTAGAAAGTTCGGAAAAACACGATAGCCTTATTTATAGTGAAGCGTTTCTTAGTCGTATGTTTACCCGAATATTTAACTAGTACCATTTTTCCATACCATCCATAAAACTCAATTCCTCCTAGAATTATTTAAACTAAATAGTTACCCCCGCCCTAGAAAGTTCGGAAAAACACGATAGCCTTATTTATAGTGAAGCGTTTCTTAGTCGTATGTTTACCCGAATATTTAACAAGTACCATTTTTCCACACCAGCCACAAAACTCAATTCCACCTATAATTATTTAAACTAAATAGTTACCCCTGCCTCGCACAGAAAGTTCAGAAAGACACAATAGCCTTATTTATAGTCGTATGTTTACCCGAATATTTAACATGTACCATTTTTCCATATCATCCATAAAACTCAATTCCAAGCTCTTTATTGATTTCACCTCTTGAATATACAGTACAGATACTTCATTCAAGAAACGTGATTAAACACGTTTTGAAACTACATGCTATTCGCATGCCTATAATCCGGTAAATTGTGTCAGAAAAACTTGAACCAAACCAGATTATACCCACCTAACCAGATTGTACCTACCAAACCAGATTATACCTACCAGAAAACCTGTCTGGTACAGGGGCGCAAGCAAATCCAGACGAGCATCTCTACTCCTGGGGGGGATATATGGTCCTTATGGAAGGAATGCTCGTCTGAACTTCAGCGAGGGCTCATTTGATTGGAAATTGAAAGTTCTAGTTAACTATTTAAGCATCAAAAGACATCGGAGGGTAACCAGCCCCCCTCCCAAACCCTTTTATCGCAAATGTATCCTATAAAAGTTTTGAGAAAGCTATTTTGTTAATAATAGTTCAAAGATCATATAACAAAAACTCCGGGGTAGACACAATCCTTCAGAGCCTGGGATATGCGCTGTAAATTATGCCTTGGGGGCATATACAGCTGTTGTGGAAGGGATGCTCGTATAAACTTCAAAGAGGGCTCATTTGATTGGAAATTGAAAGTTCTAGTTCACTTTTTAAGAGTCAAAAGAGATTGGAGAGCACCTAACCCCCCTCCCTCCACGCCTTTTTCCTCAAACCCATCCGATAAGAGCTTTGAGATAGGCATTTTTTTTAAATAGTTCAAAGACCATATACCGAAGATTCTAGGGTCGACGCAGCCCCCCCCCCAGGGCCCGAGGGCAGGCGTTGTAAGTTATGCCCTGGGGGAATCTACGGTTCTTATGGAAGGGATGTTCGTAAAAACTTCAGAGAGGGCTCATTTGATTAGAAATTGAAAGTTCGAGCTCACTTTTTAATAGTGAAAAGAGATCCGAGGGCAACTACCCCCCCCCACGCCTTCTCTTTCCAAACCCATCTGATGAAAATTTTGAGATAGACATTTTGTTAAAAATAGTTGAAAGGTCAGATAAGAAAAACTCCGGTGTCAATACAACCCCCCAGGGCCCGCGGAAAGGCGTTCCAAGTTATGACCTAAAGGCATGTATGCTCTTATGAAAGGAATGTTCGTATACACTTCATAGAGGGCTCATTCGATTGGAAATTGAAAGTTCTAGTTCACTTTTAAAGAGTCAAAAGATTGGAAATTGAGAGTTTTACTGCCCTTTTTAAGAGTCAAAAGTGATCGGAGGGCAACTAGCCCCCCCCAAGTCCTTTTCTCCCAAATGCATCTGATAAAAAAAAATTGAGGTGGCCATTTTGTTAAAAATAGTTCAAAGATCATGTAGAAAAAACTCCTTTACGTATCACCATTTCATTAAAAATAGTTCAAAGGTCAGATAATAAAAACTCCTGTGTCGATCCAACCCCCCAAGGCCCAGGGCAGGCGTTGTAAGTATTGCTCTGGGGGCATATATGGTTCTAATTGAAGGTATACTCGAATAAACTTCGGAGAGGGCTCATTTGATTGGAAATTGAAAGTTCTAGTTCACTTTTAAAGGGTCAAAAGATATCAGAGGGCAACTAGCCCCCCCCAAACCATTTCCTGTTTTTCTCAAACCCACCCGATAAGAATTTTGAGATAGCCATTTTTTTTTTAAATAGTTCAAAGATTATATAATGAAAACTCCGGGGTTGACACAACCCCCCAGGACCCGGAGGCAGGCGTTGTAAGTAAGGCTCTGTGTGCATCTATAGTTCTTATGGAAGGGATACTCATATAAACTTCGGAGAGGGCTCATATGATTGGAAATTGAAATTTTTCTTTCACTATTTAAGAGTCAAAAGAGACCGGAGGGCAACTAGCCCTTCCTCTCCATGCCGTATTTTCCTCAAACCCATTCGATAAGAACTTTGAGAAAGCCATTTTTTTCAAAATGTTTCATAGGTCATTTAACAAAAACTCCGGGGTAGACACAATCCTTCAGAGCCTGGGATATGCGCTGTAAATTATGCCTTGGGGGCATATACAGCTGTTGTGGATGGGGTGCTCGTATAAACTTCAAAGAGGGCTCATTTGATTGGATATTGAAAGCTCTGGTTCAGTTTTAAGAGTCAAAAGAGGTCAGAGGGCAACTATACCTCCACGCCCTTTTCCCCCCAAATGCATCCGATAAAAGTTTTGAAATAGCCATTTTGTTGAAAATAGTTCAAATGTCAGATAAAAAAAACTCCGGGGTTGACACAACCTCCCAGGGCCCAGGGGCAGGCATTGTAAGCTATGTCCTGGGGCCTGTATATGGTTCTTATGGAAGGGATGCTCGTATGAACTTAGGAGAGGGTTGATTTGAATGGAAATTGATAGTTCTAGTTCAATTTTTAAGAGTCAAAAGACATCGGAGGGCCCCCTAGCCCCCACCCACACCCTTTTTTCCCCAAACCCATCCGATACAAATTTTGAGACAGCCATTTTTTAAAATAGTTCGACGGTCAGATGACAAAAACTCTGGTTTTGACACACCCCCCTCCCAGGGCCCGGGGTCAGGCGTAGCAAGCTATGTCCTGGGGCCGTATATGGTTCTTATGAAAGGGATGCTCGTATAAATTTCAGAGAGGGCTCATTTGAATGGAAAATAAAAGTTCCAGTTCATTTTCTCTGAGTAAAAAAAGATCGGAGGACGACTAGCCCCTCCCGCCCTCCACGCCTTTGGGTTTATCGGATGGACAAACCCATCTTATAATAGTTTGAGGTGACCATTTTGTTAAAAATAGTTCAAATATCAGATATTAAAACTCCGGCGTCGACACAACCCCCCAAGACCCAGGGACAGGCGTTGTAAGTTATACTCTGGGGGTATATATGGTTCTTATAAAAGGGATGCTCGTATAAACTTCAGAGAGGGCTCATTGATTGAAATTAGAAAGTTCTTGTTCACTTTTAAAGAGTCAAAAGAGACGGAAGGGCCATAAGCCCCCCCCACGCCCTTTTATCCCCAAACCCATCCGATAAAAATTTTGAGATAGCCATTTTGTTAAAAATAGTTCAAGAATCAGATAATAAAAGCTCCGAGGTTGACACAAACCCATTTTTTCCCTTTTATATTGCTACTTTGATACCAATTTTGAAACTTTGATGAACATTTAAATTTTTAAGTTTGGTTTTGAAATAAGGAATTTTTAAAAACTTGAAACTTTTTGCAATCAAAAACGAACAAAAATTAATTTAAAGAACTTTTCGAAAATAAGTTTTTCAAAGAAAAGTAAAGGCCATTTTAAATTTAAGCTCAGCAGATACAAATACCTGTTAAAATTCAAACTCAAAACGACCAGAAATTACTATTAAAGAATATATGAAACCTGAAACGAACAGAAATTAAATAAACAATATTAGCAAAAAACATACAGCAAGTATTAACATAAATGAATAAATAGATCTTAAAGCGAGTAATACTTGGATTGAATATGAAAATAAAGCTTAAAAAGAAAAAAAATATTTTGCTATTTAAGTATAAATGAAATTTAAAACGAACAGATTAATGCAAAGAAATATACAATAGATATTAATGTAAATGAATAAATGAATCTTAAAACGAGTGAAACTTAAATTGAATATGCAAATCAAACTTGAAACGAACAAAAATCACTACGACAAAGAGTTTGAGTATCGCCTCCTTCTCTCACTGTAAAAGTCTAAAACCTACTGCATAATTGGCGCTTTACGGAAATCTATATGCGTCTTGAACAGTCTTGGAAAGTATAAAAAACCACGAATTGAGTATTTGATGTATAACCATATTAATCGTGGAAAGATCCGTCAGTTCAAGGATTTATTTCACTGTAATTTTATTTTTAATTTCAGTGCTGTAAAAACTGGAAAAGAAAATATTTGTAATATAATTCGTTTTCAGTTAAGCGCCAATGACGCAGTAGGCTTTGAGGTTTTATTTACAGTTAAGGAAAAGGGCAGTCAAACTATATTCGTCTTGAACAACTTTAGAAATAACTGATACTTTAAACTGAATATTTGATGTATAATGATATTAATTGCTGAAATCGCATCAGTTCAAAATTTTACTATAATTTTAATGTTTATTTTCAATATCAAGTACAAAAGAAAATATTTGTAATAAAATAGGTTTTCAGTGAAGCGCCAATGACGCAGCAGGTTTTAGACTTTTACGGTGAGAGAAGGAGGCGATACCCAGACTCTTGTTTGTTAATGATTTGTGGTTGGTTTCAACAGCTTAATTTGCATAAATTTAAGTTTCACTCGTATTTTAGAGTTATTTATTCATTGACATTAATATCTATTGTTAATATTTGTTTTGCATGGATTGTTTATTTAATTTTTGTTCGTTTTAAGTTTCATTTATACTTCAATAGCAAAATATTTTTTTTTTCGTTTTAAGCTTTATTTTCATATTCAATCCAAGTATTAATCACTTTAAGAATTATTTATTCATTTATATTATTACTTGTTGTATGTTTTGTGCTATTATTGTTTATTTAATTTCTGTTCGTTTCGGGTTTCATTTATTCTTTAATAGTAATTTCTGGTCGTTTTGAGTTTGAGTTTTAACAGGTATTTGTATCTGCTGAGCTTAAATTTAAAATGGCCTTTACTTTTCTTTGAGAAACTTATTTTTCGGATTTTTTTTTTAATCGATATTTAAAAATAACATGCTTGACGCTTGCCCAAGCTTGCCTTTTGCAGCAGAAGATGAGCTTCAACATCTCGTGTTTGAACAGTTTGTTAACCAGTCATTGATTTACCACTGGTTGGCATTGAAACTAAATAGTTGAAACCTAAAAAATAAGGTAGTAAAAAAAGTGCATAATACGAGGAACAAGTATGCAGCCAGCTTCAATGTGTCACTCAGTAATTAAAGATATGCATACGAGTTTTCAATCCAAAGCGGCTGTATGATCTCTTCCTTGGGCGTTGGAGGCATTTAAAATTAACAGGCTTGACATTTCCCCAAGATTGACTTTTGCAGTAGAAGATGAGCTTCAACATCTCGTGTTTGAACAGTTTGTTAACCAGTCATTGATTTACCACTGGTTGGCATTGAAACTAAATAGTTGAAACCATAATAAAAAGAAGTGCATAATATGAGGAACATATGTGCGACCACCTTCAATGTGTCACTCAGCAATTAAAGGTATACGAATTTCAATTCAAAGCGCCTGTATAATATCGTCCTTGGGTATTGGAGGTAGGCTATTTAAAATAATTGGTTTGACTTTTGGCCGCGAAAAATTAAGTATATCCTGTATTCTTGTGGATTATAACAACGCGGAGCAAAATCATAAGACCTTATGAGTCTAATAGCCTAATCAAAAAGATAGTTTCAAGTATCTACGATTATTTTCGGATAAAGTGTTAGTTACAGGATGGAATTTTTTCGTATGTGCGGCTTAAACGGGAGAAGCTGGACATCGTTCTTTTAATTAAAAGGGATGGTCTAGATAAGTCAAAGGAAGAGGCATTTAGGTATATAAAGGCAATAAGCAGACAGAAAGTCATTTAGACTTGGTTATTAATTTTGTGCCCTTATTAGACACAGGTAGAGTCGTAATTTTTCAGCTGGGATGCCTGCAAAGGGGAATCCCGGGGCTTACCCCCGACAATAAATCCTAAGCTTTTTTTTCCAAATTTCTGGGTAATTCTTATTCAAATTATCATATCACTTTTTTCCCCTCCCCCCCCCCCAAAAAAAAAACAATGTCCTTTCTAAGTTCCTTATTTACAGTTATCCCTTACGGCCATGGGTGGATTGAGGGAGTGAATCCTGGGGCAAGTCCCCCCCCCTAAGTTTGAAGTTGTACAAATTGCAGGGATGGATGGATGAAATATACCAATGGGAGAATACAAATTCCACTGATGCCCTCCCTCCCCAACATTAATTCTGTATTTGACTCTGCTTAATTTTTAGGAGCATGGAAACATATGAGATGAAAGAGGAAAAAATTAATTTTTCTATAAATACAGTGGACTCACGATATCTATGCAAATGATTAAAATAGTAGATATGCTAATGAATTAGCCTTAAGCCAAATGATCTCAATGAACGGCTCATAATTTACCACTTCTAATTAATTTTTTTGTATCTTAAATCATTAGCCAGATTAAAATTATCTTAATATTCCATGGAAGATGCAATTAGGTCCATTAAGACAAGAAGCTGAACGAAAGTTACTTGGACATGTTTCGTTTTTGTCCTAATTGGACACGGTCAAAGTGGTAAATTTCCAGTCATCCCTTACAGCAAGGACTTACCACAGGTATTTTAGTCATTAGAACCGTAGAGGTAAAAAAATCTTTCTCCTGTAAATGCTGTTACCACTTATCATCCAGTTTTTATTAAAAAGATTAAAATAATAGATATACTGATGAATTAGCCTTAAGCCAACTGATATTAATGAATAGCTCATAATTCACCACTAGTTATTACATATTATACTACATTTAGAATGATTAGCTACATTAGAATTGACCTTAATATGCTGCATTCATGCTAAAAATTAAGTTTAGAATCAACCTTAGAAAGATGGTAATATCACTATTAAAACGTAATCTACAAGACACACTGGTAACCGCTGGGAGTGGGCGGGAGTTAGAGGCTTCATGGAAATTTAGGGGGAGGGTCAAAAATTTAATCCTCAAAACATAGAGGAATGATAGCAATTTTGATGTTATTTAAATTTTTCGATGAAAACACCCAAGAAAGCGTACTTTTCAAAACCTAGGGAGGCAAAAAAAATATTGTCTTTTCTAATTAACGCCACTCACAGGGATGAACAAGCTATGGTCAAGGCATTAACCCCCCTCCCCTTGAAGTTTAGAAATATAAAAATAATGATAGGCCCGTATGTTTTTAACACAAGAAAACAGGAAATTGTTCCGACAAAAAATTGTAGAAATAATGGACAGGAGTGAAGAGGCTACAGACAAGGTTTTACTCCCCCTAGAAGCTCAAAATCTAAAAAGAATTTTCTGTATTCTTAACAGTAAGAAAAACAGGAAATTGTTCTGACCAAAAAGTTCGTTCTTCAAGCATGTGGAGCATTGGAAAAGGTTTAAAGTCAGCCCAAGGCCGTATCCAGGGCGGTAGGGGATTTGAACCCCCCACCCCGAAATGTTTGTCTGACTCGTAAAAACGTAATAAAAATGAGTATAAACAAATTTTAGACACGTTTAAAAAAAATACCCTCCCCCCCCCCCCCCGAAAGAAAACCCTATATACCACCCTTAGTCTGCCCTAACTGTGTTTGAATATTGGACACGTTCCGCACAACGTTTAGATTTCCTAATCATTCTTTTTAAGGTGAATGGAAAGATGATTTTTTTTCCTTTTTGTTTTACTAATTGAGTAGAATCACAAATTCTTAGAGCCATAAACACTACCGACCATATAATCTCTAAGATTCTATAACTATTATATTTAACTATTAGTTAACTATTATAAGATTCTATAACTATTATAGAAATATTATGCTAAATCGATGTAGATTGTGAATTAGAGGCCCTATCCTGTAAAAACTATGTTCAAACCAGGCACGTACTCATGATGTTTTTTAGGGGGGGGGGAATAAAAAAAATATATTAAAAATTTAAATAATCAGTGAACAGAAATTAAGGCGATCTTTGGATTTGGGGGGCACTTACCTTCGCCAATGTACGTGCCTGGAACATAAATTTCAAAACTTTAGCCAAAAATGGATCCAACATCAAATACTAACAGCATTGTCAGAATGAGTGATCAGAATAAACCCCTTCTGTTTACATCGTTTGAATTGCATGTCTGACTGTGATCCCCTTAAGAGTCCTTTACCGGAGTTCAATATGCCTGAAGAAATTCGATTGGCGAGACCATTTTCCTGTTTTAATTTATTCTTCTTCTTCAAAAGATTCATTTTAGGCGACGTTGACTAGTGAAGAATGCAAGGAAGCACAGTGCTTCAGAGAAAAATTATTGTTACAATTATAATTCTGCAAAAATACTGTTAATATTGTTACAAAATTATAATAATACAATCACAAGAACATAATTGTCTTACTCTGTAAATGCTTGTCAATCACTAATATTCAGGTCTGAAAGCAATCGTGTAAGGGTCCACAATGGGTACCTGAAGCAAGTATTCCTTGTTAGATAGTCTGAGTCAGTAGGGTTTCCCACTCTAACAAGAGTGTTCATGTTTTTTTGTTTTTTTTTTTTTTTTTTTTTTTTTTTTTTTTTTTTTTTTTTTTTTTTTTTTTACGTCTCACTTACCTTGGTAGCATTATTAGTAAAGATGTTGTGAACAGTGAAGATGTTAAAAGTAAAATAGCCAAGGCTCGGGGTGTTTTTTCACAGTTGAAAAAAGTCTAGAAGAGTAGGGAGATAATTCTGCAAATCAAGATTAGAATATTAGAAGCTACAGTGATGACAGTGGTTAAATGAAGGATGACGGATTGCCGAAGATTTTTCTTTTCCGCCAACCGTCTAGGGCTAAACGGAAAGCAGGTCGTCCTCGTCTGGGGTTGGAGGACTTCATAAAGAAAGGTTTAAAGGAAATGGGAACTTCGTGGGAGGGTGTAAAAGGGGAGGCTTTGAATAGATTGGGATGGAGGAAAGAGTGTGTAGCTGTGTTGGCCTCAGGCGGCTTGGTGCTGCGGTGAGTTGTTAGTAGTAGTAGCAGTGTCGCAGGTTCTGCTGCTAGTTACCTTTTTTTTACATAAAGTGCGCCTGTGTGTCTTAACAAATTTGCTCCCGAAATCTGACAACCTTGTAATAAACCTTTCATTTAGGTGCCTGATATTAACATTTGAAATTTCTGAATAGGAAGCAAATATAATAGTTTAGAAACAAATTTGGGCTATATATTTGCGCATTAGGAGGGGGGGGGTAAAGCATAGCATATATTAAATACATAACCTAACCTAGGTAACTGACTCAGTTACCTAGTTGTAACTAGGTAACTGACCTCCCTGTGTGCGCGGCCTAGTTTTTCGAAACTAGGCCTCGACCTCGTTTTTCGAAACAAGGCCTCGACCTCGTTTTTAAAACACTCTCCCTCGTGTTAGCAACACGCACACAGGGAAACACGCTTGGACTCTAAAACCAAAGACTTCACTTAATACAATTTGCCTGATTCAATTTAAAGTGCGGGTGCCCGAAGGGCACCCGCTTAGGTCGCAAATCATTTGTCACAATCATTTTTAATAATATATTTAAGAGCAATAAAATCTTAATGAACTATTCTTAAACCATCAAAATAAAGCCATGTGTAACATTAAAGCTATTGGAATAAAAACTAACAAGGTATTACACTCACATGTAAATTGCTCGAAGGATAATTAACATACTTACAACAGATGAAATTGTGAGCTATCACATACCTATTTCAGTAGCAAATTTGCTCCGAGATCTATAATATATGATTAAACAATGTACATAAGAAACATTAAATCAAGATATTACTATATATACATATTATATATATATATATATATATATATATATATATATATATATATAATATATATATATATATATATATATATATATATATAGATATATATATATATATATATATATATATATATATATATATATATATATATATATATATATTCCAAACATTACATAAATATTTGTGATTTACATATTCCATCTTTTCCTAGAGGTTTAGCTTTACCATGTAAGGCACGAGCATAAGACGGATCCTCAGTGCTATATTTTCCCCATGTAAGTCCTGAAAACCACAAGATTTTTTTTTTTTGTAATTTCTAGAACGATTTATCTATATTCATTTGTCATTGCTTATTTATCCTAAATTTGCTACTTCCATATATTTTCGGCACTCTAAACTTAATTTTTTTTTTTTTTTGCTCTTGATTGTAGGCGCTTATTTTTGCGATGGAACAAAGAGAAAACAAGTTTTTTTTCAGATGAAAGTAAATAGAGACACTTAAGCTTAAAAGAAACATAAATTATTCTGGATAACCTAAATACATAGACACTCCCAATCGATACAGCTGAGTAAATAATCAAGTATGGTAAAATTAACTCAAATCTGTTTTTGGTAGAGAATGTGCTTAGATTTTGGACTTCAAATAACATCTCATCCAAGACAGAAAAATATAATGAAATGGTTTATCAAAGACCTCTTTTAAGCTGTCGTCTGTACCGAAAAAAAAAAACAAGCAAAACGACCACAGAAAAATATCTTGAAAAGAAACCATGGAAAAGAGAATCTGTAAATTATTAGAAAATTTGGAATTTGTCAATTTCTGAGTATATTTAATTGGCCAAATGGCACTTTTCAAAAATTCAATGTCCGTTAATTTTAGTTCTACTCCTTGTCTATGTGGCAAAACTTCAGTTTATATTTCTCGCTAGAAAACGAAACGATAATGGGATTACTCCTAATTACTGAGTTTTATTTGAAAATTCTACGCAGTTTTGCTTAAGTTTTTGAAAGGTTTCCTGCAAAAAAAAGAACATTAAGCAAAGACTATGTTAAAGCACTAGTTAGGTATCATTTAACATTGTTAAGCGCGTCGATATAGTAAATAAATGATTTCATGGTGACTCTAAGACAAAAAATAATGTTTAGTTTTATTTGATAAATATCGATTTGTGCAGCCAAAGCATTAGACGCTGTGAAGGAAAATGGCCTAAAACTAAAACAAAAATCTTAAAATAGTGTCAAAAAGAAAAACAAGAAAAGAGAAAAAAAAAGAAAACAAGCTTTTTTTCAAATGAAAGCAAAGAGTGAAATTAAAAAGTAAAATGAGCTGAGATTATTCCATAGACGAAGATGGCAATCCCTTACTGCACCCACCGCTTTATACACCAAAATTTGACATTTTATCCCGATTGCTTTATGAGCGACAGCTTTCTGATGGACACTTAGTAAGTGAGGAACGATGCGGCTTAATAGTAACTGTAACTCTAAGAAACACACATCCGTGAAAGATGAGTCTTAATAACAATATACACATAAAAAGAATAGAATTCTGATACTTATTCAAAATGTAAAATTCATCAACTCTAATGTTACCCATCCAAAATTACGAGTGTGAGAAAAGTTGCCTAGTCTTTAAAAAAAGGGGGGGAAACGCTCCCGAAAAAATCAAGTTATCTTAACGAAAATCACACCATCAGATTCAGAATATCAGAGAACCCAACTGTAGAGGTTTCAAGCTCCTATATTCGAAAATGTGAAATTTTGCATTTTTTTGTTTTGTTTTTGCCAGAAGAAAGATCACGAATGTGTGTTTATTTTTTTCCAGGGGAGATCGTATCGAGACAGTGATCATCCAATATCGGGAAAGGCCTCATTTGATTGGAAATCAAAAGTCATAATGCCTATTTTAAGTGACCAAAATATTGGAGTGAGCTGGCCCTCCCATGACCCGTTTTTCCAGAAAATCGTCCGATCAGGATTTTGAGATAGCCGTTTTATTCAGCATTGTGTGTCATCTAATAGCTATGTTTTTTAGTATGACTTGACCCCCCCCCCCCACAGCTCCCGGGGATGGGCTGGAAGGGGTTATATGGGAGGATCTTTCTATGGAACAATTCTATTGGGGGAAGAAAATTTTCAATGGAGGGGGAGTTTGATTTCCCGGCTTTATTTAAAAACCAATCAGAAATTAAATTCAAAAAAAGTTTTTCAACTGACAGTAAGGAACAACATTCAAACTTAAAAGGGAACAAAAATTATTACCTATATGAGGAGGGTTACCCCCACCTTCATACCCCGCTCTTTATACTAAAAGGGTTTAGAACTTTTAAAAAAAGTTTTTATTCTAATTAAATGGCCCTTGTGTTCCATGAGTCATTCTTGAATACTTGGAGCATAAAGTAAAGTTTTAGCCTAAAGAGCGAGATATTGAGCGAGGGCAACTCCCTTGTATTAATAATTTCTGTTCATTTTAAGTTTTAATGTTGCTCCTTACTTCTTTTTTTTTTTTTTTTTTTTTAATGGCGATCGGTCGGTATTTGTGGCATTCATAAATACTTTCAGTTTGACACTTTAAAATTTTGGCATAAAGATTCACGGTTGAGGAGGGAACAACACCCCTTATATGCGAAATAATTTATGATTGTTTCAATTTTTAGTGTCACTCTTTACTCATAGTTGAGAAAAATTCTTTTTGTTACTTGAATTGCAGAAATACGTGCCTACAATCACCATTATACCGGCAAAAAAAATATAAGAGTTTGAAGGGTCAAAAATATATGAAAGTAGCAAAAATTAATATAAATTAAAAAAGATTTAATAATTATAAACAAATCATTCAAGACATCATAAGAAAAATCACGGCATTTTTAGGATTAGCAGGGGGAAACATAACTTTGAAGAACGGCCTTATATTCATGCCTGACATAGTGCAGCGTGCCCTCTAGGAAAAGATGAGAAATGTACATAACAAAAACACTATTTGAAAAATCTGATAGAGAAATATTTCAAATAAATATGGAATACAAAAACCTTTAAAAAATATATGCCTTAGAATTTTGAAAATGTTCAAACTAAATTGAGCTAGAAAAAAACATGAAAATATTTAGTTAACCTATAAACTTTCACCATTTGGTATCTAGCAAATAAAGCTTTATTTAAAATATATTTGAATTAAAAATATTTGCAATGCCCTTTTTTCCTTTAATTATGCTTCACCTTTAAGCCTGTGCCGAGGAACAACTAGTTTTGTTGACTTAAAACTATGCTTTCCACCACAAAACAACATTAATTGCTCAGATTAGTGAATTTGTTTACACTGTAATGACCGCAAAAAGCCAGCAAAAACAGTCGGTTCTAAGAAATGTCCCTTAGAAACAAAAATTTATTTTGGATAACTGATGTCACGTCTCCCATGAGGCCGCGAACACCTGGACAGTACTCTGGTAATCATTGTAATAAAAATCTGTCAGAGATAAATATTTTGTAAACACAATTGACACGATCTGGGGTGGTATTTGTTTTGTGTAAACAAAAGAGTTTATGATTTTTAACACCATCTTAGAATACTGCTAATACTGCTATAATAGAAAGTTGAAATTAATAGTCGACTTTCCAGTTATTTAATTGTCAAACGTGACATAGAAGAGGCTATTTTCCAAATATTCGTTTAATATTTGATTAATAAACATTAATGCATAGTAATTCATTCAATATCAATTGATTCGTTTATTTTACAATATCTTATAATATAAAACCCGCTAATAGACTCTAAATATTCAGAAGGTCCTATCTTTCCTTCAATTAATTAAAAAAACTTTTTCCATAAAACAAGTTTTTCAAATAAAAGTAAAGAACTCCATTAAACGAAAAATGAGCAAAAATAAAATCAAATAATCTACCAGTTGTGAAACTGCCACAAATCAACATCGATAAATAAATGAAACACAAAATGAACAGAAATTACAATAAATAACCGAGTCAAACTCAAAACGAGCAGAAATTAACATAAGTTGGGATCAAAATCCCCATGCCTTCCCAAGGCCAGAACAAAATCTGCACTGTACTGAAAAAAATATATAAATGTTTTTACATTTATAGCTTTAATAAATCAAATAATATTAACATTTTGATTAGTAAATATCAGTATATGGATATTAAACTGACTGTACATTCATTTGTATAGTTTTCAGTAAAGTGCAAATTATGTTCTGGCCTTGGGAAGGCATAGGGGTTTTGAGCCCAACGTATGTTAATTTCTTCTGGTTTGGGTTTGACTCGATTATTTATTGTAATTTCTGTTCGTTTTGGGTTTCATTTATTTATCGA
This sequence comes from Artemia sinica, assembly GCA_027921565.1. Taxonomy (NCBI): domain Eukaryota; kingdom Metazoa; phylum Arthropoda; class Branchiopoda; order Anostraca; family Artemiidae; genus Artemia; species Artemia sinica. The sequence continues at coordinate 6,706,424 of CM051267.1, read as the reverse complement.
TGCTGATTTGTGGTAGTTTCACGCCTGGTAGATTATTTGATTTTAATTTTGCTAATTTTTTGTTTAATGGAGTTCTTTACTTTTCTTTGAAAAACTTATTTTGTGGAAAAAGTTTTTTAATTAATTTCTGTTCGTTTTATATTGACATAGTCTTTTCATGGGAATAGAAAATAATACTTTAAATCTTTTCGTTTTTTTAAGACTTTTTAGTTTGGCCTGCTATTTGTATGCTGGAGAAAAATTTTTAGCAATTTTTAACAGCATACATCCTTTTAAAAATCTGGACACAAATGGTAGTGTTTAATTTAGTTTAATACCTCCTCTAGTTGACCTGAAGTGGAAAACTTTGATACCATTCGCAAAAATGCTGTTTACTTTCTTTAATAGCTTGGATACACTTACGCTATTTTGATTTGGTTAGATTTTAAGGGCAGAAGTAGCTCCGAAAGTTTGAACATAATACCCCCAGTCGTTCTTGGGATACTGCTGAGATGCCTTATAGGGAATTAGCATTAACACAGTGAATTTTGATTTAATCTTAAGGTAACATTTAGTTTTTAAACATAATGGACAAATAGTAGGGTGGGCGTGGGAGGGGATTAATTGTCCTCCAATCGCTTTCGACTATTAAAAAGGGCATCAGCCCTTTCTATTTTCAATCGAATGAGCCCTTTTCGAAGTTCTCACAACAATTCCTTCGATACGAAGTGCCCTGGTCTAAACAACAAAAACAACAAAATAATATATTATACCCACATCAATCTTTACTATCAAAATGTCAAGCCTTCCAATAACTTTCGACTATTAAAAAGGGCACTAGGCCTTTCGATTTCCAATCGAGTGAGCCCTTTTTGAAACGACAACGCTTTCCATAAACACCTTATATGCCCCCAGGGCATAAATTACAACCCTTACCCTAGGGGTTGTTAGGGTGGTAGTCATCATCTAACAACTAATTTCCAGAACTTTCGAATACGTTAAACAAAATAGCTATCTCAAAATTTTGATTGGATGTGTTTGGGGAAATGGTGGGCGTCAGAGGGCGTTAGTCGCTCTCCAAGTACTTTCAACTATTAAAAATGGAACTAGTGCTTTCAATTTCCAATCAAATGAGCCCTTTTGATGTTTCTACGACAACACTTTCAATAAAAACCTTATATGCCCCCTGGGCATAACTTACAACCCTTGCCCTGAGGACTGGGGGGGGGTGTCATTCTCAAAGATCTAATTTCAAGAGCTTTCTACTACGTTGAACAACATGGCTATCTGAAAATTTTGATTGGATGTGTTTGGAAGAATGTTGGGCGTGAGAGGGGGTGTTAGTTACCCTCCAATCACTTTCGTCTATTAAAAAGGTCACTAGCACTCTCAATTTTCCAATTGAATGAGCCCCTTTTGAAGTTTTACAACAACTTTATCTATAAAAACCTTATATGCCCCCAGCGCATAACTTACAGCCCTTGCTCTGCGGGCTCTGGGGTTTTTTGTCATCCTTAAATGCATAATTTCCAGAACTTTCAACTAAGCTGAACAAAATGGCTATCTCTAAACTTTGATTGAATGTTTTTGGGGAAATAGTGGCCGTGAGAAAGGGGTTAATTTCGCTCCATTCACTTTCGACTATTAAAAAGGGCAATTTCAATTTCCAATCAAATGAGCCCTTTTTGAATTTTTTACAACAACTTTCTACATAAACCTTATATGCCCCCAGGGCATGACTTACAACCCTTGCACTGAGGGCTCTGAGGGGGTTATCATCCTAAAAGACGTAATTTCCAGAACTTTCAACTACGTTGAACTAAATAGATATCTCAAAATTTTGATTGGATGTGTTTGGGAAAATGGTGGGCGTGAGAGGGGCGTTAGTCGCTCTCCAATAACTTTCAACTATTAATAAAGGCACTAGCCCTTTCAATTTCCAATTGAATGAGCCCTTTTGAAGCGACAACGCTTTTAATAAAAACCTTATATGCCCCCAGGGCATAACTTGCAACCCTTGCCCTGAGGGCTGTGGGGGGGGGGGGAGGGGGTGGCCATCCTTAAAGACCTAATTTCCAAAACTTTCAACTACGTTGAATAAAATGACTATCTAAAAATTTTGATTGGATGTGTTATGGGAAAAGGTGGGCGTGAGAGGGGGGTTAGTTGCCCTCAAATCACTTGATCTGAGACCTCTTTTGTGAAGACATTTTAAAAAATAGGAGTCATCTTGGGGAACGATTGTTCCATAAAGGGGGACTAAGAGGAGAATTAAATGAAAGAAATATGCCATGAGGCTAGTACAAGCTACAGCAGGGTTGCCACCACGGTCAGTTCCTAAAGTGCTACAATTGCCCAAATTTGAGTGCTACACAGCGATTTTCAGTGCTACAATAAAAAAAAATGTGCGCGTCACACGCACATGGTCCGTTTAAGTGCACTTAGATTAGTTTTTAGGTCCTTTTTTTTATCTTTTCTAATGTAAAGGAATAAAAATGTATCCTGACCTGATCAGAGCGTTGAATGGGAATATGTGAGCGTACACGCATAACCCGTACTTAAATATATTTAGATTATTTCTATGCATAAATAATGTTTTGACATATATTTTGATGTGAGACACATCATATAATTGCATTTTATATGTATATCTTTTCGATTTGGTCACATAAGAGGAAAAGTGCTATATTAAATGTAACACGTGCTACAGTGATGAAATAGGGCTAAAATAGCACTTTTGTGCTACAAGTGGCAACACTGAGTGCTACAACGAAATACTGCTACAAGATTTAGCTGGCCCGTAGCAACACCAGTTTAGCTTCAAATTAAAAGGGACAGCCTTGGGGTCATACACGTGTGAATTCACACACAAACGAAAATTTTCGACCATCATGGCAAAAATTATAGGATAATCAACAAATCTTTTTTGTTGATACACTTGAAGTACTACTTTCGCTTTACTTAATACTAAAATTATTTAAAATAATATTTGGTAAATATACCAAATAAAAGTTTTAAAACATGAAAGTTTTAATGACAACAGGCTTATTATAGCTCAGCGTTTGATGTTACGTTGACGTTCTTTGATGTTACGTTGTTACGTTGACGTTCAGCGTTTGATGTTACGTTGATGTTCTTAGTAAGCAGGGAACTATGGGTTTGAATTACACCAATAGCGTGTTTTTTTATTTCAAATTTCGATTATTTACAAATTCAATCGATAAAGTGTTTTTACTGCAAGCTTCTATTATTCATTAATAGGTTGGGTTAGTTGATACGAAGAGTCAACTTGTTTTTCACACATGACCAGGGTTGCCAGCCGGCGAAAAAACACTAGATTTTAGTGAATTTTTGGTTAATTTAGTGATTTTCTTCAATAATCTAGTGATTTATATGCTCATTAGTGACGTTGTTTTCTTAGACAATATAAAAAATCACTAGAAATAGTGATAATTCACTAGGGATGGCAAGCCTGCACATGACAAACAACAATTCTCGCAGCAAATCTTCGATGCCCCATGTGCGATCTTAAAAATAAAAATAAAAATGCAAACTTATCTACCTACCCCTCGTGAATAATTACGTTCCGCTTACGAATAACTGTCTAGTAAATTCAGCTTTTTATTTAGTCTCACTTTCCAGCTATTTAACTACATTGTAGTTTTCATTTCCATGTTTACAAGGGCCTATCAAGGAGGGGTGCGGCATTTCCCCCCCTCCCCCCCCCCCAAAAAAAAAAATATTTATCGACTCGTAAAAACGTTACAAAATGCATATGAGCAAATTTTTGATGCGTTTTAAAAAAATGTTTATTGTACCCCCCCCTCCCCCCCCAAAAAAAAAAAAAAACAACAAAAACCTGGATGCACTCTTGCTTGTTTAATAATGAATTGTGAAAGATTTAATACAAATGACATTTTTATGACAAATGACAACTACAGTAACACACTGCAGAGTTGCCTACCTATTTAGCCTGAGGCTCTGGGTTCGAATTTCAGAAATACTGTTTTTTGTAGCAAACAGTATTATTCCTTCATTAATTGATTTCGTTGGTGTATATGAACGTTGAAGCGTTCCATACAACAAGGGGCGTTGATGCTTACAGCAAATCCTTAACACACAAGTGTTACCATGGGGCAAAAGGCATTACATTTTATGATAGACAAGACAAGACAAGATCTTATATTGACAAAACACATGATAAATAATTTTCTAAACTGGCCGACGGGGAGCAGGGCTCGACGTTTCGGTCATAAACAGAGATAAAAAAAAATATGCCGAAATAACAAATAAAGGATATCAATAAAAAATACATACAAGGTAGGAGATAACAGAGGAGGCCATCTAAGTGCGAGAGTACCACAATAAATTTGATACAACTTTGTATTATTCATCAATCCCAACATCCAGACAAAGAGCTATTTTTGAAATTTGTTTTAAA
>CM051267.1:6607004-6697004 GCA_027921565.1 Artemia sinica | reverse complement strand
TTTTTGGTAAATATTGACCAGTTCATATTATTGACCTATGAGTAAAGTAAACATACCATTCGATGCCTATTCTTATGTTCTTTCCAAATATACTAATTGCTTTTGGCGGAAATTCTCTTTACTCCCAACCCCTAGGTTATATAATTACTCATTAGTAAAATTCATTTCTGACGCAAAGAAATGTTAAATTTGGATTCAGGATGCAATTCTGACTATAAAGGTAAGTTTGAACTTTACCCCCCACCCCATCCCAATTTACAAATATATACCCTGAATTGGTACATTTGGGTGGGGTGAAGTGAATTTGCGCCAAAAACGATTATTATATTCGGAAAGAGCAGAAGAAAAGGCATCGAGTGGTATGTTCACTTTATCCATAGGTCAAAAATATGAACTGCTCAATATTTGCCCATTTTTCATTGTCATTTTCAATTAGCTCGAATATTTTTGGCCCTGGATTCATTTCTGAAAGTGTCATTCACCTAACTCAGCTGCTTTCCAGGGCAGCAAAAAGTGTCTAAAGTCTAAACTACAATTTTAGGCTACCCCATATTTTCCTAATTTACCCTTTTATATCATTTTGATAGTATGGGTCCCCAGGGGCATCCCTAGGGGGGAGGGGGGGGGGGGGGGCTGGAAGGGGTGCACTGCCCCTCCAACTTTTTTGGCGTTCAGTAAAATTTTCGCCGAAGGTGAAAATTTTGCAGAAATTTTGCAAAATCGGCTGAAATTTAGCAAAATTCTTGATTTCTGCAGAAAATTCGGCATAAATCAAATAGCGATTCGGTAAAATTTACGAAGATTACCCTCCCCCCCCCAATAAAATGAGCCTCAGGACGCCCCTGTGGATCCCATCCAAAGCAAATTCTTGGACCACTAGCTGGTAAGATGTTTATTTCAGAAACAATGGCTATAACAAGAAAATATGGATCATTCACGCTTTAAAATGGTGCAAAGGCCTAAAGTCTTTGCAGAATTTTATCAGTTTGAGATTAGACTTTAGCAGGTTAATTTTGGTTGTTGCTTCTACATCGCCTTAGTTCATGTTTCATACTCACTTTTCCATCTCCATGAAGAACAGTTGTGCCAAACAGCTTTCAACTTCCTTCTATAAAACTTGATTTGAATTTACCATGTTTCCACTGGTTATCTATGCTATGATTTACTTATTGGTAAATGGCTGAAAACACGAGAAAGAAGCCTGGGGGACGGCCCAGGCATAGATAACAAAGATCATACCGGCTAGCTGTTCTATCTTTTACGCTTAAATAGTTTAATTTTAATTTTTTATTTCGCTTAATACTTTTTCTATCACCATTTCATAAAAGTGTGCAAAAAAGAGTGCAAAGAACAAATATTGGGCAAAAAGAGTGCAAATCCGGTCCGTGGTGTGAAAGAGTGCAATGAAAAAAAAAATAGTGCATTTAACACGAAAAGTGTGCAAGTTGGCAACCCTGATAGACTCCCTAAAAGTATTAGAACCGCAATGAACATCACACCGCCAGATTCAGCGTATCAGAGAACCCCACTGAAGATGTTTCAAGCTCCTATCTGCAAAAATGTGGAATTTTGTATTTTTTGCCAGAAGAAAGATCACGGATGCGAGTTTTTTTTTTGTTTTTTTTTTCCAGGGGTGATCGCATCGACCCATTGGTCCTAGAATATCGTGAGAGGGCTAATTGGAACGGAAATTAAAATTTCTAGTACCCTTTTTAAGTGACCAAAAAAAATGGAGGTCAACTAGGCCCCCTCTCACGCTCATTTTTTTCCCAAAGTCACCCGATCAAAATTTTGAGATAGCCATTTTTTTCAACATGGTCGAAAATATGATATCTCTGTCTTTTAGGATGACTTAATCCACCAAAGTCCCCGGGAGGAGGGCTTAAAGTTATGAACTTTACTCAGTTTTAACATATAGTATTGGTTATTAGGAAGTATACAGACGTTTTCAGGGGGGATTTTTTCTGGTAGTGAATGATGGTGGGTGGGTCGGGGCTATGTAGGAGGATCTTTCCATGGAGGAAGTTTTCACGGGGGAAGGGACATTGCTATGAAAGGGGCGCCGGACTTCCCAGCATTATTTAAAACAAAGATCAGAAGTTAAATAAAAAAACAAGTTTTTCAACTGAAAGTAAGGAGCAACATCAAAACTTAAAACGAACAGAAAATATTACGTATATGATTGGGTTCGCCCCCTAACCAATACCTCGATCTTTAAGCCAAAGATTTATTAGTACTTTCATAAGAGCTATTTATTCTAATTAACGCCCTTTGTGATTAAGGGGTCATTTTTAAGGAACCGGAACAAAATTCGAACTTTAGCGTAAAGAGCGAGGTATTTACTAGGGGGCGAACCCCCTAATATACATATTAAAAATATATGACTATAGAATTTCGTTACGTAAGTTAATTCGTAAGTTTCGTAAATTTATCATAGGCAGCGCGCTAGCGCTGCCTAAGTAAAGAACGATGTGGGCACAATGTGTTGTTTTTGTTGTTTTTTTTTTCTCCATACCCGGGCACTTCTTATCGAAGGAATCGTCGTAGAAACTTCGAAAAGGGCTCATTCGATTGCAAATTGGAGTGGCTAGTGCCCTTTTTAATAGTCGAAAGTGATTGGAGGGCAACTAGCCCCCCCCCTCACGCCCATCATTCGCCCAAACACATACAATCAAAATTTTGAGATAGCCGTTTTGTTCAGCGTAGTTGATTTCCAGATAGAAAATATGTTTTTGAGGAGGACACTCCCCCACAACCCTCGGGGCAAGGGTTTTAAGTTATGCCCTGGGGGCATATAAGGTTTTTATAGAAGGCGTTGTCGTAGAAACTTCAAAAAAGGCTCATTCGATTGGAAATTCAAAGGACTATTGCCCTTTTTAATAGTCGAAAGTGATTGGAGGGCACCTAGCCCCGCCCCCCTCCACCCATCATTCCCCCAATCACATCTAATCAAAATTTTGAGATAGCCATTTTGTTCAGCGTAGTTGATTTCCAGATAGAAAATATATTTTTGAGGAGGACACTCCCCCACATCCCTCGGGGAAAGGGTTTTAAGTTATGCCCTGGGGGCATATAAGGTTTTTATGGTATTAATAAAATGATTGATTGGTTGATTGATAGAAGGCGTTGTCGTAGAAACTTCAAAAAAGGCTAATTCGATTGGAAATTCAAACGGCTAGTGCCCGTTTTAATAGTCGAAAGTGATTGGAGGTCAACTAGCCCCCCCCCCGCGCCCATCATTACCCCAAACACATCCAATCAAAATTTTGAGATAGCCATTTTGTCCACCGTAGTTGATTTCCAGATAGAAAATATGTTTTTGAGGAGGACACTCCTACAACCCTCGGGGCTAGGGTTTTGAGTTATGCCCTGGGGGCATATAAGGTTTTTATAGAAGGCATTGTCGTAGAAACTTCACGAAAGGCTCATTTGATTGGAAATTCAAAGGGCTAGTGCCCTTTTTAATAGTCGAAAGTGATTGGAGGGCAACTAGCCCCCCCCCACGCCCATCATTCCCCCAAACACATCCAATCAAAATTTTGAGATAGCTATTTTGTTCAGCGTAGTTGTTTTCCAGATAGAAAATATGTTTTTGAGGAGGACACTCCCCCCAACCCTCGGGGCAAGGGTTTTAAGTTATGACCTGGGAGCTATATAAGGTTTTTATAGAAGGCGTTGTCATAGAAACTTCAAAAAAGGCTCATTTGATTGGAAATTCAAAGGGACTAGTGCCCTTTTTAATAGTTGAAAGTGATTGGACGGTAACTAACCACCCTCTCACGCCCCCGTTCTCATAGGCAGCACGCTAGCGCTGTCTATGAAAAGGTGCAAGGGTCCTCAGGGCAAGGATTTTAGCCCCCCCCCACGCCCATCATTCCCCCAAACACATCCAATCAAAATTTTGAGATAGCTATTTTGTTCAGCGTAGTTGTTTTCCAGATAGAAAATACGTTTTTGAGGAGGACACTCCCTCACAACCCTCATGGCAAGAGTTTTAAGTTATGCTCTGGGGGCATATAAGGTTTTTATAGAAGGTGTTGTCGTAGAAACTTCAAAACAGGCTCATTCGATTGGAAATTCATAGGGATAGTACCCTTTTTAATAGTCGAAAGTGATTGGAGGGCAACTAGCCTCCCCCCCCCCCGCCCATCATTCCCCCAAACACATCCAATCAAAATTTTGAGATAGCCATTTTGTTCAGCGTACTTGACTTCCAGATAGAAAATATGTTTTTGAGGAGGACACTCCCCCACAACCCTCAGGGCAAGGGTTTTAAGCTATGCCCTGGGGGCATATAATGTTTTTATAGAAGGCATTGTCGTAGAAACTTCGAAAAGGGCTCATTCGATTGGAAATGGGAGTGGCTAGTGCCCTTTTAATAGTCGAAAGTGATCGGAGTGCAACTAGCCCCCCCCCATGCCCATCATTCCCCCAAACACATTCAATCTAAATTTTGAGATAGCCATTTTGTTCAGCGTAGTTGTTTTCCAGATAGAAAATATGTTTTTGAGGAGGACACTCCCTCACAACCCTCAGGGCAAGGGTTTTAAGTTATGGCCTGGGGGCATATAAGGTTTTTAAAGAATGTGTTGTCGTAGAAACTTCAATAAAAGCTCGTTCGACTGGAAATTCAAAGGGCTAGTGCCCTTTTTAATAGTCGAAAGTGATTGGAGGGCAACTAGCCCCCTCCCCCCCCACACCCATCTTCCCCCAAATACATCCAATAAAAGTTTTGAGATTTCCAGATAGAAAACATATTTTTAAGGAGGACTCTCACCCACAACCCTCAGGGCAAAGATTATAAGTTATGCCCATAATTTTTTGTCGTAAATTTTTAAATTTTTTGGCATAAATTTTTGTCGTAGAAACTTGAAAAGGGGCTCACTCAATTTGAAATTCAAAGGACTGGTACCATTTTTAATAGTCAAAAGTGATTTGAGGGCAACTATCCCCCCTCTCTCGCCCACCTTTTCCCAAAACACATCCAATCAAAATTTTTAGATAGCCATTTTATTCAACGTAGTTAAAAGTTTTGGAAATTAGGTCTTTAAGGATGACAACCCCTCCCCCACAGCCCTCAGGGTAGGGGTTGTAAGCTATGCCCTGGGGCATATAAAGTTTTTTTATTGTTAGCGTTGTCGTAGAAACTTCAAAAGGGCTCATTCAATTGGAAATTGAAAGGGCTAGTGCCTTTTTTAATAGTTGAAAGTGATTGGATAGCGAATAACGCCCCTCTCACGCCCACCATTTTCCCAAACACACCCAATCGAAATTTTGAGATATCCACTTTGTTCAACGTAGTTGAAAGTTCTGGAAATTAGTTTTTTTAGGATGATAACCCCCTCAACAGCCCTCAGTGCAAGGGTTGTAAGTTATGCCCTGGGGGCATATAAGGTTTATATAGAAAGTTGTTGTATATGATTTATAGAATAGATTTTTGTCTTCCTCAAATCCAATTTTTATATTTTTAAAAACTAAATGTTGACTTAAGATTAAATCAAAATGCAATGTGATAATGCTAATTCCCAATAAGGCATCTCAGCAGTATCCCAAGAACGACTGAGGGTATTACGTTCAAACGTTCGGGGTTACTTCTGCTCTTAAAATTTAACCAAATCCATATAGCGTAAGTGTATCCAAGCTATCAAAGAAAGTAAACAGATTTTTTTGCGAATGGTATCAAGTTTTCCATTACAGGTCAACTAGAGGAGTTATGAAACTAAATTAAACAGTACTATTTGTGTCCAGATTTTTAAAAGGGTGTATGCTGTTAAAAATTGCTGAAAATTTTTTTCCGGCATACAAATAGCAGGCCAAACTATGAAGTCTTAAAAAACGAAAAGATTTAAAGTATTATTTTCTTTTTCCCTGAAAAGACTATGTCAATATAAAACGAACAGAAATTAATTAAAAAAACTTTTTCCACAAAATAAGTTTTTCAAAGAAAAGTAAAGAACTCCATCAAACAAAAAATGAGCAAAATTAAAATCAAATAATCTACCAAGCGTGAAACTACCACAAAGCAGCATTGATAAATAAATTAAAACCAAAACGAACAGAAATTACAATAATTAACCGAGTCAAACTCAAAAACGAGCAGAAATTAGCATAAGTTGGGCGCAAAACCCCTATACCTTCCCAAGCCCAGAACAAAATTTGCACTTCACTGAAAAAATACAAATGAATTTGCATTGTCAGTTTAATATACATATACTGATATTTAGTAATCAAAATGTTAATATTATTTGGTTTATTAAAGTTATAAAAGTAAAAACATTTATATTTTGTTTATTACCTATTAAAGTTATAAAAGTAAGAACATTTATATTTTTTTCAGTAAAGTGCAAATTACGGCCTTGGGAAGGCATAGGGGTTTTGCGCCCAACTTATGTTAATTTCTGCTCGTTTTGAGTTTGACTCGGTTAATTATTGTAATTTCTGTTCGTTTTGGGTTTCATTTATTTATAAATGCTGATTTGTGGTAGTTTCACGCTTGGTAGATTATTTGATTTTAGTTTTGCTCATTTTTTGTTTAATGGAGTTCTTTACTTTTCCTTGAAAAAATTATTTTGTGGAAAGTTTTTTTAATTAATTACTAATAAAAACGTTCATAAATAAAATTAAACAACTTTCAAAAAAGCCATTTAATCAAATAAAAGTAAAATTAATATGCAAATTTTGTTTGAAATATTCATGTACGGTGAGCCAAAATCAGAACCTGCATTAATTCAAAAACGTCCAAAAATTAAATAAAAAAAACAAGTTTTTTTAACTGAAAGTAAGGAGCGACGTATAAACTTAAAACGAACAGAAATTATTCCGTATATGAAAGGGGCTGTCCCCTCCTCAACGCCTCGCTCTTTATGTTAAAGTTTGACTTTCTGACAACTCTATTTTTTAAACAATAAGAAACTTTAGCGTAAAGAGCGAGGCGTTGAGGAGGGGACAGCCCCTTTCACATACGGAATAATTTCTGTTCGTTGTAAGTTTTAACGTCGCTCCTTACTTTCAGTTAAAAAAAAACTTGTTTTTTTTATTTAATTTTGAAGAAGAGGCTAGGACCACCAGATAACGAGGAACCATTTATGGACCGATTTAGGAGTAGAATGAAAGACCAGGAAATCCAAATTTGGATTCAGGCAGTAAGTAGATCAGAGACGTCAAGGTTCAATACCCACGCTGATGAGGGTTTTGGTTTGGAATATCAGTTTGAAAAGATATACCAGCGGAAGTAATAGGGACTTGGTTTCGTATTTGAATGAATTAGTATAGACTTAAAAATGGAAAATGAGTTTTTGCAAGAAAAAGGCTAGCCTCATTTTCAACAATAAATCCATAAATAAAAATTGAAAAAAAAAACTTAACTAATAGTTGTTTGTTTGGGATTAAGAAAAAAAAAACTGAAAGTAAGGAGCGACATTAAAACTTAAAACGAACAGACATTATTCCGTATATGAAAGGGGCTGTCCCCTCCTCAACGCCTCGCTCTTTACGCTAAAGTTTTTTATTGTTTTAAAAAATAGGGTTGTGAGAAAGAGTTAAACTTTTGTGCAAAGAGGGAAGCGTTGAGGAGGGGACAGCCCCTTTCATATACGGAATGCTTTCTGTTCGTTTTAATTTTAATTGTCGCTCCTTACTTTCAGTTAGAAAAAACTTGTTTTTTATTTAATTTCTGAACGTTTTTGAATTAATGCAGCTTTGATTTTAGCTCACCGTACATGAATAATAAAAACGAAATTTGCATATTAATTTTGCCTTTTTTTGGCTAAATGACTTTCTCGAAATTTTGATCTGACATAACTAACGAATTAACTTACGTAACGAATTTCTATATTCGTATATTTTTATTACGTATATTAGGGGTTCGCCCCTTACTCAATACCTCGCTCTTTACACTAAAGTTCAAATTTTGTTCCAATTCTTTAATAATGACCCCTTAATCACAAAGGCCGTTAATTAGAATAAATAGCTCTGATGAAAGTATAAAAAAAATTAGCGTAAAGAGCGAAGTAATGACTAGGGGTGAACCTAATCATATACATAACAAAATCTCGTCGTTTTAAGTTTTGCAGTTGCTCCTTACTTTCAGTTGAAAAAATTGTTTTTTTATTTAATTTTTGATCGTTTTTTAAATAATGCTGGGAAATCCGGCGCCCCCTTCATAGCAATGTCCCTTCCACCATTAAAAATTCTTCCATGGTAAGATCCTCCCCCGTAACCCCCCCCCCCCAGCTACCAGAAAAAATCCCCCCTGAAAACTTCTTTATACTTCCCAATAACCAATACTATATTTAAACATTGAGCAAAGCTCATAACTTGCAGACCTTCCCCCGGGGACTCTAGGGGATTAAGTCATCCTCAAAGACATAGTTTTGTATTTTTCGACCATGCTGAACAAAATGCCTATCTCAAAATTTTGATTGGGTGACTTTGGGATGAAAATTAGTGTGGGAGGGGTCCTAGCTGCCTTCCATTTTTTGTTACTTATAAAGGACACTAGAATCTTTATTTCCGTTCAAATGAGCCTTCCGCGATATTCTAGGACCACTGGCTCGATACGATCACCCTTGGGAAAAAAAAAAGCAAGAAATAAACACGCGTCCGTGATCTTTCTTCTGGCAAAAAATACAAAATTCCACATTTTTGCAGATAGGAGCTTGAAACTGTTGTAGTAGGGTTCTCTGATACGCTGAATCTGATGATGTGATTTTGATTAAAGTTCTATGACGTTTAGGGGGTGTTTCTCTCTGTTTTCGAAAATAAAATTTCTCAGGCGCGTTACTTTTGATGGGTAAAACTAAACATAATGGAACTTATATGTTTGAAATCATCATAAAAATCTGATTCTTTAATGTATCTATTGGTATCAAAATTCTGCTTTTTAGAGTTTTGGTTACTATTTAGCCGGGTTACTCCTTACTTACAGTTTGTTACTGCGAACTGTTTTATAATGTATTACCAGTGAGTATTAGGGGGATATAACATCTACCTTAGTTTAAAAGGAGACTAAAAGAGTAACTTTTGAATAATGAATAATTCTTTATGATGTGGATGTGAGTATTCAGAAAGAGTGGTTTAAAAAATTTGCCTCGTTTTATTTTTATTTTTCTGTTACTTTCCATCCTTTATCTGTTGTTCTTGTTTTGTGGGTCTTATTAATTTTATCTCTTAATCTTAAATATTATTTATTTTCTCTCTTTTTCTTCTGTTTCATCTACTTATTTAATTTAAAGTAAAGGTTAAAATCAAGGGCGTACCCAGGATTTTCGTAAAAGGGTTTTTTTTCAGGGGGGTTTACGAAAAAAACAATAAGTAATAACGGTCCAAAAATTTGTTTGTATGCATTTGTTACGTTTTTCTGAGTCGAAAAAAATTCTGGGGGTGGTCAAACCGTAAACCCCTCCCCCCCCCCCTTCTGGATATGGCCTTTGTTGGAATGTTAGATGCTATGAATCAGCAAGGCTCCAGCATTTTTTCCCTAGTGTGACAATTTTTATAAGTTATGAATTTCTGTGATAAATAACATAAACTAACGTTAACCATGATTATTATGTTCTCTAGATCTAAAACATTCGATTGCTAGTTGGCTTCATGTTGTTTATAAAGATTTTTGAAAATGAAATAGTGCTGTGCGATACGTTTGTCGCTCTATAGGACCACATTTGTAAATGTGACAAGTGCTTTTATACGGTTTACCTTAAGACAGATGGCAAAAACGTATTTACATTATCACCAATTTGCTTTCATGATCTCCTTTTAATCGGATTCCTCAACGAATCTATTGATTTTGTGTTGATTTAGCTACAAAAGGGAACATATGACAAAAAGGGCAGGGCTTTAAAGAACACCCTGAAAGAGAGAGCAGCTGATATATATGAAGGGGTTTTTAACCCCACTTGTCATGAAGGATATCATAGTGAACCACTTGCGATTTCTGATCTGTCAATCAACGTGAGAAGGTATACATATGGTTGAAACACTTTAACTTTGTAGGCAGCATAGGCAAGTGAAAGGTTTAAAAAAAATTGTCTGATTAGACATTCCTAGTCTTATGCCCGTCCATATATGGAATAAGGCGGAATGAGTTGCTAAAAATACAAGTAAGAATTCTTTTCCTATATGAGCTCAAGGATCGGCTTATCTTTGTATATTTTACAAGGCTGCAGAAGAAAAAACGAATAACAAAAACAAGCTAATCGTCTGATAAAAAAAAATCCAGGCCTAGAGGGGGCAAGGGGAGACTCGCTTTTAGAAATCATCTACACCAGATGGCATCTGCCAAGTGCGGTAGAGGTGTGCCAAGTGTGGTTGAAGTATGCCAAACCTGGCGGAAACTGTGCCAAGCATGGTGACTACGTGTCATGTGTGGTGGAACTGTGCAGCGCACAAGGCGTTCTGAGATATACACTAGGTGGTGAAAAGTAGGTGCTCCCTCGAGAGGGGGACAGGGAAAGGAATTTTGTCTATACAATCGGTTTCCTTCCTTATTGTTGCACTCAAAATATCAAAATATATATTATTTTTATATAAAATACAAAAAATTATAGCCAGTTTTAGTCAGTAAAGTTTTTCTCTGTCTCCTTTTTTCTTCCTATCAAGATTACTTGTAAGTGCTTTTTTCTACTTTCTTTTTTTTTCCCACGACATGCCTGACAATTTGGGCAAATGACTTATTTTGAAGTTCTTGAAATAAATTTTCATTATTGTCGTTGTTGTTCTTATTACACCATAATTGTCAATATTATCAATCGCATGTTTTCCGTGCTTTTAATGGATATTTCGTGTTTCCTCAGTAAAAGCTCTTATTTACATCTCTGAATGACATTAGTATTAAGAATGTAAAAAAAGTTCAAGTAAAAAGTGGTAATCACTAGTTCTAAGAAAAATTTAGTTGATAATTTTGGGAATCTGACCCTTTTTTCCAATAGGACTTGCTGATGTTCAAATGTATCCAAATACACTTCAACTGAAAGAATACGACCCTCAGATGGGTTTATATCCGATTAGAACTATCCTACAATTAAAACTGCTACTTTTCAAGAAATCCATTTGAAGTTTTCAAAATAGCCTTTGTGTACCGCATGATATGAAAAGTATGATGTATCATACTTACGTCAAGGGGGCAACTGTAGTGGTAAAATCAGCTTCAGCAAAAAGTTATGTACTACATGGACTAGGCACGCATGCTAGGGGAGCCTTTGGACCGACCCTTCCCCTAAAATACTCCAGTATTTTTGTGATTGTCTGTATAATTCTCTACATTTTACATGTAATTTGCCTCACTTTGTATTAATTTTCACCCCCACCCTAGAAGAATGTTGAGATACCGTGCAAAATCTAGATAAATACCTGGGATAAACACCTGATCTATTTTTACGATTTCGCACATTGTGTAATTTCAATCTGAACTCACTTTAGGGTAGCTGGCTTTACATAGGAACGTATTTTTGAGGTAGTTTAATTTCATTCTAGTGCAGCAGCCTTGTTTCTCTCACTAATTCATCAGGAATAAAAAAAAAACGCCAAAAAAACATGAATTTCAACAAACCGTGCATACTTAAAACATCTATATCTTAAGTACCAACGCTGTTCAAGCTCATCAGTAACAAAAATAGACACTTTAGATTATTAAACGATTTTAATTTAGATTTGTTTCAAACCGTCTTGTTGTACATATGTTCCATAAAAAGAAAATTTTTCCCTAACGTACTTCCATAATTTTAGGAGAAAGAAAAAAATTATTGAAAAAACTCATACCTCCTGGGACCTGGTGTCCACGTCTGTGGACACCCCCATAAAATATTTTTTGTGCAAAGGCCTCGCCATCTAGCAAAGATTTCGTTATTTCAACGTGCTTTTTGGACCTGGAAAGCCATCTACGATTTTTTTCAGAAAGTTTCTGCGACTTTTAGTGGTGTTTTTACAAACTAGAAAAGGCTAAAATAAGGAGATGAAAAAAGCAAAGGTAAGAAAAAAGAAAAAAAAAAGAAAGTGGTGAGAACGAGTTCTGAGAAAAATCAGGTGTACTCTCTTGATTGTAGACAGTGCTTAGAAAGTTTTAAAAGCAGTTAGTTTGATAAGTGCCATCTTTTGGAACTTGGAAAACCTCCATGTCCACGTCTGTGGACAGGCGGTTCCAATCGAGTAAAAAGCTAGGGTTGATTTTTCGTAGTTCAAATCTTGATTCTAATGGGGATAGCAGAAGCCAATGATTGTTTTATTTACTAAATTGGCAACAACCTAGCCGCCACTCACCCATAAGAAATCGCCACCCCCGTAAAGTGTCCCTACCCACCCCCATTCTGTCTCCCATACCCTTTTCTTCCTTACTTTATAAAAAACTTTTATTCCCTTTTTTTGCAAATAAAATCAACCAAAATCACAACCCGTAAGTCTGCTAAAAATTAAACTATTTTGTATATATTATTTTTTCATTGTTGAATATTTGGTTATTTTATTTGTTACCCTTTTTATCTTTTTATTTTATGACCTTAAAAATATTTTATAGTTATGACCTATATTTATGACTTTTGTATTTTGTGTTTTCTGACTGTTACCTGTCGTGTTTTCGTTACAGTGGTAACTATGTGTTGTTATTGTATTATTTTGTTATTGTATTTTTTTTTACTAAGAAATGCAAATTTTGTCCACTAGGGTTTGTGATAGTTCTTTTGCCAATCTCTATCTATCTATCTATCTATCTAGCTATTAGTTTCAAGCTTACTGAACCTGTTCCTTTATTGTAGTTTCCCTTGATGACGCCCTTGGAATGCTCGATGAGAGTGACCTGGACCTCTCTGATTTAGATGATGATGAGGAATGGATAAAAAACGACTCCTTGTCGTCTTCAGACTGTGATGGTGAACCAGCTGTTGCAGCCATTCCGTCATCAAGCAGTTATGCTGTTCTTCCAGATGTTGAAAATGAAGGATCTGATGATGACGTACCCTTAGCAACCCGTGCCAAACGCTTGAAGGCTGACAAAGTAGCAGCAACCTTGTCCTGGAGGAAGTCTCGGCGGTTCGATAATCATCGTGGCCCGGACGTGGGCCCCGCTCATTTCCAGGACCACGACGATTGGAGTACAGAACAATTCTTTTTGCAATATTACCCGGAGAGCTTCTTCGAACGTATAGCTTTTTGCATGAACTACAACTATCAGTTGGCCCACCACAAAAGCTTGAATGTAACTCCAGACGAGCTGAAAATTTTTGTTGGCATTGTCATCCTGATGGGGAACCTCAAGTTTCCTCGGATCCGCATGTACTGGTCTGGGAAGTTTAGGGTGGAAGCCATATCACAAAAGATGACTCGAGACAGATTCTTCACAATCCGGTCAAACCTGAAGTTCGTTGTTGATTCAGAAATCTCAGACGAAAAAAAACCAAAAATAGGCTTTGGAAGGTGCAGCCGATCCTTGACAACTTCAGGAATATCTGTCTCCAGTTGCCACGTGACAGGAACTGTTCAATTGACGAACAGATGATACCCTTCCAGGGTATGTCGACTCTCAAGCAATATGTACCTAACAAGCCCAATCCGGTTGGATTAAAGAATTTTGTCCTTGCCAGCTCCTCAGGGCTGATACTTGACTTCCAAATCTACCAGGGAGCCACCACCCTGGGAGAACAGCTGGTAGCACATGGCTTGTCAGCTGGGATCGTACTGCGCTTGTCTGAGACCCTACCAGAAGGTACATACCTCTATTTTGACCGATTCTTCTCGTCTGTTAAGCTCCTCGACATGCTGGCTGAAAGAAAAATAAATGCAACCGGAACTATCATGAAGAACCGTTTGGGTGCCAACGGCCCAACGCTTTTTACCGAAACAGAAATGAAAAGAAAGGGCAGAGGAACCTCTGTCATGTCTGTGCGCTCAGATAGAAAAGTAGCCGTGACCCAGTGGTATGATAACAAAGTGGTTCTCCTGTCTTCAAACTGCAAAGGTATAGAAGAGGAGACAGAGGTCAAACGGTATGACAAGCGCCAGGGGTCTTACGTGCAGGTCAAATGTCCACAAGTAGTCTCCGACTACAACACCTACATGGGTGGGGTCGACCTTGTGGACCGCATGGTCAGCTATTACCGATTTGAGACGCGTACTAAAAAATGGACTGTGCGTCTGTTTCATCATTTTGTGGATGCTGCACTAGCCAATGCATTTCATGAGCTGAAAGGCCATGGCCCAGAAGTTTCTGGTGACCTCAAACAGCTCATTGATCTTCGTTTCAACGTGGCCGAGTTTTTGCTCAATTCTGGAAGCTCGGAGTCACGGGGTCAAGAAAATAGCAACGAAGAGCCATTGGGTGAAACTCAACACCGTGTTTTGAGTGTGAAAAAGAGGCCAATCCCCCCCCCATATGCCAGAGCTGCACTGCATCTACCAGAATTTTGTGACTTGGCGAATGCAGCCCGATGCAGAAGGCCTGGATGCTGCAAAAGGTCAAGATGGATGTGCTCGCAGTGTAAAATCATTCTCTGCTTGACAAAAGACAACAACTGCTTCAAGAAATTTCATGAAGAGTAATGTTTTGTTTTCAACGTTTTGACATATCTCTTTTAATAGACGAAACAGATTTTTACTATACTCTTAGCTCGATAGAGACCCAATGTCCACACCTGTGGACATCCTCCAGAGGGAGGGAGGGGGGGTCAACCTTTTTTTTTAGTTGATCAATGGTCAAAATGATTTTTTTTAAGTCAACTACAAAGAAATGAACATAATCAGGAAAGTATTTCTATGGTCAGGTCTCAGGAGGTTAAAGAAAAATTAAGACAATTTGTTTTACAAATCAGAGACACAAGAAAAAATGTAGAGGAAAGAGGTAAACAGATGCCGAAGAATAGAAGTGAAAAATAAGTCTCTATGGGCTTTAATAAAATATATATTTAAAATTCAATAAAACGCAACAAAATGAACCAAAAAATCAACTAACAAGGGAAAGGGTTCAAAATTAATCACATACACGTAAATGAAGAAGACTTTAGGGAGAGGCCGCCCATTTTCCGCCACCTGTTTTACATCTTGGAATGCTACGTGTCCCACACAGTTTCACCGCGCGTGGCATAGTCCCCGCAGCACTTTGGAAAGTTCTACCATGCCTGGTGCACTTCACCACGCTTGGTACGCGCCACCTGGTGTAGCCTACGTGATTTCTGTAAATCAGTGACGCATCTGGTTTTCAAGCCAGGGTCAGAGGTTGGGACCACAGTTTAAAGCAAATATCATAGTTAATGAAAATTGAGGAAGAAGTAGATGAGAGAGAAATAAAAAGAAGGATGAAAAACAGTAAAAACAGAGGAGGGGCAAGGCAAATTAAAAACTGAAATAAATAAAATTAATCAGAATTCTTTTAGTAAAAAATTAAAAAAACAAAGTCTTCAAAAACCCTAACGGCAATAGGCAGCATATCCTGATGTAAGTAATTGTCAAGTTGTAATCACGCTCTTAGTGACAGTTGAAGGTCCTCATAGAAAACCAGGAATACGACAAAATTACAGTAAAACCCATCCTTAGGCGAAAGAAGTATGTAGTCCTAGCCGTTATCAATTTTTTTTTGGGGGGGGGGGTTGGAAATACTTATATAGTTGATGATGGTTTAGAAGAGTGATTCGGAATTATCAGTTTCTTATACTTCTACTGCACTCACACAGCAAAATATCAGCAAATTCAGAGGATAGACTGGGCAACTTGAGAAAGACGTACTTACACCATGTCATTTAAGCCTCTATTCCTTTTTGCGTCTGAACAGAACAACCGCATACGGATTGTGACTCCCGCAGAGAAACTAGATGCTGGGGAAAATATGGACCCCACGTGCATCTGTGTGGAACATTTTTCATGATAACATTCAGGTCCCTTTTTGTTCCTAGAGTCTCAATGTCATGTATGTGTTTACGTTCATCTGGTAAGAAAAAAAAAAAAAACAACAACAATAAAATCTGATGAAATCAATCAGAATCTGATGAAATCAAGCTCCTTTTTGCTGAAAAACAATCTTTCAAACTTGAGTGCTCTTGCGACTTTTGATTGCTATTGATTAAAAACAAGTCTTCTGAGGGAAGTAAAGAGCTAAGTTGAAACTTAAAACGAACAAGAATGATTGTTTCACTTCACACTCTAACACAAATCGATAAAACTAGTGTAAATAAAGCAACTGAAAATACTTCACTATGTTTGTACCATTATAGATGCACTCGATACCGATGCGCCCGATTTCTTGTACAGCTGTCCCAAGGGACAATGGAGGATCCTATAAACACCAAAAATATAGTTATTGGTCCTTTGAACTATTTTGAACAAAATGGTCATCTTAAAATTTTGATCAGACGACTTTGGCGAGGGGGCTAGCTGCCCTCCAATCTTTTTGGTCACTGGAAAAGGGCACTAGCAAATTCAATTTCCATTCGAATGAGCCATTAAACATCTCTCTATGATGTTCTGGTCACTCGCTAGCCCTGGTAGAAAAAAAGAAGAAGAAGAAGAAAAAAGGAGACATATTAGAGCTACCCAGGTGTGCTACACCTGGGTAGCACTATAGTGCTACATATTAATAGTGCTAATAGTGCTACATATTAGTGCTAATGAAAAAAATATTAATGACATATTAATGAAAAAAAGTGATTTTCCTTGTTGTTCAAGGTGGAGTAATGCAATTACACTATACAAGGTTTTCGACCATACTGATTCCAATGGTACACATTTAGTTTCGATCTGACGCCATTTTTGAGGGGTTTCGGGCTCTTTTTTGAAATGACCATAAATTTGTTTTTGCAATACACATTTACTTTTAAGATTAACCGAAATAATAGTCACGATTCTTAATTCAGTGTCAGATGGCAATTTTTTCTCACACGGCAGTTCTTTTCAAAACACGTTTTTTAACTTTCGGTTACTACGGGCTATGGTTCTCTCTTTACTAGGCTGCAGCTACTGCTGTAGCCATGGCGGCAAAGAGAGGGTGGTATTGCCATTACGATAGCTGAATTAGTTCATCTCCAAGCTAGTACATTTTGATTAAAAGGGATAAATACATACGCCATAAAACCACAGCAATTCAAAGTGAAATTTCCGCATTAGGATTCATTCGGAAGGCCCGCAAAAGCAATATGACGAAAAAAAAAATATTTTGGGACTTTCATAATCCACCTACCTTGAAGAATTCTATGATGCCCCCTTGACATTTTAGAATTTTCGCTGTTTACTTAAGTAACTTCTTTGAGATAATAATCATGGAAAAGAAACTTATGATTATGTAGCTTCAATGTGGTCATCCTAGCTCTTAAATCAAATAAAAAAGAAGTTTTTTTGACTGGAAGTAAAGAGCAGCATTAAAACCCAAAACGAACGGAAATTATTCCGTATGAAGGGGTTTCCCCCTCTTCAGTACCTTGCTTTCACGTTAAGGTTTTTAGCACTTTTAAAAAAGCTTCCCATTCTAATTAAGCGGCCTTTGTGTTTCAGGAGTCGTTCTTAAGAAATTGAGACATATAGTCAAAATTTAGCGTAAAGAGCAAGGTATTGAGGAGGGGGGAAACCCCTTCATGTACTGAATAATTGATTTTTGTTGTGAGTTTTAATGGTGCTCCTTACTTCTGTTGAAAAAACTTGTTTTTGTATTTAATTTCTTATGGTTTTTCAAACAATGTCGGTACATCTGGCTCACCCCCAATGAAAAACTCCCTCCCCTTGCGGGAAAATCCTCCGTGGAAAGTTATTCCCACGTAAAATACACCCTCCCCCATTAAAACTCTTTCCGGACAATTCTACCCTCGCTGAAAATTCTCTCCTCCCCCCAGTAAAATTTCTTGCAGAAGAAACATCCTAAAAAAATTCTCCTTATTTTCATTTGAAAGGCTTAAATTTCTAATCGTTTTCCAGATTTATCGAAATCTGAACCGGGTACAGTACTAAAAAGTTTTAAAACGTGGTTTGAACATATAGAAAAACAGATGCCACAGATCGTGCGACTAGGCAAGTTTGCGAAGACGGCACTGAGGTGGCGCTGCCATTTCCAAGATTGTACTACTATTTTCTGATTTTCTATGATATTTTACGGTTTTATATGTTTATCTAATTTTGTAGTTTTGATAGACTGATCACACTTACCCCATGAAATAAATTTCTACGGGTTCCTGATTTATAGTGCTGGAATTGATATAAGACTTATACCGTTCAGGGCGTCAGAACCCTCTATTCATGGGTTTCTCCATTATCAGGGGCACTACGACCATCCTATACAATTAAAAAGAGGTAAGATGTTTTTTTTTCTTATGTTGCGTCATTCCTTGGTATTAGGGACGTAACATAGATTCCACTTTAGAGGAGGCCAATTAATTTCAAATTCATGCATTAAAATCAGCTAAGGGTATTCGAATAGCAATTAAATCCCGAAAACTTCGTATTTATTATTCCAAGTCAGAACTCTAAAGGCTGAAAAATAACATGGACCTTCTCCGTGGAAAAGTTGTATTCTATATTTTTTAAGAATTAGCTGCTGAGAATTAGGGTATTTTTGATTTTTAAAATAACAGTGGAACTAGCACCTTCTTCGACCCAATTAAAGGCTAGACTGTCATAATGCTTTAAATGACAGCTTAAATGACACCATAATTTAAGCTTTATTGATAGAAATGTTTACTTTGAGCAGCATTCCGTTTTCATAGGCAGCGCGCTAGCGCTGCCTAAGTAAAGAACGATGTGGCCACAATGTGTTTTTTTTTTCTTCTTCTTTCTTCGACAGGCACTTCGTATCGAACGAGTTGTCGTAGAAACTTCGGAAAGGGCTCATTCGATTGGAAATTGGAGTGGCTAGTGCCCTTTTTAATAGTCGAAAGTGATTGGAGGGCAACTAGCCCCCCCCCCAAGCCCATCATCCCCCCAAAACACATCCAATCAAAATTTTGAGATAGCCATTTTGTTTAGCGTAGTTGATTTTCAGATAGAAAATATCTTTTTGAGGAGGACTCTCCCCCACAACCCTCGGGGCAAGGGTTTTAAGTTATGCCCTAAGGGCATATAAGAACAATGTTGGCACAATGTACCATTTATTATTTTTTTACTTTAGAGCAGGGCACTTCGTATAGAAGGGGTCGTCGTTGAGACTTCAAAAGGGGCTCATTCGATTGGAAATCGAGAGTTCTAGGGCCCTGTTTAATAGTCGAAAGTGATTGGAGGGCAACTAGCCCCCCCCCCCTCACGCCCATCATTTCCCAAACACATCCAATCAAAATTTCGAGATAGCCATTTTGTTTAGCATAATTGATTTTCAGATAGAAAATGTGTTTTTGAGGAGGACACTCCCCCACAACCCTCAGGGCAAGGGTTTTAAGTTATGCCCTGGGGGCATATAAGGTTTTTATAGAAGGCGTTGTCGTAGAAACTTCAAAATAGGCTCATTCGATTGGAAATTCAAAGCGCTAGTGCCCTTTTGAATAGTCAAAAGTGATTGGAGGGCAACTAGCTTCCCCCACGCCCATCGTTCCCCCAAACACATCCAATCAAAATTTTGAGATACTCATTTTGTTCAGCGTAGTTGATTTCCAGATAGAAAATACGTTTTTTAGGAGGACACTCCCCCACAACCCTCAGGGCAAGGGTTGTAAGTTATACCCTGGGGGCATATAAGGTTTTTATAGAAGGTGTTGTCGTAGAAACTTCAAAAAAGGCTCTTTCGATTGGAAATTCAAAGGACTAGCGCCCTTTTTAATAGTCGAAAATGACTGGTGGGCAACTAACCCCCCTCTCACGCCCACCTTTTCCCCAAACACATCCAATCAAAATTTTGAGATAACCATTTTATTCAACGTAGTTTTAATTTCTATAAATTAGGTTTTCGAGGATGACAACGCCCTCACAACCCTCAGGGCAAGGGTTGTAAGTTATGCCCTGGGGGCATATAAGATTTTATAGAACGTGTTATCGTAGAAACTTCAAAAAGGGCTCATTCGATTAGAAATTGAAATGGCTAGTGCCCTTTTTTATAGTCAAAAGTAATTGGAAGGCAACTAACACCCCTTCCACGCCCACCATTTCCCCAAATACATCCAATCAAAATTTTGAGATAGCCATTTTGTTCCACGCAGTTTAAAGTTCAGGAAATTATAGCTCTGAGCAGGACATTCCCCCCACAGTCTTCAGGGCAAGGGTTATAAATTATGCCCTGGGGGCATATAAGTTTTTATTGAAACCTTTGTCATAGAAAATTGAAAAAGGGCTAATTCGATTGGAAATTCAAAGGTCTAGTGCCTTTTTAATAGTCGAAAGGGATTTGAGGGCAGCTAGACCCCCTCTCTCGCCCACCTTTTCTCCAAACACATCCAATCAATATTTTTAGGTAGCCATTTTGTTCAGCGTTGTTGATTTCCAGATAGAAATTATGTTTTTGAGGAGGACACTCCCCCACAGCCCTCAGGGCAAGGGTTGTGAGTTATGCCCTGGGGGCATATAAAGTTTTTATAGAACGCGTTGTCTTAGAAACTTCAAAAAGGGCTCATTCGATTGGAAATTGAAATGGCTAGTGTCCTTTTTGATAGTCGAAAGTGATTGGAAGGCAACTAACACCCCTTACACGCCCACCATTTCCCCAAATACATCCAATCAAAATTTTGAGATAGCCATTTTGTTCCACGCAGTTTAAAGTTCAGGAAATTATACCTTTGAGCAGGACACTTCCACCCCAGTCTTCAGGGCAACGGTTATAAGTTATTCCCTGGAGGCATATAAGGTTTTTATTGAAATCTTTGTCGTAGAAACTTGAAGAAGGGCTCATTCGATTGGAGATTCAAAGGGCTAGTGCCGTTTTTAATGGTCAAAAGTTTTGGAAATTAGGTCTTTAAGGATGACAACCCATCCCCCCCCACAACCTTCAGGGCAAGGGTTGTAAGTTATTCCCTGGGAGCATGTAAGGTTTTTATAGAAAACAATGCTGTAAAAACATCAAAAAGGGCTCATTCAATTGAAAATTGAAAGGGCTAATGCACTTTTAATAGTCGAAAGTGATTGAAGGGCAACTAACCCCCTTTAACGCTCACCATTTCCCCAAACGCGTCCAATCAAAATTTTTAGATATACATTTTGTTCAACGTAGTCGAAAGTTCTAGAAATTAGGTCTTTTAAAATGATAAACCCCTCAGAGCCCTCAGTTCAAGGCTTTTAAGTTATACCTTGGGGGCATATAAGGTTTATATAGAAATTTGTTGTAAAAATTTCAAAAAGGGTTCATTTGTTTGGAAATTGAAATGGCCCTTTTTAATAGTCGAAAGTTAGTGGAGTAATTGACCCCCCTGTCACACCCACCATTTCCCCAAACACATTCAATCAAAGTTTAGAGATAACCTTTTGATTCAACGTAGTTGAAAGTTCTGGAAACCCCCCAGAGTCCCCAGGGCAAAGGTTTTTTTTTAATTTAATTTATTAATATTATATAAAAATTTAGCATTCCAAAATATACCAGGGTATAAAAATAGAGGTATACTACATTTCAATTTCTTATACCATTTAGATTCATCCGATATCTCAGGCTGCCCTTCCCCCTTAGGGCACCCCTTCCCTCGTGACCTTAAATTACACATTTCATAATCTTTTTCATCAACCTCTATTTCCCCGATATATAATTCACTTTTACCCCGTCCCCCAAAATAAGAATATAAAAAAAAGCAAACAAAAAATAAATAAATAGATAAAGTAAGAAAGAAATGAAATACTCCACCTTTACAAATAAAAAACCAATAGGTAGAATCTTTCATTATCTTCCTACTTCATTTCCTTTACTCTGATTACTCATCTTTCATTTCCCCTTTGGCTGCTCAATCCTCATTAAAACATTATCATTATCCTACTTTCAATACTTTTCAAATCCCTTTAAAACTTTATCCTGATTCTACTTTTAATACCTCTTTCTTTATCATTTTTTTATTTCTTTTTTGAATAACAACATCTCAGTTTCTAATTATAAAAACTTTTTCATTTTTTTACTCTCTTCTAAAAAAAAAAAAAAAAAAAAAAAAAAAAAAAAAAAAAAAAAAAAAATTACTTTCACCTTTACCTTCACGTTTCTCCTTTCTGTTTGCCTTTCCTTATATTCACTAACCTATCCCACTGAACTCTTACCTTTTTCATTACCTCTGTTGGGTTCGTATCTTTCATTTTCACTTTCCAAACATAGTAGCTGAAATGTGTGAAAATGTATGCCAAATCTTCGTGTTTTTTCGTTTGATTGGTTTCCGTGCATAATTCTAATACTACAACCTTTTCTACGGTGACCAGTCCCTCATTTTCTTGTATTTCACTACCTAACAGTTGTTTCAATTCTTCTAATTCTGTTTTTACACTTGTGCACTGAAGAATTAAATGTTCAAGTGTTTCAATTTGATCTCCACTCCTTCCGCACATTCCAGTCGACTTGGTGGGGTCTATCCTGTGTTCTCTCTCTTCATTTGGCAGTATTTTGTGAACTTGGAAAAACGCATGCTCTTTAACCTTCGGCGGTATGAAACTAGAGTGTATCAGGTCGAATATTTTTTTCAGGGCAAAGGTTGTAAGTTAAGATTAAATCAAAATGCACTGTGCTAATGCTAATTCTCAATAAGGCATATCATCAGTATCCCAAGAACGACTGAGGGTATTATATTCAAACTTTTAGCGTTACTTTTGCTCTTAAAATTTAACCAAATCAAAATAGCGTAAGTGTATGCAAGCTATCAAAGAAAGTAAACAGATTTTTTTGCGAATGGCATCAAGTTTTACTATTTCAGGTCAACTAGAGGAGTTATGAAACTAAATTAAACAGTACTATTTGTGTCCAGATTTTTAAAAGGCTGTATGTTGTTAAAAACTGCTGAGAATTTTTCTCCAGCATACAAATAGCAGGCCAAACTATAAAGTCTTAAAAAAAACGAAACGATTTTTAAACTATTACTTTATTTTTCCCTGAAAAGACTATGCCAATATAAGACGAACAGAAATCGAAATAAGTTTTTCAAAGAAAAGTAAAGAACTCCATTAAACCAAAAATGAGCAAAAATAAAATCAAATAATCTACCAAGCGTGAAACTACCACACATCAGCATCGATAAGTAAATGAAACCCAAAACGAACAGAAATTACAATAAATAACCGAGTCAAACTCAAAACGAGCAGGAATTAACATGAGTAGGGCTCAAAACCCCTATGCCTTCCCATGGCCAGAACATAATTTGCTTTTTACTGATAAAAAATACAAATGAATGAGCATTGTCAGTTTAATATACAGATTCTGATATTTGTTAATCAAAATGTTAATATTATTTGATTTATTAAAGTTATAAAAGTAAAAACTTTAATATAGTAAACCCCATAGTAGACCTTCGGCTCGGTGATTACCCTAAAGCGTTCGAATTAATCCGCCATATCGCTGGTGTATAAAACATGAAACAAATGGGGAATAGAGAACAGACTCTGCTGTTGATAGTCGATCTTCTCAGAAGCCGTCACCAGTGTGTATTTGCGCTTTTTGCAGGAGATTTCCACTCTGAATGGGCGGAAAAAAAACGTGTGGTGCTCCCCAGGGTACCAAGCTGACTGCCTTAATGTTCTTGGTTGTGATCAACTACGTTCTCGTTGATTTTGATGAACTCTTTAAATACGTCGATGATCTGTCCGCCTTGCTCAAATTTCTCGTGGATAAATCCCAAGCAATACCCCAGTTCCAAGGTGAATTGAAAGACCGTTTCACGGATTAGTGCAGGAATAAGGGACTTCAAATTATTGTCAATAAAACCCAAGTAATGCATTTTAATCCGCTTAAAAGGGACGTAGCTTGCCCTGAACCCTGGCTCCTACCACTTCAGATGCATTTATTCTTGGTGTGACTTTCAGTACTAACTGTTCTTTCAGCTACCATGTTTTCAACCTTGTGAAAAAAGGCAACTGCGTTTTGCGATCACTGAATACACTCCGACGACTAGGTTTCCCAGTGAATCAGTTACGACTAGCGTATATCCATTATATACGTCCCTTGCTACAATACCGGTGCCCTGCTTGGGAACCACAGGTGCACAACATTGACTACTTAAGTGACGATCTCGAGGCTGTTCAAAAACATGCGACAAAAATTATACTGGGCCCCAAATATGGCACGTATTTAACTGCAATTGCAGCGTTGAAAATACCGATGCTGAGAGAACGGAGATTCCATCTCATATGCAAATTTGGACAGTTGCTCCTCGTTAGTGAAAAACACAGTAAGTTGTTGCCTCCCTCCTCTTATTGGCCCTAAAGCCAATACTCAACGCACGAACAAGTTCGAGCCAACAAGACGCAGAACGAATGGGTTCAGCAATTTTTTGATTCCATTTTATACAAGTGTCATTAATCATGCTTAGTTTTTTTCTCCCTTTTTTTTGTTGCAAGAGATAGCGTTTATTTAGGTGAGGCTCTTGCTAATACTATGAAAGCTGTTTTGAACTAAATGAATCTTTCTTTAAATGAATCTTTAATCAAGTTTTTTTGTTGTATTTTTCATGGGAAGGAGACAAAAGCAGCGAATGTACTTACAAGCCAAAAATAAAGAAACAAAAATAGAAGAATTGTTTTTATTGCGAGATAAAACATTTTATTCCATGAAAGACGAAACTCCTATCAAATTTATTTATTATCTATTACTGCCACAGCGCAGAAAGCTTCCGTTTGTCACGTACATGTATGTAAATGAGGCCAAATTCTGAAATAGATTTCTTCTACATGTCAATATTGCAAAACTAAAATTCTCTTTAGATAGAATTTACAGGCAATGACAATTAATTTCCTTTAAAACAGTTTTCCTACTTTCTGTTCAAACAACTTATAATATCTTGACGATTTCCAGTAGAAAATTGTTAGATGGCTCTCAGCCATAGAGCCATCTGTAGGTTTTCTACCTAAAATCAGTGGCAGATCCAGGGGAGGGGTGAGGGGGGCGTGTCCTCCTTAATATAGTCTAAAGTAGTGTAATTTACTTAATGAACGCAAGTTTGAGTTAATTAAACTTGCTCCTAACGCAAGTTTATCGGATCAACCTATTTTGTGCCCCCCCCCCCCCTAATAAAAATCCTGGATCCGCCCCTGCCTAAAATAGTTTCATTTTTTCTTATCTTCTTTTTTCTTATTTTTCTTATCTTCTTATCTTTTCTTTTTTCTTTCTTATCTAAGTTTCATATCTTCTTTTTTTCGTCGGCACGCGGATTGTGGATTCAGTAAATCTCTTTAAAAAAATGGTAGAAGTGGAAACACCACTCTGGAAAGGCCTCAAAAAATTACGGAGGGTCAATAAAACTCTGATTATTAAACAATAGTGACTAGACTAATATAACAGCAACCATGCCCGCATGAAGTTAATATTTGCTAAAGATTAGGTGACAAAATATTGTTCTGTTCGGTAAACACTTGGCGTTGCCCCCTTTTCCCTTAAATAAGCAAAGTTATGCGATGGTTGTCTCCTTTGAAAGGTATTCTATAGTTCCATTTACTTTTGACTCAGAGGGATCATGTTCCCAACAATGGATTATAAATGGGTAGGAATATCACTTAAATGGGTAGGAATATCACTAGCATTAGCTTGAGTTTCTTATAGGCTATTATAAGAAATGCCTAAAAAATTACCTGTTTATTACCGTACTTCAGTGTTTTTTCTTTGTTTTGCCAATTCAATTAATTAGAACCTTGGTACCAAGAGCAGATTCAGGGAAGGGGTTATGGGGTTTGAACACCACCCCCTCCCCCCGAAATGGTTTTCCGACTCGTAACAACGTAAAAAAATGCATAAAAACACATTTTTGATGTTTTTTTCGAATTTTTTTGCAACCCGACCCCCGATAAAATCCCCAGGGTAAAAATTACCCCCCCCCCCCGAATAAAAATTTTGGATACGGCCCTACCTAGCACAATATGCCAGTTTTTCCTTCACAAATCATAACTTAAACATCGTCTAAAGAGGTAAGACTGCAAAAACATCCTATACTTACCCCGATTTCAATTAATTAAAACCCAGGGGCACCATTTCAAATTTTCATTTGTAGGTCAAGCCCAAAAATATTTTAAATAAGTCTACCAAAAAAGAACCACAACGCATACCCCAATTTAAACCAATTAGAATTCATCTACACCATTTCAGTTCTTTGTTGTTCGCTAGTCAAAAGACAAAAAAAAAAATCTAAAGAGGATGCTAAGACTAATAAAAAATGTATATATATCCCACTTTCAACTAATTAGAATTAGAGCCCTGGGACACGGTTTCAGTTTTTCTTAGTACGTCAAAACTTCAGGAACTTCCAAAGACGGAACTAAGACTTCAGAGAAACATTATCATTCTGATTTCAGCTAACTGGAACTCCGGGACACCGTTTAGTTTTCTTCTATAGGTCAGAGTCCAACTCTTTCTAAAGAGGGAGTTAAGACTAGAAAAAGCGCATATTTATCCCAATTTAAACTAATTCATCCATTCATTCATTTTATTTATAAAAGATTGGACATGCTCAAAAAAGACGGAGTAAAAAAAAAAGGCAAAAACAGAAAGAAAATTAGAACCCTGAAATTGGAAAATTAAACCCTGCGACGCCATTTCAGTTTTTCCTTTGCAGGTCAAAACCCAAGAGTCTTCCAAAAAGTGAACTACGACTGTTAAGAAACACATATTTTCCCAAACTTAACTAATTAGAACCCTGGCTCCAATTTCGCGTTTTTTTTTTTCAAGAACGTATTATTCGACACTCAAAGCTAGCTGTTAAGGGGAAATAATGACAAAAAAAAATCCTAACCCACAAGATCCAACATTTTATATATCCTAGGGCTACATCACGGCATTATAGGAAGGGGGGGCACTCAAAGTAGAATCGACTCTAATAATTAGTAAAAGAAGAGGGCATCAACAAGATTATTACCGTTGCCGAGGGGACGCTCATTTTCAGGAATCGGGTACACCATTTGCCGCGTGCCAAGCATGGCGGAAACAGGGGCTTAATTTTCAATAGGGAAGGGGGATAATTGCCCCTCCCAGACCTTGGTTTGCCCCCTCCCCCCAGCTGAAATTTAGTGTCTTCCAAAATCTTGTCAAAACTAAGATAAACCTGCATAATTCAAGCATCAACAGACACAGATCAGTACTACTACTACTACTACTACTAACAACTCACCGCAGCACCAAGCCGCCTGAGGCCAACACAGCTACGGACGCTCCTCCTCCACCCCAATCTATTCAAAGCCTCCCTTTTTACACCCGCCCACGAAGTTCCCATTTCCTTTAAATCTTTCTTTATGACGTCCTCCCACCCCAGACGGGGATGACCTGCTTTCCGTTTAGCCCTAGATGGTTGGCCAAAAAGAACAATCTTCGGCAATCTGTCATCCTTCATCCGCACAACGTGCCCTAGCCACCTCAACCTTTCTTTCATTATAGCCCTAGAGAGCGGTATTGAACCACATTTTTCGTAAAGCCTATTGCTTGAAATACGGTCAGTCAGCCGGGTACCCAGAACAATCCTTAAGCAATTTCTCTGGAAAACATCTAGCAAATCTTCATCCGCTTTTCGGAGCGTCCATGCTTCAGAGCCATATTTGACCACTTTCATCACTGTAGCTTCTAATATTCTAATCTTGGTTTGCAGACTTATCTTCCTATTCTTCCAGACTTTTTTTTAACTGTGAAAAAAACACCCTGAGCCTTGGCTATTCTATATTTAACATCTTCACTGCTCCCACCATCTTTACTAATAATACTACCAAGGTAAGTGAAGCTGCCCACCTGATCAATCTTTTCATTACCCAACGTCACCTTTTCATCTTCACTTATTCCTAGCCTTAGTGACTTAGTCTTCCTAACATTAATTTGCAAACCAATTCTAGCACCCTGAACTCGCAAAACCTCTAAAACTTCATTCATTTTGCTCACACTTTCATGTAGGATGCTTAAATCATCAGCATAATCCAAGTCCAGGAGACTTTTTCCTCCCCATTTGAACCTTTACAGTAATTTTAAAGTACTAAATAGTTTCTTTATGGTACCAAACGGCTTATTTTTTAAGTTTTACTGTCAATTTTTACCTGATTTGGGAAAAATTGGCTCCAACTTTGCCCCTCCGGTATTTTGAAGAAATTACTCTCCTGGGTGGAAACTGTGTCAAACATGGTGGTACTGTGCGACACACGTGGTATTTTGATGAGTAACACCAGGTGACGGATAGTTGGGGTCTCCTCGACCGTTGTTTGATAGTTACCTAGCTTTGCTAAATATTTTTCTTGATTTACTTGAGTGAGTCATAAAAACAAATTTGCAATAAATCATACACTTACGTTATTTAAGGTGTGCAAGCACTTAAAACACTAACTCGAATTCAAAAAAGGGAGTCAGGCTGGCTTCTTGAATTTTATATTAGCGGAAATTTTAAAAGCACTCTTAAAAATGTTTACGCCCTTTTTTAAGACTAAGAAACAACAGTGAATCTACCCGAAGCTGTTTTAAAATAATAGTAATCTTTCTTTAGTTACCAAAAGTTCAAATCGTAAAACCTGATTCACAACCAACAACCCTCTCTAAAATTAAATATAGGATAAAAAACGAAACCATAGCATTAATATTCCATGTTGTAACAATAAAGCCACACTAATGCTATGCATAAATATCCAGAAGACAAACATATATTATTATACTAGTCAGAGTTGCCATTCTTTTCAACCAGAGCGTCCTTTAGCCCTAAATTGAACAGTTTAACTTTTCACAGCATTGCCAACGGCCAAAAAAATCAAGAGGAAAATCATCCAAAAATTATTGTGCTAGAGAACAAATCACCAAAAGACAATTGCACTGAAATGGTGTCATCATTAGCGCCTTTCCGTCATAAGTGTCAAGCAGATTTCTAGCTTTCCAAATGGTTTCTAAAACCTAAATACATAGTTAAGGACCAGCTGCAGTAACATTGATGAGTTTTTACACTTGAAAAATCCATCGTGTTAAGCCCCTTTAACAAACAAATAGCCCAACTTTCATCGTTAGTGACTCAAGTCATTTGGATAAAACTGAAAACAATCAAGAAAATAGTAAAACAATTCTTTTTGAAATAAAGTTTCTTATCAGAGGCCAGTGGCGGATCCAGGGGGAGGGGGGATCGCGTCCCCTAACGTCGTCTAGAGTAGTGTAATTTACTTAATTAACGCAAGTTTGCGTTAATTAAACTTGCTCCTAACGCAAGTTTATCGGATCAACCTATTTTGCGCCCTCCCCCCGCTAAAAAAGTCCTGGATCTGCCCCTGTCAGAGATACTAATTTATGAGACTGTATGGGAGGGGTGAGGATTATTTTCTTTTTTTATTTAATAGAGATGCAAAAAAACAGTGTCAAAATCTAGGGGAACGGGAACAATCAAGATGGGTAAATGCCCCTCTTCCTACTCCCTCCAAGAGACATCTTTGTTTCTAATCCATCTCATATTATATTATTTAATTGTGTTGTACAACATTGTGGCGCGCATCCGAATGCTCACACACTTGACGCTAACCAAAGCACATAACAAAATTTTTGCCACACCTTTATTATCCCAGGGAAGAAATTTAGTAAGAATTTGACTAGGCAACATAGAAAAGACAGAAAAAAGCAAAAATTACTGAATCTCTTGAAACCAAAGGTAATTAGGGGAAGAATAAATCTTTGTAATAAGTGATTATCATTAAAGGTAACAACCGTGGTCTTACGTATCTTCTTGTCTAGGAGGGGGTCAGCCGATTCCGTGATGAAGGGAAGGGGGAGCTGAAGTTATATTGGTAGTTAATAAAACTATACATTGCCAGCAAGTTCTATCATACCTATGAATTTTTTATTAATAAGTAATCACCAAAAATAATAAATAATCAATAATCTTCAGCATTAGTCTTCTTGGATTAGAGCTAAGAATTTCCAAGACATTATGGATAATTGCTTCTTGTTTGACTTTTATTCTGTCATTCCAGCTGTTTATTTCCAGCTTTTCAGCCATCAACCTTTATCAATTTTTAGCCATCTACCTTTTTTCAACTGTTTTTTTCAACCATCTGCTTTTTCAGCCATATCTAGTGTAAATTTGAAGTTCTAGGGGAGCAGCTGCCCCCCCCCATCCGTACGCCCATGGTAACAACTTTGTATTTGTATCTCTTAGAATCAAAAAATGACTGTGCTTTTTATGTATTTTGTTTCTTCTTACAGTCCTTCAGATTGCCATTAGACCACAAGATGCCAAAAAGTACTAAATTTTTGTGGATGGCAACCCTGATATTAATGCGATCATGCACTTTAAGTTAGGATAATTTTAAAATCTAATGTGTTATAATGAGGCTTGTCCAATTCCTCTCTCGTACAAGCTACAACACTCTACTGGTTTCAAATATAACTTAGCCTGACACCACTTTGGGAATATTAATGTTTTAAAAGTATGATGTTCATTTGGGACGTAATAAAATATCCCTCTATTTCTTCATGAGTAACTCTGAATGCTCTATTAAGTTGATTTGGACGAAAATTGTCCCATGGATGGTTCTTTTGTCTTGTGGCAAGTTTCAATTGTCTGTAAATTGTTGTTAAACATTGTCACAAACCATTTTTTGGTGCTGTGTGGAATGTAGAAACACAAATTTTGATCACAATATATTTGTTACTCAGAATTCGTTAACGGGAAAGGTAAAACTGAGCATATCAACAAAGAGGCTGTTACTATTTGTACTTGTTGCACACACAAGCCACATCCAGGCGCATCGTGGCTCCCAGCAGACTACGGCATACAGGGGCGGATCCAGGATTTTTTTTAGGGGGGGGGGGCAAAATAGGTTGATCCAAAAAAAAATTTAGGGGGTGCAAAATAGGTTGATCCGATAAACTTGCGTTAGGAACAAGTTTAATTAGCGCAAACTTGAGTTAATTAAGTAAATTACACTACTTTAGACTACGCTGGGGGGGGGGGTGCCCCCCTCTGGATCCACCACTGACGGTATATCTAAGTGGTGTTCTTAGGGATAATGTATGCCACAAGGTCCCCAGACTTGCGGTCACCCGAAGCGTGTTGGCCATCACCTTGCTCGGCGTGGAGCTCAGAGATGTTTACATCCCTTCACCGCTTCAAGGCAAGCTAACGGAAATCCTACGCTGCCTAGGGACGGAGGGTCGAGCCCCATTGTCTGGGGCTTAGCCTGACCCAGTGCTTCTGACACATCCTTAATTTCTAGGGTTTTTGCCGAATTTCTTCAAAAGAAAATAGGGCTTTCCAAAGTCTCCCCAAAAATGACAGTGTAAAAAATGAAGCATACATAGAAAACATAACCAAAAATAACATAACCATAAAAAAGTAAAAGATACACCATATAGCCTACTTACTTAGAAAAAAAGCCTGTCTAGCCCAATTAGACGGTATATCGAAATTATTCTTGAGGTTTGTTCTTTATCTATTTTCTTATTTTTGGCAATGCAATATCAAATGAAAACATTGGCATAACTCATTTCAAATAAACAATCATTAAAAGAAATCTAAAGCCATTAAAGAAATGGATGGCATTACTTAGTTATGCCAAGCACGCGATACCGATGATGTATTAACATTCAATTAAGAAAACACCACGGCGTTTCTATTCTGTCCTTATGTGCTTCTTGCCACCTGCCTTAGAATTGAACCTGGCCAACCATCTGCTTCAGTGTCTAACACCCGGCCTTCTGCAATTCGGGGTGATAAGATAAGGACCGGTTTGAGCTTAACTTGAAAAACGATTTTTTGATAATTTCCGGAACTGACAAAATGCTTACTTGTTCGAAAAAACTTCGTAATTTTCCTGGCAAGTAAATTTATCTGTGTTGGTATAGAGTGTAGTACAATTAATTACTATATTGTCAAATTGGAAATGACAAATCGGCGCCGACTTCCAAAAAAAAACGGCGCAGATTTGAAACTTAATTTTTTTTAGTTCTTGATACCCCTTCACAAAAAAGGCACCGATTTTCGTCGTCATTATATATATAAAAAAAACAACAACAACAAGAAAATTAAAAGAACTAAATAATAATAATAGTAATAATAATTAAATATTTAATAATAAAAGAGCTTCGTAATTTAATAATGAAAGGAGCTAAAATTCTATTTAAAAATTTTAATGAAATAAAAATTTAAAAAGAATGACAATTTTAATAATAAAATAACTAAATAATAAATTGAGATCAATCATGCAACTGTTTATAGCATGCAGGTGACTAATGGTGTCCATGATGTTTATTTTTTAAAATCTCTTGCAAAGGGCATTGTTTTTGTACTTCTATTGTTTGTCCACAGATCTGCTGAAATCGGGGCCCGAAAAATGCTACCCGTGTCTCGCCCTTAAGCCTGACTGAAACCTATGTATGATCAACAATGGACGACGAAAGGCTCAGTGATCTGATGTTGATATTTATTGAAAAGGTTTGCTAAATCGTTGGATTTCGATGCTCTGGTTCATATTTTTGGAAAAATGAGACCACATAAATTCCCAATGTTGCAATGTTGCAAAGAGTATTCTCTGTATTCATTAAACACTTTCAAATACCTTTTTATTATTTTTGGTCGATTTTTAGGAGAGGCCTGTGCTAACCACTGCAAACAAATATTGCTGTGAAACTGCGAAGAAATATACTCTGGGCCGGCCAATTTAGGAAGCCCACAGAAGTTACTTAGCCCCCCTTATTTCAGAATGAAATGACGCCACTGTTTGCAAGGGGGAGGGGGGCAAGGGCAACCTGAAATTTGAAATTTTCTACATTTCCTGGCACTTCTTATTCAAACTATCAAATAAAAAGTAATTTTTTTTATTATTGGGCCCTCTGGAAAAACATAATGTTATCCCCCTCCCCAGTCACATTCTTGGGTATTTATATGGATGCAACTATCCCCAGATTTAGAAGTAAAATATGATAGCAAAGTATCCAATCTGTCTGATTCAAATTTCCAGAATCGATTGCCACAAGTCTACAGACAAAAAGTAAATTATCTTTAATAGAAGTAAATATTATTTTCTATATAATATTATGTTAGGATGCTACACGCAAAATAGTTTGCTATGACGTTGGTATAAAAGAAGAAAAAAAAGGTAAAATAAACTACATAGACTCAAATTCGTTCATCTGTCTTTCTAAATTAAGCTCTTAAAAGTTATATTTGATTATTTTTAAGAACGGGGATCATGATTATTGATTAAGCCTGAAAGGGGATCATGAAAATGTTTTTAATGCCGAAATATAAGCTTTATTTTAAGTTTGGCGTCTTTAGTTGATCTTTCATTTACACAAAAAATAAGTTGAAAACCAAAAAGATCCATTGTCAAAAAGTGTTTTATTATAACGGGTGGACTCATCGATGTAATTCACGTCTCAAGCTACACAGACCCATCGCCATCCAAGGTGTCAAAAAGTCTAAGAAGATTTACGTCTACGGTTTATACCCCGAAAACATCATCATAGACAGCACAATGGTGTTGACCTAATACAAAGCAGTATGTCTTTTATACTCCCCCCCCCAGGGCTCATTTTGGAGAACGGATGGTTGTAGAAAGTGGGGGAAGGGATAATTCAATAGAAGCATCAGCCCAGTGGCCGATCCAGGGGGGCGAGGGGGTGCCCCCCTCCTAGCGTAGTCTAAAGTAGCGTAATTTACTTAATTAACTCAAGTTTGCGTTAATTGAACTTGCTCCAAACGCAAGTTTATCTGATCAACCTATTTTGCGCCTCCCTAAAAAATCGATTTTATGGGATTAACCTATTTTACCCCCCCCCCCCCCCTAAAAAAAATCCCGGATCCGTCCCTGATTAGCCTGGGTGATCTCGTAGCCTTACATAATTTCAAATAGAAATTACAAAAATACCCACTTAAAAAAAAAAAAACTATTGAAAAGTCCAAAAATTTCCATCCGGTGATGTAATGACAGGTGCGGCCGTGGGGCGGGGGTCGTAAACTTTGAAACTATTCCCTTCTTATAGATAAATCTTAGATTCAAACACAGCTACACTGGCCCTGTGAGGTAGCTATATTTCTCCCTTTTACTTTTTTTCATCCAGCCTCCTCATATAGAACAGGTGATTAGGGAAGAGCTCATTCGTTGTTAAGTTAAAAGCCATTTAAGCTATTATAAAAGCTATTATAATAAAAGCTTTTTAAGGTTTAAGACTGACAAGAGGGGAAGTGAAGCCCCTTTAAACCTCAAACCTCAAAGCACCTTCACAGCCTCGTATGGCATTGGATTAAAATTTCAAGATAGAAATTTTCACGACAACGATTGAAAATTCGGAAATTGCACCTAGGGGTGGGATGTCATAGGTGTAGTTGCTTGGGCAAGTTCCTCAAAAAGTCTATATAAACCAGATACTTAATAGAATATTTTAAACGGAGGTTGTACATGTTACACCTTGTTGAATAAATATTTGTGACTATTTTATGGAAAGATTTTTTTTTACTTTTCAACAGTTAATGTTTTTTTGCGAATTCTAACAATCATGTTTTAATACTAGGGTTTCCAATCTATATGATTGAAAAACCCGAAGTATAGCCCTAGCTCCATTCTGTGTGTGCTGTGTACTCCGTTTTAGACACTCTTTGACTAGTAATGCGCACGCTTCAACTCTGAGCCCCTTTGGTCAATGTTGCGCAAAGTCCGTCTCGGATCCATTTTTTCAGCAGCCCATCTTCAACCCCAATTGGAAGAAATTATGTTGGATCCGTCTTTGACCCCATTCGATCAACAGTACGTTTGCTCTGTAACCAACCGCCTTTGGCAAATAGTGCATTACAAACTATGTTCATATTTTAGAGACATACTTTGATTTCAGACATGGATCCACAGAGGGGGGGGGGGGGGTGGGGGCTAACCCAAAAAAGAAGTCTTTAGCCTTACCATACCAATGGTTTTTAAATCGGGCAATTTTAAATTGGTTTTTTAAAAAGGGCAATAAGTGAAGCCCTAAACGAATAAAACTCCCCTTTCAAACCGCCATAAGGTTACAATGTCAGTTGCACTTTATTGAAGACAGGATTCTTTTCATCAGAAAGCACAAAATCAAAATACAAGTCAAGTTTCCACGAAGAGAAAAATTTCCTAAGATGAATAGGTCTATAACAATCAACTTAAGTTTTTATTTTTAAATGTATATCTATACTCACCGCCGTCTTTTTCTTTACTCAATTTTACTCAGAAGTATAGAAAAATAAGAGCTAATTTTTTTTTCGTTTTTAAAGTTTGTCGTTTTAAAGTCTAAAAGGGCAGTCTTTGAAGGCAGTATTTGAAGTGCCAACGACTCTGTAGGCCTTGGGGATGTTTCAAGGGAATAGCCATCTGAGTCTTTTTATTTTAATTAAGTAAAAAAATAACTTTCCGAAAAATAAGTTTTTCAAAGAAAAGTAAAGGCCATTTTAAACTTAAGCTTAGCAGATACAAATATCTCTTAAAATTCAAACTCAAAACGACCAGAAATTACTATTAAAAAATAAATGAAACCCAAAACGAACAGAAATTAAATAAGCAATCATAGCAAAAACATACAACAAGTAATAACATAAATGAATAAACAGATCTTAAAGCGAGCAATGCTTAGATTGAATATGAATATCAAGCTTAAAATGAAAAACAAATATCTTCCTATTGAAGTATAAATGAAACTTAAAACGAACAGAAATTAAATAAACAATCAATGCAAACAAACATACAATAGATATTAATGTAAATTAATAAATAAATCTTAAAACGAGTGAAACTTAAATTGAATATGCAAATCAAGCTCGAAACGAACAAAAATCACCACAAACAAGAGTTTGGGTATGACCTCCTTCTCTCACAGTAAAAGTCTAAAACCTACTGCGTCATTGGCGCTTTACTGAATATGCGTCTTGAACAGTATTGGGAAGTATAAACAACATTAAATTGAATATTTGATGAATAATGATATTAATTGTTGAAAGATCCATCAGTTCAAGAAGTAATTTCACTGTAATTGTATTTTTATTTTCAATACTGTAAGAACTGGAAAATAAATATTTGTAATATAATCTGTTGTGACCAAAAAAATGGAGGGCAACTAGGCCCCCTCCCACGCTCATTTTTTTCCCAAAGTCACCCGATCAAAATTTTGAGATAGCCATTTTGTTCAGCATGGTTGAAAATATGATAAAAATGTCTTTTAGGATGACTTGATCCCCCAAAGTCCCCAGGGAGAGGGCTGAAAGTTATGAACTTTACTCAATGTTAACATATAGTATTGGTTATTGGGAAGTATACAGACTTTTTCAGAGGAGATTTTTTCTGGTAGGTGGGGGATGGAGAGGGTCGGGGGCTATATGGAAGGATCTTTCCATGAAGGAAGTTTTCATGGGGGAAGGGACATTGCTATGAAGGGGGCGCCGGATTTCCCAGCATTATTAAAGAAAAAGATCAGGAATTAAATAAAAAAAAAACAAGTTTTTCAACTGATCAACTGATTGTGATTAAGAGGTCATTTTTAAAGAACTGGAAAAAAAATTCGAACTATAGTTTAAAAAGCAGGGTATTGACTAGGGGGCGAACCTTCAGTTAAGCGCCAATGGCGCAGTAGGCTTTTGGTTTTTATTTACACTTAGGAAAGGAGGCAGTATCCAAACACTTGTCTGTAGGGAAACTATATTCGTCTTTAACAACTTTAAAAAGAGCTAATAAATTAAACTGAATATTTTATGTATAATAATATTAATTGCTGAAAGCTCATCAGTTCAAAATTTTACTATAATTTTAATGTTTATTTTCAATATTAAGCACAAAAGAAAACATTTGTCATAAAATTGGTGTCATAAAATGTGCATATACTTATATAATAGTAATGTGTATTGTCAGTTTAATATACATATAGGCCTACTGATGTTTAGTAATCAAAATCTTAATATTATTTGATTTATTAAAGTTATAAAGTAAAAACATTTATATTTTTCAGTAAAGTGCAAACTATGTTCTGGCCTTGGGAAGGCATACGGGTTTTGAGCCTAACTTATGTTAATTTCTGCTCGTTTTGAGTTTGACTCGGTTATTTATTGTAATTTCTGTTCATTTTGAGTTTCATTTATTTATCGATGCTGATTTGTGGTAGTTTCACGCTTGGTAGATTATTTGATTTTATTTTTGCTCATTTTTGGTTTAATGGAGTTCTTTACGTTTCTTTGAAAAACTTATTTTGTGGAAAAAGTTTTTTAAGTTAATTACAATAAATAACCGAGTCAAACTCAAAACGAGCAAAAATTAACATAAGTTGGGCTCAAAACCCCTATGCCTTCCCAAGGCTAGAACATAATTTTCAATTTACTGAAAAAAATATAAATGTTTTTACTTTTATAACTTTAATAAATCAAATAATATTAACATTTTGATTACTAAATATCAGTATATGTATATTAAACTGACAATGCGCATTCATTTGTATTTTTTTAATCTTAAGGCAACATTTAGTTTTTAAACATAAAGGCAAATGGGAAGGTGGGCGTGGGAGGAGGATTAGTTGCCCTCCAATCACTTTCGACAATTAAAAAGGGCATCAGCCCTTTCTATTTTCAATCGAATGAGCCATTTTCGAAGTTCCTACGACAACTCCTTTGATACGAAATGCCCAGGTCTAAACAACAACGATACAAAAAAAAATCATACATTATACCCACATCGATCTTTACTATAAAAATTTCAAGCCTTCCTTTCACTTTCGACTATTAAAAAGGGCAATTTCAATTTCCAATCAAATGAGCTCTTTTTGAAATTTTATTAACAACTTTCGATATAAACTTTAATGCCCCCAGGGCATAACTTACAACCCTTGCACTGAGGGCTCTGAGGGGGTTATCATCCTAAAAGACCTAATTTCTAGAACTTTCAACTACGTTGAACAACATTGATATCTCA
The DNA here is from genome assembly GCA_027921565.1 of Artemia sinica. Lineage (NCBI taxonomy): Eukaryota > Metazoa > Arthropoda > Branchiopoda > Anostraca > Artemiidae > Artemia > Artemia sinica. Next base: position 6,659,114 of record CM051267.1, on the reverse strand, counting down.
AAATTTTGATTGGATGTGTTTGGGAAAATGGCGGGCGTGAAAGGGGCGTTAGTCGCTCTCCCATCACTTTCAACTATTAAAAAAGGCACTAGCCCTTTTAATTTCCAATCAAATGAGCCCTTTTGAAGTTTCTACGACATCGCTTTCAATAAAAACCTTATATGCCCCCATCGCATAATTTACAATCCTTGCCCTGAGGGCTGGGGTTGTCATCCTCAAAGACCTAATTTCAAAAACTTTCTACTACGTTGAACAAAATGGCTATCTGAAAATTTTGATTTATGTGTTTGGGGGAATGGTGCGCGTGAGAGGGTGGTTAGTTACCCTCCAATCACTTTCGACTATTAAAAAAGGCACTAGCCCTTTTTAATAGTTTAACTCTATCTATAAAAACTTTATATGCCCCCAGGGTATAGCTTACAACCTTTGCCCAGGGGCTCTGGGGGGTTTGTCATCCTTAAATACATAATTTTAAAAATAAATTGAGCCCTTTTTGAAATTTCCACAACAACTTTCTATATAAACCTTATATGCCCCCAGGGCACAACTTCCATTTCTTGCACTGAGGGCTGTGAGGGGGTTACCATCCTAAAAGACCTAATTTCCAGAACTTTCGACTACGTTGAACAAAAAAGATATCTCAAAATTTTGATTGGATGGATTTGGGGAAATGGTGGGAGTGAGAGGGGGGTTATTTTCCCTTCAATAACTTTCGACTATTAAAAGGGCACTAGCCCTTTCAATTTTCAGTTGAATGAGCCCTTTTTGATGTTTTTACAACATCGCTTTCTATAAAAACCTTACATGCCCCCAGGGCATAAATTACAACCCTTGCCCTGAGGTTTGTGGGGGGGGGGAGGGGTTGTCATCCTTAAAGACCTAATTTCCATAACTTTCAACTACGTTGAATAAAATGGCTATCTAAAAATTTTGATTGGATGTGTTTGGGGAAAAGGTGGGCTTGAGAGGGGGTTAGTTGCCTTCAAATCACTTTCGACTATTACAAGGGCACTAGCCCTTTGAACTTCCAATCGAAAGAGCTCTTTTTCAAGTTTCTATGACCAAAATTTCAATAAAAACTTATATGCCCCCAGGGCATAACTCATAACCCTTGCCCTGAAGACTGTGGGGGGAGTGTCCTGCTCAAAGGTATAATTTACTGAACTTTGAAGTGCGTGGAACAAAATGGCTATCTCAAAATTTTGATTGGATATGTTTCGGGAAATATTGGGTTTGGAAGGGGTGCTAGTTGCCTTCAAATCACTTCCGACTATTAAAAGGGCACTACCCATTTCAATTTCTAATCGAATGAGCCCTTTTTGAAGTTTCAACGACAACGCGTTCTATAAAAACCTTATATGCCCCCAGGGCATGACTTACAACCCTTGTCCTGAAGGCTGTGGGGGAATGTCCCCCTAAAAACATAATTTCTGTCTGGAAATCAGCTACTCTGAACAGAATGGCTATCTAAAAATATTGATTGGATGTGTTTGGGGGAAAGATGGGCGACTATTCAAAAGGGCATTAGACCTCAGAATTTCCAATCGAATGACCCCTTTTTTAAGTTTCTACGACAAAGTTTTCAATAAAAACTTATATGCCCTCAGGGCATAACTTATAATCCATGCCCTGAAGACTGTGGGGGGAGTGTCCTGCTCAAAGGTATAATTTCCTGAACTTTAAACTGCGTGGAACAAAATGGCTTTCTGAAAATTTTGATTGGATGTGTTTGGGGAAATTGTGGGCGTGGAAGGGGTGTTAGTCGCCTTCCAATCACTTTCGACTATTAAAACGGCACAAGCCACTCCAATTTCCAATTGAATTAGCCCTTTTCGAAGTTTCTACGAAAACTTCTTCGATACGAAGTGTCCTGCTCTAAAGGAAAAAAAATAATTAATAATACATTGTGCCAACATCGTTCTTATATGCCCCCAGGGCATAACTTAAAACCCTTGCCCTGAGGGTTGTGGGGAATTATCCTCCTCAAAAACATAATTTCTATCTGGAAATCAACTACGCTGAACAAAATGGTTATCTCAAAATTTTGATTGGATGTGGTTGGGGGAATGATGGGCGTGGGGGGGGGCTAGTTGCCCTCCAATCACTTTCGACTATTAAAAAGGGCACTGGCCACTCCAGTTTCCAATCGAATGAGCCCTTTTCGAAGTTTCTACGACAGCTCCTTCGATACGAAGTGCCCTGGTATGGGAAAAAAAATAATAATAATACATTGTGCCAACATCGTTCTTATATGCCCCCAGGGCATAACTTAAAACCCTTGCCCTGAGGGTTGTGGGGAATTATCCTCCTCAAAAACATAATTTCTATCTGGAAATCAACTACGCTGAACAAAATGGTTATCTCAAAATTTTGATTGGATGTGGTTGGGGGAATGATGGGCGTGGGGGGCTAGTTGCCCTCCAATCACTTTCGACTATTAAAAAGGGCACTGGCCACTCCAGTTTCCAATCGAATGAGCCCTTTTCGAAGTTTCTACGACAGCTCCTTCGATACGAAGTGCCCTGGTATGGGAAAAAAAATAATAATAATAATACATTGTGCCAACATCGTTCTTAACTTAGGCAGTGCGATTGCGCTGCCTATGATTATGAAGTAAATGATTTGGCAAATTTGCTACAATAATACACAGATATTAGCAAAAACTATTTTCTTGGCAGCTTCTAGCTGCAGGGAAGTTTTTCCACTAACAATTATAGGGAGTATAATTAAACTTCTTTAGATCTAAAGCCCCCCTAGAGTTAAGCCAGACTCATAGTCAAGCAGAAAATATTTTTAGAGACCATGTGACGAACACAAATCTAAAGAGAACCCCGTCGGTTCGTCGCACAATTTTTATTTAGTTGTACTTTAATTACGAAGCGCAATAGATAAATTACAGACTTGATCTCATTATAAATTCAGTGCTAAGACTAGGTCTATAATGTAGGGAAAGATAGAGAGAGGGAGGCTATTCCCTAAAGGTTAAAAATCTGGAACATGCATCATGAAATAATTTCTCCTAAAACAAGAGGTCAACATGACACCTCTTCGTAATAAAACTGTGTTTGTTTACACCTTCCCCCCGAAACACAAAATACTTACCAAGCCCATAAACGATGTCTCCCTACCGAGATTTTATCATATGAAACGACCAAATCATCCAACGACCTAGAAGTTTTCTATAGAAGCTTGTAACTGCAGAATTAATGGTCCTATAAAGTGATTTTAATTATATACGAACCTTGCCGTAAAATAATAGTACAGAGAAATGGTGAGCTTAGCATGAGAACTGAAGTTTCCATTAATTTCTATATTATGGGGCAACTAAGAGATAAAAACATTTACTCCTGAGACATTTAGTCTCCCATATTTCCTGCTTGGATGAAATGTAAACTTTCTTAAACTTGTCTTATTAGTCTATCGCGTGATCCCAAGCCGACGCTACGGAGCCTTTAAAATTGCTGTTTTCTTTGCCATGTGCAAACATTAGAGAAATATCACTCTTTTCCAGGGAACCAAATTTCATTGTTTTCTTTTAAACACGACACAAAACAAAGACAATAAAATTTGGAATAAATTACAATTTCCCATTAACTGAAATGGCCCTTAGATTGGTGATATTTTTGCGTGTAATTTGTCGCCAAGTTATAACAGACTATGGTAGACGCGCAATCTGATGGAAACAAAATTATCTGAAGACTCAAAAATTCTCATAAAAAGTAAACCGACTCCATAAATACCTATTCTATGGTGCTTTCGCACTACGCCGTAGAACCTTTCACGCCACCATAACTTGAGACTTCACAATACGATGCAAAGAAAAATTTGTCCATCTTGTTAGCACTGCCTACTGCCAAGTAAACTTCATTCTATTTCAACAAATTCCCCCGAAACCTGCCATGTGAGGCGGAGACGCCTGGTTCTGCTGCAAATAAAAGATTAGGTTACGTTTTAGAAAATTTGATTTTGAAAATTTATTAAATTGAAAAATTGAAAATGGAATTTCTATATTAGCAAGTAAAGAATTTTTAAATAAGTTAATAATCATAATCAACAAATTACAAGTAAAAAAAACAGGACTTTTTTTCCCTGAGACAGTGAAATTTCATAATTTAAATGATTATTTTGCCCTGTGTCCATATTCATTTAAAGTTTGGAATTTCACTGAAAGAATTTCCCTATTGTTTCTACTTGTAATTCATTGTCTATGATGGAAAGGCAGTATGGTCTTCGTTGCTATTTAAGTTAATAATCTTTTCCTAGAAACCTTCGCAAGCTACCTTGCTGCAATAAAAATGACATCATCATCAGAGCTGGAAACTCAGTTTCATTCCATGTTTTGAATTTTTGAATAATTTGCTTACGAATATAGTAAAGATTTTAGACGATGATCCTGATGGTTTTACGGATATTTACGTCAGCCAAATGTGTAAACGGAGTTTTTTAAGTGTTAAAAGTTACAGTTAACACGGTATAAATAAACCACTTAACATAGAAAATTACGGTCTTTTTGTGGAAGCAGCTTAAGAAAAAGGAAAAGTAAATCGTATACTTATTTTTACAAGTGTATTAAATTGGTTTTCTTTGTTTTAAATAGAGTTTTGATGGCTAGAAAGAATGAATATTTCAACTGGGATCCAAAAACAGAACCGAACTGAATGTTTTCGCACATGAGCACATTCCTTTCGTCGGGCAAAGTGAAATCTGGTAATTGAAGGGAGATTTGCCTCCTGTTAAAGCTTAGCTAGTTAAAGCTTAAAGCTGACTTAGGAAATTAAACTGACCCTACATCTTGACTGAACATCCTATTATTGGATGTTTAGCTTGCAACTGATAATTGTCAATTCAAGAACCTAAGTATTGGGAACTTATTAGAGTTGAAACTGAAACTAGTATCAAAAAGAAAAATCACTAATGCCGTATATCGTTTGGCGACTTTTTTTACCCAAAAATGTGGCATTCTCGTTTTTTCAGATACTTTAAAATGCAGGGTAGGGTAAAAGAAAAGCAGGTTACTGTTCTAGGTGAGTCTAACTGCTTAATGTTGACTAGTCTGCTTAGCCTGCCAAGAATTTTACAAGCTAACCTGGGCCTAGTTTATACTGACTGAATCGTGACTTTGAATAATTCTAGAAAATAAAAAAATGTCAAATTTTTAACTACCTTTGAAATTTTCTACTTTTTAAGGAAGTCGTCAGACGGTGCTACTATTTTTTTTTAAATACATATCCTCCCAAGCAAGGTGGCATCTAGGGGGTTTTGAACACCCAGAAATTTTATTTAGCTCGTAAAAACGTAAGAAAACGTATATAAAGTTTAGCTGAAATTTCAACTTTTTTCCTAAGATTAGTCATATCAAATATAAAATTTTCTTTGAAGTTTTCTTCTTTTTAATGAAGTCGCCAGACTTCATAATAAACTAAACTTCATAATAAGCTTCATAATAAACATAATAAATAAACACTATAAACTAGGTTTATAATACCAGAAGGTAGACCTCGGATAATTTTAATATAGTAGAGCATGTTTCTAAGAACCTCGGAGATCATTATATATACCAAGGGCACCGGCAGAAAATTTTCCAGGGGGCGGTCAAACGGCAAAATATCAGTGATGGTTGGGTGACGGGAATATATTTCAGGAATTTTTTTTACGTAGGAAGAAGTTTATTTTTAAACACTTTTCGTAAAAAACTCTCAAATAAAAAGAACAATTAAATTGCATGCAAAATGACACAAAATACAGTAAATTTTAAACCAGAAGGATTCCTGGCAAAGGGATCAATTTTTTTAATCAATAATATATTTAATTATTATGCATTTAATCTTAAAATAGAATCAAACTCAAACCAAAATTACAGAAAGATTGCTTCCGTAGATTATAACAGATGTAGACTCTTTATGCAATTTCCTACACCTTAGAATAGTTTACAGAAGGAGTAGAGATACTCAAAATTCATCCTGCGTGCATAGATACCACGTTTTGATTTTAGAACAGCCATGTGAAATCTACCTGTTACATATCAGAACAATTCTCCCCCTCGGACTTATATCCTTTATATATTCAGACATTATAAAAAATAGAACAGCGAAATAAAAATAAAATATTTGTATGTCAATGATCTCTGTTTGGAAATGGGTAATAAAACAGTTCATGGCAATGATCTGTAAGTACGGACAGACCCATCTCAATAGTAACCGAAACTCTAAAAAGCTGAATTTTGATACCAATTGATATATCATAAGAATTGACTTATTATGCTGATTGCAAATATATAAGTTTCATTAGATTTAGTTTTACCCATCAAATCAAAATTTTGAGATGGCTTTTTTCTTCAGCATAGTTGAAAGGCCCAATAACTATGTCTTTGGAGATAAAATGACCCACTACAGTCCTTGGGGAAAGGTTTTTAAGTTATAAAGTTAACATATTCTTTTATTTGTTATTGGGAATATGCATACATTTTTCGGGTGGGGAGGGGAGGAAGAATTTTCTGCTAGGAGGATTTTACACTGGGAAAATCTTTCATGGAGAAGTTTCCAGGGGGTGAACTTTTCAGGGGAAATTTTACACCTGGTGAATTTGCCAGAATTCCTATATACGAAATTTCTTTAAGTCTTGCTTTTTCTTTACCGATTAAATTTTAAGCGTGGAGATATTAAGGGTAATTATCCGGGGTAAATTTTCCCCAGCATGGATTTCCCCAGATGATATTTCTGTGGGGAGGGGGATTTTTCCGTTGAGGTGGAGCCAGGTATCCTGGCGTTATTAAAAAACGATCAGAAATTAAATAAAAAAACAAGTTTTTTTCAACTGAGAGTAAGGGGCAACATTAGAACTTAAAACGAACAGAAATTATTATGTATATGAGAAGGGTTGCCCCCTCCTCAACACCTCGCTTACCGCTTTTTTTGTCCCAATTCTTAAGAAAAAACTGCTGAAACACAAGGGTCGTTTAATTAGAACAATGGGTAATTTTTTTAAAGTACCGAAAAACTGTAGCGTGAGGAGCAAGGTATTGAGGAGGGGACAACCCCCTCATATACGTAACAATTTCTGTTTGTTTTAAGTTTTAATGTTGCTCCTTACTTTCAGTTGAAAAAACTTTTTTTTATTCAATGAAGCTTAGAGATAAATATTTTTCTGAAGGCAATGAAAACAGTATGTCAATTAAAGTATATAAAATGGAAAAATAATTATAAAAATGGAAAAAATAATTAATTATAAAAAAATACACAAAACAATAGCCTACTTACAAAAACTAAGATATAAACTCCAAGCATTCAGTTCTGTTGAGCAATGCCGAAGCGTTGGACGGATACTTTTTAACAATATCGACAGTTTTGAACTTGGTTATCAGACACCAAAATATTTAATGCCTTTAGACTCAATTGCTTATAAAAAGTAGCGCATTATCAAAGTAGTTTGTTCAATGTAAAACATTAAAACTAAGGTTAAAAAAATCAAATACAAATTTTAACTCTATATTTTTAATTAAAATTATTTTTCTAAAATATATTTTTCTATTGCCAGGCAGTCAACAATAAGGCAACACACATTTTTTCATGGTTTGTCCATATTCTGCTTTTTTTTATTTTGGTTTCCTTAAAATTACTTTATAGTCCCAAATTTTCAAAGGGGCCATGGCCCCCCTGCCCCTCCCTGCTGGCGCCCATGATATATATGGATTTCTGAAGTGTTGCAGGCAGTTCCTTTCATGCAGTACTTCTGTAAAGTTCTTCTCTTGTGTTTGTTTTCAAACCATGTTTATATACATTGTAGAATAAATGAATAGTTTATAGCGAAGACACTCTTCTTCTATCTCCTCCCACGTGAACCCTTAGCTCTGAAAGATTCGGCTACACGCTTACCAGTACACACCTACCAATATTAGATGACTATCAATGTAAACCCAGACATCACCAGAAAGGAATAGTAAAAAGGTTTACATAGGTTTCCCATTTTTCTTGGGTCACATATTGAAGGTAAATAAAATCGGCCAAAATCAACATATAGGTATCGTTGGAAGGTAAGTAGCCAACTTTTTGGTTGGAAACAGCCGAAATTTTATGATTTGACAGATCATATTCATGACAATATTACTAATCACCCTGATAAGCGGCGATATATCTTTTTAATACTTTCAATACCCTCTAGTCACCGTTTCGAATAATAAGCAGTAATTTCTAGTAAGTACAAACAAAATGCAAAAAAAACTAAATAAATAAACCGCTTGCCCGACAATCAATCTAAACTATAACGGACTTAGAAATTCATTAAATAAAAAAAACAAGTTTTTTAATGGAAAGTAAGTGACGACGTAAACTTAAAAACGAAACAGAAATTAGTCGTATATGAAGGGGCCTGTCCCCTCCTCAACGCCTCGCTCTTTACGCTACATAGTGTTTTTTGTTAAAAAAATAGAAGGTTGTTGAGAACAGTCAAACTTAGCGTCGTAAAGAGCGAGGCGTTGAGGCACGGCGTACAGCCCCCGGGCATATTACGGAATAATTTCTGTGCGTTTTAAGTTTTAACGTCGTTCCTTACTTCAGTTAAAAAAACTTGTTTTTTATTTAATTTTTGAACGTTTTTGAATTAATGCAGGTTTGATTTGGCTCCCGTTACATGAATAATTAAAACAAAATGTTTATATTTGGTTAAAGGCTTCTCGAAACTTTTTTAATTTTATTTACGAACGTTTTATTTAGTAATAATATACGTAAACTTAGAATACTACGTAACGAAATTCTATATTCATAAATTTTTGACACGATATTAGGGGTTCGCCCCCTAGTCAATACCTGCTCTTATAAACTAATAGTTCGAATTTTTTTTCCAGTTTTTAAAAATGACCCTCTTAATTCACAATCAGTTGATCAGTGAAAAACTTGTTTTTTTTAATTTAATTCCTGATCCTTTTTCTTTAATAATGCTTGGGGATCGGCGCCCCCTTCTAGCAATGTCCCTTCCCCCATTGAAAACTCCTTCATGGCAAGATCCTTCCAATAGCACCCGACCCTCTCCTTCCCCCACCTACCAGAGAAAAAATCTCCTCTGAAAAAGTCTGTATACTTCCCAATAACACAATACTATATGCACACACTCAGTAAAGATTCATAACTTTCAGCCCTCCCCCTGGGGACTTGGGGATCAAGTTCATCCTAAAAGACTTTTTATAATATCTCGACATGCTGAACAAAGGCTATCTCAAAATTTTGACGGTGACTTTGGAAAAAAATGAGCGGTGGGAGGGGCATAGTGCCTACATTTTTCTTGCGTCACGAAAAAGGGCAACTAGAACTGTTATTTCCGTCCAATGAGCCCTCCCACGATATTCTAGGAACAACTGGGTCAGATACGATCCACCCTGGGGAAAAAAAAAAAAAAAAACAAACAAACAAACAACAAATAAACACGATCCGTGAATCTTTCTTCTGGCAAAAATGGAAAAGTCCACATTTTTGTAGATAGGAGCTTGAAACCTCACAGTAGGGTTCTTGATACGCTGAATATGATCGCTTTGTGATTTCATAAGGGTACTATAACTTTTAGGGGGGTCTTTCCCCCTTTTTCGAAATCAGCAAATGTTCTCAGGCACGTAACTTTTGAGGGTAAGATTAAACTAAGGAAAAACTTATATCATTTGAAATCAGGAATTAAAATCGATTCTTTGATGTATCTATTGGTATCAAAATCCTGTTTTATTAGAGTTTCGCCGTTACCATGAGCCGGGGGTCGCTCCTTAATTACAGTTCGTTACACGAACTGTTGATACTGAATCGGCAAATAATTATTTATCGATACTAAACGCCATGTCAAGGACAACAGGGGTTGAAAAGTTACCTAAGACCTCCAATCAGTCCTACTCAGTGCAAAAGTTCAAAAACATAAAATATAATAGACAGCACAAAAATAAATGAATGACATCCCCCCTTGAAAAAAAAATTCATGTTACACGAACAGCAAAAAGGTGACGTTAAAATAACTCTGGAGGTAGAACTTATTTACCGATGTGCCTAAAATTACGAATATGCCGCCATATCTCCGAGATAAAAACTGAAGTCCTCAAACGTTTATTCTGAAATCGTGTTCCCGTTTGTGACAACTGCGATAATATTGAGCTCAATTGCTAAAAAATGATAAAAACTAAATAAACCAGATTTCTGAACAATTCCTTTATATATTGACAAATTACAAATCTTCTGTGGTTGTGCTTAGCTTATGGGTCATTTACGTTACGCCAAAAAGGCTAGGCGGAAAAAAAATTACAAAGTAAAAAACAAAAATCACAATACTAAAATTATTGGCTACAATAATGAGAATATTTAAGTTTGTTAATAGCCCACTATTTATAGTTCTTAAAGTCAGCTTAAAACTAACCATAAAAGTTGAAATGCGCTGTCTGTTGGCTCAAATTTGGCGGCAACTTTGCAATAGACTACATGTTATTTTAATAACTTTTTGCTCTTAAACATTTTGAAATCGGTAAAACCAAATTAGCCCATTTGTGGTTATCAATTGAGTTTTAGAGAAGCCAGACTGTCACTATAACGTCAAAAGTGGGTGCGCGTAGATATTTTCCCCTTTCAATGGTTAGTCATGTCAATAGATTAAAATGTCCTATATTATAGAAAGTTTATTTTGGGTAAATAGAAATCATATAAAAAGTAAGTTAAGTAACCATCTCGTGCCACACTGGATTGATAATGTGCTGGGCAAATCAGAGCCCAGAGCTTGTTCCCAGCTGTCACATGGTTAGGTGGCATACCTGCTACCTGGCTCTATAAGAAAGCCCCAGAAACTGAAAGGTCGGTTCGACCTCATATGCGCCATTAATGGCTCTGAAGGATCGTTAAACCTTTTTTTTTATTTTTCAATTAAGTAAGTAGACAGTAATTTAAAAGTTTGTTATATATTGTAGGCTAACTTTTCCCTTTTCTGTTTTAACGTCAATCTGACAGTCTTTGCTAGCAATTTGTTCTTTTAATTGTCATACCTAAATATAGCATTTTTAAAAATTTGATTAGATTAAATTCTTTTTATTTGGATAAGAATAAATAGTAACAGTTTTCCTTGTTTTCAATAAAACGCAAGTGCAAGACCAGTTTTAAGGATAGGGCTAAAGATTAAAAAGAGAGATTATTTTACGATATTCCACTTGATGGGTTCTCCTGTGTGAAATTTTAAGGGAGTAAAAGAAAAAAAAAAAGATTTTGAGTCACAAGGCATTTTACAAGTCAGTTCTCTGTTTCTCTGTGGTTGCGCTGAAATGGCGGAAGTCAAAAATCTCATTTAAGGTAATTACTTTTTAGTTTTAAGTTCTGATCATCGAACAGTTTGACTTTTTGTCCCAATTCTTTAAGAACGAATCCTGAAACATAAGAGTCGTTATGACAATAAGAAACTTTTTTTTTAAATACCCGAAACATTTTACAGTGAAAAGCAAGGTTTTGAGGAGGGGACAACCTTAATGTCAGTTGAAATAACTTTTTATTTAATGTCTTTTAAGACCAAGGGGCTAAACGTCAAGTCATAAACTGTGCACGACTACGTAAACTACGTAAAAATCGTACACAACTACGTAAAAATCGTTCAAGGCTTCAAAGCGGAGGAGGTAGGCCAAAGCTTACGAGCTAGGGCTAGAAGCTTGATGATATACAACAGTATAACAGCGACAGTCAATAAGGGAACGCTTACATGAACATACGAATGAACAATGCATTCCGTGGAGCAAAATAGGTGTGGTGAGAGCCACAGTAGGCCTACAGGTACCATGTTAAGAAATTTAGTTCGACTATAAAACAAATTCACTTTTCTTAAGAATTTCCCGTAATTTGTATAATAGCAAAACGGCAAATCAATGCAGTTTCAGAGGAGAGTGAGGAATTCATCAAAGACATAGCTAGGATACAGCAGCTTTGAAAGCCTTTAAACGTGGCTAGTAAGCCCTTAAAACTTTAGTGAAATAAAGAAAAACTTCATTTATTTAAAATAGTACCCAATTTCTAGTTTCCTGTTTGTCCAGCCTGCTTCGAACAAGTTATCACAGAAAGTTGTGTGAAGGCCGATTTTGAATCCTTTTCGTCCAAAGTCTTTTTGGTTTGAAAGAGATATAAGAAATAGTGAATAGTCTACCCAGTTCTTCCTGTATTTCAAGCTATCAGAGATCCAAAATATTCATCCAGGGCCGTATCCAGGATTTTTTCCGGGGGGGGGGACAAAAAACTTTTAAAAACGCATCAAAAATTTGTTTATATTCATTTTTATTACGTTTTTGTGAGTCGGACAAACATTTCGAGGGGGGTCAAAACCCCTACCCTCCCCCTGGATACGACCTTGTATTCGTCCCCTTCTGCATAAAATAAAAGTTTGCTACAAGTTTGAACGACTTTTGTCTTAAATTATCCTGAAAATAAATCAAATTGCTTAAGTTGAGCAATAAGACATGTTACAGAACGCCTGCAGTTTAATTTATTCATCTAACTTCAGGTTTTCGAAGCTTACAAGAAATAAGCTAATTATAAAGAATGGCTATTAACTACTATATACGAACGGGTTATGAGGCTACCCTCTAAATACTGCAACAGGGACCAAAGATATAGATTTTAAAACTTGTTTTGAAATAGGAATGCAAACCAGCGGAAATCCTATGCTGGTTCAATTACACTCCTTCCTGATGCGGTTGAAAACTGAGCACTTTTTTGATAAGCGGTTTCCGCTGAAGCCTTACGATTTTTTTTTCTTGGGTTTAAGAATATAGAACAAATTTGTGGGGGGTCATGGGCTCTGATGCTTAGGGTTATATCAAGCTTAGGGTTATACCCATAAATTTGTGTTCTGGGTTTTAAGCTGCAAAATTAGCAAGGGCGGATCCAGAATTTTTTTCGGGGGGGGGGGGGTACTAATTTTTTACTTTTTCGGGGGGGGGGGGGTATTAATTTTTGACTCAGTTTTCGACTAATTTTACTGATTTTTACCTAGGTTTTACTAATTTTCGACTTATTTTCGACTCGGTCAAAAATTTCGGGGGGGGGGGGGTTCAAACCGGGTAACCCCCCCCCCTGGATACGGCCTTGAAAATTAGTTAAAATCTATAGCAAATTTAACTAGACTGATGTTCTTTTTTTCCTTAAAAAAAGTTCAAAACTGTTATAGTCGGACCAATATATATATATATATATAGATATATATATATATATATATATATATATATATATATATATTATATATATAGATATATATATATATATATATATATTATTATATGGAGGATAAGAAAATGCCCCGATGATCGTTACAAAAGTTACCCTAAACAGAAATTACCCTAACCCCGTGAAATCTTGTAATTCCCCTTAAAATATTTCACAGTTTTCCTTTTTGGTGGCAATAAACAACAATACAAATTCTCAGAATGGACAAAGAATTAATCTCCTGTCGATGGAATATATCCTTCGTCAATTTCCTTTCATACTACCGTCATATCTTCCAACTGCCAATTGGTTAATTTTTAATATAAGGATATCTTTGTCTTACGCCACTGCATCTGGTGTAGCCGTCTTACCTCCAATGAAGCATAATCTGCTGCATAATATGGTGCTTAAGATATTTTTTTGACAAGGGGAACAGTATCCAGGGCAATGAAATACTCTGTCAAATTTTCCTCTGTCAAATACTCTCGTTTGATTGTAAATGCATAGGTGTTGGATTCTTATTATACGGGAGGGGACGTCAGAAGGCGGGGAGTCCATAAAAAATCTACTTGAGTCTTGGAGGAAGGTGATCCAGTAAAAAGGTAGTCAAGGGCATACAAGCAGGGAGGAAGGGCCGCCTAGCCCAATTTGAGTCCCTAAAACTTGAAATTACTTACCAACTTCTTAATTTATCAAATATTTTATTATTCCCCCCCCCCATACACACAACAAACTTTTACCGTATGTGGCTGGTCAAGAGAATAAAATTACGGTATAAAATTTTTGGGTAATGATCTGGCCAAGACATCCACTTCCACCTGTTGAAGAGTAACTTCTACCGGTTTTAAGCATAGGTACTTACTTCTTCTGGGGCCCACCATTTCAGAGACGATGCAACATTTCAGAAAACCGTGAAATATGAAAACATTGTGAAGATACCGACGCGTCCACCGGAATTTATTTTGCAGGTGGAACTTTGAGGGGGAGAAACTTTGTCGAGCTTCCAAGAACAAATCAATTATGTGAGATGAGATGGGTTTATTTTCAACTAATAATTACATCATGCTTCACTGGCACTTACCACATTTTTTGAATAACATTATCAACCAAACATAGAAATGGTAAGAACGTGTGACGCTTTCTTAAGCCACTATTGTGGCTTGAGCAGCGTCACACAATCTTTCATCATAAACCAAACTCATTCACTCTTCCTACTGTTTTCTTACCTTTCAATACTAATTAAATCTCCCGAATAATAATAATAATAAAAAAAAACACAAAGCCCCTCCCCCCACAAAAAAAAACAAAAAACAACCCCCCCCCCTCCTAAAAAACAACAATAAAAATATTTAATTCCCACCCAACAAAAACTTTTTAAATTTAATTTTAAACTGAAACTGGTTTTCTCACTCCCTAATGCTCTCTGAGAAACCATTCCACAAATTAACTGCATAATTTCTAATTTCTAATGAAGAATATATGAAATTGTTTAAGTAAAAAAAGAAAAACCAAAAGATTTTGGGCATAACAGTCTCGAGTACCTCTTCCACCTATTTGCGTAGGTGTTGATATAGAAAGTTGATATAGTACTGGTGCATTATATCTAACATACAAAATAAGTTAAGTTTGGATAATGCTAATGAAATGAAATAAAATAGGATGAATATATAATAGTTTAGAAACAAATTTGGGCTATATATTTGCATATTTGGGGTGGGGTGTAAAGCATAACATATATTAAATACGTAACCTAGCCTAAGTACCTTCCCCCTCCCCCTAAACCCCAAGAAACAACAGTTTAAATATTGTAAATTCAATGAGAAACCACACTTTGCGATCAATTTAGATAGCAAATACCCTTTTTACGGGTGTCCTTGTCTGCATTCCTTGGACAGTGTATAGCGCTCTGTTAGGTATAATACACCAGTACCGAGAGTTTAGAAGACAGCTGGGAACGAATGTAAGATTATCTAGGTTTTAGTGTGGATCAAGCACCCAGATCCTCTTCGGCTTACTTTCTTGACCCCCCCCCCCTGGTAGTGGGTTAAATATCTCCAAAGATAATGTTTGGTGCAAAGGCCTTGAACGGCAGATGCAATTCTGCTAGGCTAGATTATATTTTAGTCTATTCCATTTGTTAGGAAAGTTTATTCATGTAATCTTGGAAGCGAATTAGTGAAATCCCCTCAGGTAAAACATGCTCTCTCAGGTAATACTCTCTTCCTCTCAGGTAAAGCATACTTGTATGTTTTCCTTAGTATTAGGCCTACTCTATAGCGGTGTTAAAGGGATAGCCTCACTTAATTGGGTACCATTGTTAATAATGATGCTGGATGCAGTGAATAGTTAAAAAGTAGAATAGTCATGGCCCAGGGTCTTTTTTTTCGAAATAGAAAATTGTTTTGAAGAATAGGAACACGAACCTGCGAACCAAAACTAGGATATTGGAAGCTAAACTAATGACAGTTGTCTAGTAAGGTGCGGAAACCTGGGCGCTTCGGAAGGTCGAGGAAGATTTGTTAGATGTTTTCAGAGAATTACCTATGGGTAGTTTTAGGTACCCGTTGGACTGACTATATGCAAACAAGCTGTATGGTTCTATTCCACTCTCTAGGGCTATAACGAAAGACAGGTTGAGATGGCTAGGGCACGATTTATGAATGAAGGTTGACAGATTGCCAAAGATCTTTTTTTGCCAACCATTTATGGTCAACAAAAAAGTAGCTCATCTTTGAATGAGGGAGAGGAGAGGCCAAAAGGAAGGATTTAAAGGAAATCAGAACTTCCTGGGAGAAGGTGAAGAAGGAAGCTTTGAATATATTGGAATGGAGGAGGAACACAACCCAGTTTTGTCTGCTTCAGGTGGTTTGGAGCTGTAGTGGCTTGTTAGTAGTAGTAGTAGTAGTAGCATTGCTCTAATTAGATTATTGTTTGAACGTGCTATTTGAAATACTTCACATGAATTTTTGTTTATGCCTATTTTACCTAAGTAACTAACGGTTTAAAGTCAGCCCTAAACCTCGTAAGGTTCAAGTTTTCACTATTTGGAAATGAACCTTAAAAAATTTCACCAAAAATGAGCTTTTTCATAGTGTTTCGTATAATTGCAGGAAAGGCGATAATATTGAAGTCCCTTGGAGCTGCATATGCGCAGAGAGTATCATGGCCAATGAGCCCCCTAAAATCTCAGGTTTTGCTATATCCTACTTACAGTTTTTAATAATTATCGTCTAAATTGCTTGTTTTGGAATTTTGAAAAGATTGACCACTTCAAAATGTGTCCCTATCTGGGACAAATGCATCCGTTCTTTACTGTGAGTTTATAATGGGCCAAGTGACAAATATGACATTATTTTTGATGCCCAGGCTGTATTATAATTACCACACTGATAAATAGGACGATATGACTAATTTGTAACTAAGGCCTTAGCTTTGGTAGTAAGACAATGGGCAATCCAAGTAATCTTACTCAAGCCAAACTATCCCCTGAGAAATTCCCTTCAATCTTGTACCCCTAAACGGACAATTTGCTATCTGGACCTCATTGGCTATCTATGACATTTGACAAATAAAGAGGAGAAAATATTCATATCTCATATTAAAACTGCCACTGATATCTGATATCTGATGCCACTGATATCTGACAAGAAAACTGATATCTGACAAAAACAGAGGAGAAAATATTATTAAAAAAAAAAAAATAACGAAGAAAACAAGGGTGACTTTTGCCTGTGGGCACAAAGAAGCGAAAAGGCAAAAGCAGATATTTCAGCAAGGACCACCGCTAAGCCGTCCTCAGCGCTCAAAAAAAAGAAGAAAAAAAAATACCAACCTCTTGAAGTGAACTGCAACAGAGCAGAAGTGAATCAAACAAACAGAAAAAAAAACAAGTTAGAATAAATGAAAGAACCTTTCACAAAATAAATCGGGCAAGAATTCTCTGTTTAGCCATTAACTTAGCTTGCCTACTGACCTGATTTGTATTAATCCGGTCAGATGATCTTGGGTTGAAATAAAAAAGAATGCTATTTGATTTTCTGAGTATTAAGTTACTGTAAATTGGGTTTATGAGAATATATCCAGTATTTCTATTTATAGTAAGGTCTCTAATTATGTATTTTTATTTTCAATTGCCTCCCTAAAACATTGTGGTAAACCATTTACCGTGGAAATTAAAACTGCCTCGTCAAAAAAACTAAATGATCTGGATGTTCAAAAATGTGGAGGGCCAAGCCAGAATCAAAATTATCATTTATATTTTCAGATTAAAGGGATTTATCTATTGTAAGCTTTTGTTCATGTAGAAACATTCATATAGATTTTTTTTATGTTGTTTCCAAGTATATAAAATCCATTCAATTTATTGTTGCCCATCAAAAGCCACGAGCCTAAGAAAATTTGTCTCATTTTTGAAAAAGGAGAAAACACCCTAAAAAGTCAAGTTATCTTAATGAAAATCACACCGTCAGATTAAAAACATGAATTTTGTGTATTTTATCAGAAGAAAGATCAGAGATGTGTGTTTATTTTTTTTCTTTTTATTTTTGTTTTTTATTCCCCAGTGTGATTGCATCAAACCAAAGGTTCTAGAAGATCAAAGAATGGCTCATTCGATTGGAAATCAAAAGTTCTAGTTCCCTTTTTAAGTGACCAAAAAGATTGGAGGGCAACATGCCCCCCTCCTATGCAATTTTTTCTCCAAAGATACCCGGTCAAAATTTTGCGGTAGTCATTTGATTCAGCATAGTTGAAAGGTCCAATCACTATGCCTCTGGGGAGAACAGGACCCTCACAGCCACTGAGGAAAGGGCTCTAAGTTGTGCAATTTGCCCATTGTTCATACATATTATTTTATTGGTAAATATACAGAAATTTGTCGGGAGGGTTTCCGTGGGGGATTTCCCAAGGGAAAAATTTTCTGTGAGAAGGAAAGTTTACGGGGAAATATTTGTAAGGAAGACGGTCAGAAATAAAATGAAAAAACAAGTTTTCTCAACTCAAAATAAGGA
Source organism: Artemia sinica (assembly GCA_027921565.1). Taxonomy (NCBI): domain Eukaryota; kingdom Metazoa; phylum Arthropoda; class Branchiopoda; order Anostraca; family Artemiidae; genus Artemia; species Artemia sinica. The sequence goes on along the minus strand of CM051267.1, from coordinate 6,640,915 downwards.
GCAACCTTAAAACATAAGACAAACAGAAACTACACAGTATATGAGGGGGGGGGGTGTCCCTTCCCCATCCCTCGCTCTCAACAAAAGTTTGACTTTTGGTCACCCTTTTAAGAAAGACTGGTCAAACACAGGGGCTGTTGAATGAGAATTATTTTTAAAGAGCTTTTAGACTTTAGTGTAAAGAATGAGGGTTAAGGAAAGGGCAGTTCCCTCCTATACGGAATAATTTCTGTTTGTTTTAAGCTTAAATGCTGCTTTCTTATTTCAACAAAAAAACTTGTTTTTTTTTCTAATAGTATTAAAGATTACACTAAAAATCACTTCAACGTAATGATAAGCATACATTTATTAAAGGAAGGGGAAAACCTGCAAAATTTATCCAGGGGAGGCGGGGGATAGTTTTTATAAAGGGTGTTTTGCCCAAAACACTTAATTTTTTGGAATCTGAGCAGGTTCACCATTCTAAAACAATTTTAGTCTTCTAATAAGGGAAATTCCATCGCGTGCTCCTCCCTCCCACCAACGAACAGCTGTGTAAAATAATCGAATGCAAAAACTAAGCCGTCTGTTTTAACAATGAAAGACGTACTAGCATAAAAGAAAAAAATATATCTATTAGCTACTGACATTAAAATGATCATTGAATTTAGTGAGTAAAACCTCGATATATTCTCTAAATTCATTATTATACTATGTATTGTCTAAATTAACCATTTTAGTTTCAAATCCAGCCATAAGCTGTTTAGAAGACAACCTTAAATGAAAACATTTTTTTTTTTACTTACTTCACTTAAACACTGACTTCACGTAACTGACTTACTTCAATTAAACACTGAGCCAAACGAGTATCAAAATACCAGTCTAAAGAAAAACTACAATATAAGAACATCAAACATAAAAAAAACATTGAATTTAATTACATGAGAAAATGTGATAGCGACGGAAAACACGGAAACCAGTCCGTTCCTGTAAGAACAATAAATCTGAGACCCCATTTCCCACTTTAGGAAAAACTCAGTCTAATAAAGCCAATAATTTATCTCTTATGTCGCAGTCCCGCAGTCCTTAGCCAGCATGTCAGTTCAAGGACCATTTAAAATATCGGGTTTCTTCTGTCTGACACCGCAAGGAGCCCCTGAGTCAAGAAACAAGTCCCCAATGGCTTGCTCTTTCATCTTCCCCCTTTTCTGAAGAAGAGGTACACCCCACTGTGAACCCTGAAAGATAATGGAAGCCCAAGACGAAAGATCATTCTGTTGAATAGCTGTAGAGGCTTTTAAATTTTTAATGCGGGTTTCGAATCTTCCAATCCTATTACAAAGGGGTTTCAAACTCTAGCCTAGATATTTAGTGCAGAGTTTCAAATTAGTTGCCACCCAAATTAAGCAAATTGCAAATTATGAAGATTGCTAAGTTTATTTTTAAAAGAATGATTTTGAAATTTTCCATTCAATCCTCCGCTTCCACAGAGGTTGAAGTAATATTTCTTTCTTTCTTCTTTTTGGTTTTAAGACAATTTTTTTTTTGAAAGGAATTTGTAATGTGGTTTATTTGAAAGGTATTATTATTATAGCAAAAAAATATATTTGTTGATTGGAATAGAAAACGCCTGACCATCCAAGGTAAATTCAGATTTCGGGGAAAACGGTCCCCAAGCCCTCCCCCTTGCGTATGTTTGTTGGAAAGGTGTCTGAACTGCCTTTTCAGACTATGGCCCATAGTCTATGGGGCCGAAACTACCATTCCAAAACCAAAGCCAGTTAGAAATTTTGTTTGACCTTCTTCCTTTTTTTTACAATACAGCTTGAAACAAACGCAGAATCTACTTAATATATTTATATGAAAAATAGAGAAAGCTTTCAGGCTACAGAAGAGGGGATTGATGCAGATGATTTTCAAAAAGGTTGATTTACAAGTTGGAAAATTTCGCGTTGGGACCTTGAACCACCTTTCTAGGCTGTAATTTCGGCTGTTCATCCAGATACAAATATTACAGGAATTTATTTTGGACCTAGATGGGTGTTTATTTTGGACCTCCCCCCTACATAGGCGTCGGATCTATTTCGGGAAATTTTATTAATTCCTAAAATTTTCAATTACGCAGCACAGCGTAATTGATTCACCCCTCCACCTACACCAAAGAAATGTCCTACCACAGATACATTTCTTTGTACTGACCCATATCAAGGGAACGTCTTTCACCCCAATACTAAGGGGAATCTGCCTCTTTCCGTGCTTCCTTTGAGCTTATAAGTACATAGTTCTTGGGGCTTAGGCTGCCAGTAAATCTCGTCATTCTTACCCTTTTCTTATTTCCAAATCAAGAGGATGTCTGTCAACCCAATTTTAAAGGGAAACATGTCTCTTTCATCCTCCCTTTGAGCTTTCAAGTGCGTTGTGAGTTCTTAGGGCTGAGGCCACCTGCCAATCCCTTGATTCTTACATTATCCTTATCTCTCTTAGTTTTCCTATAGTCTGAAAGGTTTTACTGTTTTGAACTCCCCCCCCTCCTCCCTATTAAAACCTATTAAGAAATTTTGTTCCAGGGCCGTATCCAGGATTTTTGTTTGGAGGGAGGGGAGTAATTTTTTTTTTAACTCATCAAAAACTTGTTTATATTCATTTTTGTTACGTTTTTACGAGTCGAACAAACATTTCGGGGAGGTTAAAACCTCTGCCCCCCCCCCTCCTGGATATGGCCTTGTTCTGTCCACGTGCCTAGTTCTGGGTGAGATTCATGTAAAAGCATGGCCATCTTTCGAGCCGAAGCAAGGAAATAAGAAATAGTCAAAATCTGACATAAGTGAATCACATAATACTTGGTGTGGGGTTATAAACAAAATTAAGATGGGAATAAAACAGCTGAACCAAACTGGGTATAAATGGTGAAGAGAATGAGTTCTACTTTTGCAAAACCAGTTTTATTGATAAATTATTTGAAACCCTTCTAGAAAAAGGAAAACAACCAAACCAGTTTACATCCAAGATATTAATGCTATATGTAGACGCAAAAAAGGAATGATGAAATTGCAGAACATAAGAAAAGAAACTAAAAGAAATATGAATATAAGCAACTATAATAATATTAATAAACATAATATTAGAAACTAGAATAAATGTAAGAAATGAAGATTAAAAATAGCTGATAAACAATCTTGGTCATTTTTCACTTTTAGAGAGAGTCAAAATTTCACTTTAAAAATAACTGTTCTCAAAGTCATTTATTAAATTTTTTTTTAGCAAATATTTTGTTTTTTAATCGGGAATTTCTTTATGAAACTATAAACAGATTACACTTTATTTATCAAAAACTGAGGAAAAAATTGTTAGAAAACCATATGAGCCTGGGTAATCAAACAGTTCGTGGTAACGAACTGCAAGTAAGGAGCGACCCGGCTCAATAATAACAGAAACTTTAAAAAACGGGATCTATACCAATATTTACGCCAATAGATACATCAAAAGAATCAGATTTTAATGCTGATTTCAAATATATAAGTTTAGTCCAACCCATCAAAAGTTACGCACCTGAGAAAATTTGGCTGATTTTCGAAAAAAAAGGGGGAAAGACCCCCTAAAAGTTATAGAACCGTAATGAAATCCCACCATCAGATTCAGCGTATCAGAGAACCCTACTGGAAAGGTTTGAAGCTCCTATCTGCAAAAATGTGGAATTTTGTATTTTTTGCCAGAAGAAAGATCACGGATGCGTGTTTATTTTTTGTTTTTTTTTTCCCAGGGGTGATCATATCAACCAGTGGTTCTAGTATATCGGGGGAGGGCTCATTGGAACGAAAATTAAAAGTTCTAGTGCTCTTTTTAAGTGACCAAAAAAAATGGAGGGCAACTAGACCCCTCCCACGCTCATTTTTTCGTCCAAAGTCACCCGAACAAAATTTTGAGATAGCCATTTTGTTCAGCATGGTCGAAAATATAAAACTCTGTCTTTTAGGATGACTTAATCCCCCAAAGTCCCTGGGGGAGGGCTGAAAATTATGAACTTTACCCAATGTTAACATATAGTGTTGGTTATTGGGAAGTATACAGACGTTTTCAGGGGGATTTTTTCTGGTAGTGGGGGGGGCGGTCAGGGTAATGTGGGAAGATCTTTCCATGGAGGAAGTTTTCAGGGAGAAGGGGCATTGCTATGAAGGGGGAGCCAGATTTCCCAGCATTATTTAAAAAAAAGGTCAGAAATTAAATATAAAAAAAACAAGTTTTTCAACCGAAAGTAAGGAGCAACATCAAAACTTAAAACGAACAGAATATATTACGTATATGATTGGGTTCGCCCCCTAGTCAATACCTCGCTATTTAAGCCAAAGATTTTTTAGTAATTTCATAAGAGCTATTTGTTCTAATTAACGGCCTTTGTGATTAAGGGGTCATTTTTAAAGAATTGGAACAAAATTTGAACTTTAGCGTAAAGAGCGAGGTATTGACTAGGGGGAACCCCCTAATATACTAAATAAAAATATATGAATATAGAAGTTCGTTACGTAAGTTAATTCGTAAGTAACGCACATTTATTACTAATAAAACGTTCGTAAATAAAATTACACAACTTTCGAGAAAGCCATCTAACCAAATAAAAGTAAAATTCAATATGAAAATTTTGTTTTAAATATTCATGTACGGTAAGCCAAAATCAAAACCTGCATTAATTCAAAAACGTTCAAAAATTAAATAAAAAAAATAGGTTTTTTTAATTGAAAGTAAGGAGTGACGTTAAAACTTAAAACGAACAGAAATTATACCGTATATGAAAGGGGCTGTCCCCTCCTCTACGTATCGCTCTTTACGCTAAAGTTTGATTTTCTCACAACTCTATTTTTTAAACAATAAAAAACTTAGCGCAAAGAGCGAGACGCTGAGGAGGGGACAGCCCCTTTCATATACGGAATAATTTCTGTTCGTTTTAAGTTTTAACGTCGCTCCTTACTTTCATTTAAACAAAACCTTGTTTTTTTCATTTAATAGCTGCATTAAGCGAACAATTGAAGATACTAAACAATTACTAGTCTTAATTGTATAGAATAGTTAAAATTTATTCATCAAAAGCTTTGTTTTCACATGAAACTTAAAAAGAAACAACATTAGGTATATCGAAATACCCCCCCCCCCCCTACTAAACACCTCGGACTATTGTGTGTGTTTGTGGATTCTATGTATGTTTAAATTATTCAAGGAGAGGTGTTTTCAATTAAACTACTTGCTGTTTCAGTACAACTTAAAACTTAGATAATTTCTTAAACCACATTGGCCTGACATAACACAAAGAAAGAAAAACGAGCCAAAATGGGTTTTAAACGGCCAAATAAAAATACTGACAAAACACAACAAAGCGAATATTTCGAGGGGACAAAAGCCTCTCTTCTTCAACGTGAGACCAAAAAATATATTCAATGGGAGTGCCGAAGAAAAACCAACAAAATCAAATGCGGAAAGTCAATGTGAATGCGAAGAAAAAAACAAAAAATTAAAAGATGAATAAAATTCAGCTTAAGAATTGTTTGTTTTAGTTGATGATGAATCCTTTTTTAATTATAATTTCTCTCCTATTTTGCATGTGGCCCGTCCCGCACAGGCGGAGTTTCGATCGACCACGGACAGCAGATAGCGTAACTGTTAACGAGGTTTTTTTTAGTTAATTTTGTCTGTCGTCTATATAATAATTAGGCTTGTATAAACAGAATCCGATACCCCTTCACATCCCTTTTCCACAGACATCGGATCTTACGTCAAACGAGATCCGGCGGGATTAGAGGTTAGAATCCGTATTACCCGCCCGGTAGATTTGCTAGTTCCAAAGATTGATAAGCCCCCTTACTTTCCCTCCATAGATGTCAAAACGATCTTGAAATCCCAAACGTTAATACTATCAAGTTATTTTTCTCTACTATGTTTGATGGACATCTAACGGCCCCTTCTGAAAGATTTCTTGAAGAAAAGAAATACTGGTCGTCCTTGATCCTCCCCCAATTGACCTCTAGCCTCAAAAATGAAGAAAAACGGTTTAAGTTAATTTTCCTCCCATGGACGATTCCTATTGATAATTGTCATGTGAACAATTCTACCTGAACAATTCCCACGCAGTTTATTCTCCCCTAAAAATTCCCCCACATGTAAAAACGAGCAGCCAAAGGGAAGTAAGACAAATAATTTTATGTTTTTATTTCTTTTTTTAGTTTTTTTTGTGGGGGGGGGGGTGAATTATCGTGGCAGGATAAGATGACGACAAAAAAAACAATCTGGTAACATAAATTACTGCCAGCTGTAGAAGGATTACCCTATAATGGAAGTGCAGAAAGATAGTGGCTGAACTAAGAAGTACGAGTAATTACTTCCTGTGGAATTGATCTTGCACCAACATCTAAAGTACATGATGCCGGTTCACCCCCTCTGATCGAGAACACGTCCACAAGAAGTACATCAGAAGGATTTCCCATCTGAAGTACCTTTAAAGGATTTTTTTTTTTAATTAGATAACATAGAGTCAAACTCCAAATAAGAACCAAGTAAATTTAAAATAGACAGAATTCCTTATTTCAAATAATCCAACAAGCTATTTGCTTATTTCAAAACGCGAAAGATAAGAATTAATAGAAAAAAAATGCTGAAGGATAGATGGATAGAAATATAGATAGATAGATTTCTTCACACGAAAAGCCCAATTGGGCCATGGTGACATACACAAAACAAGCGAAAAAATACAGCAACAAAACATAGACCGAAAAGACACTAAAACTGATTATTTAAGAAAAACATCACGATACATTATACCTACCCGGACGAACTTTCCAATATTATTTATATTTAAGTAACACCTACTTCTCAAAATTTCCAAAATCCAATCTCTATACTCTACGCTCTATGTTCTACCTGCTTTTTCGGAATAGGCTATAGGTAAAATAATCCAAAATCCCTTCTTTTCTTCATTCTTTTTATTTGTCGTACTTTCCCATTGGCTGCTCAATTTTAAATTGGACGGGGATGGGAATTTTTGGGAGCGAAATGGACTACAGGAGGGAGGTCAATTTCCCGCAGTTTTTTTTTTAGGGGGAATCGTCCGAGGATATGTGTCCATGAGGGTGGAATTTTTGAGGGGAGATTCTCCGGGGATCAAAGCCAGACTAAAAAAACACACGATTTTTTTTTTCTTACTGAACTTGATTGATGTCTGATAAGTCATACTTACTTTTATTCTGAAACATGCATTTAGTGGCCCAACCCCTGCTTTCCCCACCGGGTTCAGACCCGGTCCTCTTCTTGAAAGGATTTGGAAAATCAAATCTTACTTCTAATCAAGTTTTGTTAAGACCTGACAACCCTTTCTGGTGAATATCCTGTTGGTAGTGATACAAGGAACCCCTCATTCCGCATAAATTCGACGAGGTTATGAATTCTGAAAACGTAGAACTAGGACACTTACTTCCCTTACTTCCTACCAAATTTGATTGAGAATCGACAATGCTTCCTTGCAAATGCCGAGATGACAGAATTTAGGAGCAATACCCCCTCCCCCCCTTATGTAGTGAGGATTGGCAATAACTCCCAAAAGGTACAAGTAAGACACGTGCTTTTGAAATCCAGCATGATCAGTTGAGGTCTGATAATTGTTCCTGGTTGATGGCCAGACAAAGAAAATTTAGGAACCCCCTTCCTTTAAAGGGGTCATAGTGAAAATGGGCTCCCAGAGACAAAACTAAGAAACTTACATCCGTCTAAGTTGGGCTTGTGAGGTTGAAAAACACCTTTTTTTGGTTATTTAATTGAAAAAGGCACTTTTTCATTTGAAAAAAAAATGGGTGGAAAAACGGAGAGTACACTTTATGGGAATTTACTATCAAGTCAAATTTATAAAAAGTGACTAGGCATAAATACAACCTTCTAAATGTGCCCTTAAGCAGCTTCATAAGTTTTCAACTGAAACTAAGGAATGACATTAAAACTGAAAACAAACACATATTATTCCGTATAAATAAAAAAGATCATGGCAGGGTTGTTTCTACATTAAATTTGAATCAAAAACGAGCAAAGATTAATCTAAAAAAACAAAGTTTTTCCAAGGGAAGTAAAGAGCGAAGTTGAAACTTAAAACGGACAAAAATTATTGCTTCACAGCCTATCTAATATATATCAATCAAACTAGTACAAATAAACCAACTAATTATGTTTCCCTGTGTTTCTAGGATTATAGAAAACTAGCGCTTTACTGAAAACACAAAATAATATAGAAGTTTTGGTATAGTAAAAGCAAACCAATTAAGGACACTTTTTACAGAATAAAACCATTATCAATCCCTTTTAGGATCAACCCCTTTAAGATAAATAACAATTCCTTTTAGGATTGTTGCTTTATTTTTTTTTTCTCGTTTCATTTGGTATCACTTCTGCACGATGGCTCATTTCAATGCCTGGCTGTCGTTTTGGTTTTAAAAAGGACATGTCATGATTACTTTGTAGACACGTTTGAAGTATAGCCATCTTGATAGCATTAGGATTAGGACTATAGACGAGCTTTAGAATTTGTATCATAGCTTGAAATTCACTGTTGTATAGAGACAAATAGCCATATTTTCAGAGTTCATATTATGTCTTATTTGATCTTCATTTCAAGTAATAAATTCAATTCAAAAAATTCAATAAATTCATTTCATGGAATTTATTGAAACCTCCGCTTTGAATACTTTTCCTCTGAAACACCGGTTTTGGGTCCGGTTTGTCGATGATGTTATCTCTGTGTGGAATCACGGAGAGATAGAACTTAACGCTTTTTTTTTATCTCATCTTAATAGTTTCGATTCCAAGCTTCAGTTCACCTTGGAACTGGAAGATAATCATAAACTGCCTTTTTTAGACGTCTTAATCTTCAACAAATCTCTCAGCCTTGAATATTCGATTTATAGAAAACCTACACATAATGATAGGTATTTGCATTTCTCTTCCAACCACCCTCCTTGTGTAAAAAGAGGAGTAGTTATATCTTTAGTTGATCGTATCATAAGAATTTGTTCAAAGGCTCATATAATCCCAGAATAAAATTATCTGAAGGACATTTTGTTTTGCAATGGATATCCCATTAAGTTACTGGAATCCATCATAGAAAAAAGACAAAAAAAGGCAGTAAAGAATTCGTCATCTCCACAACCTCCAACGGATACCATCCCTTTAGTGGGTGATAAGAAAGTCTTTACTGTTTTGCCCTATTTTCCCAAATTAGGTGACAAATTGCAAAGAATTCTTAAAAAATTTAACTCAAATGCAAAGTATAAGTACTGACAAAACCTATCCTCTCCACACAAAAAAAGTGACCCTTTGTCCACGTCTCCGGAGACGATTCCATACCTATGCGAACCTGGCGACTAAATCACAAATTCCGTAGGTGATTATATTTGTTCCGTAAAAGCTGTATTAAATTTAATTTATTGGCTCGGAGCGATTAAGTAGTCCAACATTTTCCCTCCAGAGGCGCTTAGGTACGCGGGGTCACTTTTGGAGAGTTTTGACTGTACTTGTTCAGTAGATGATTATACTTTGCTTAAATGTCACCTTCAAAAATTCTAATAAAATCCAGAACTATTTTAACAGCGGTAAAAATAAAACGAGGCCTATTTTGGGCAGTGGTGTTTATAGGGTGCCATGTTCTTGCGGCTGTTTCTATGTTGGAAGAACCCACCAGCAATTGGGGGAGAGATTGTTGGAACACAGGTCCTCAATCGGCAAAGCTATGGAGCTATGCCAAAGGCCTGAGACTTTTGACTCCGCCTTGGCTCAGCATGTGTATGACAACCCGCACCATTTCTTTTTATTCGACAACACCTCCATCATTGCCCCTGTTAAAGGTCTCATCCAAGTTTTCAGGGAGGCAGTTGAGATAAAAAAGTACATTCACCGAAAAGTTGCTTTCAATAGAGACACGGGAGAAACCTATTTAAGCCCCATTTATAATGAACTAATTAATTCTGATCGTTTTTACTTAAATAAAAATAATCACATTTTGCAACCTAATCTAATCTGTGATGATGTTTTACCTGGAAAGCGTTTAGCTTTTAAAAATGCTCTGTATAAATTAAAAAATTGAATTCCCATTCAGTACTGTATTTTTTCATTCAGTTACCCTTTCACTGTTACATGGAAAGGGTCTTCAAATTTTAGTTGTGCTTTGTTTTAAGGTTTGAAATTTTTGTATAGTATCCTTAGATTTTTATAGTAATTTTTATGTTATTATCTTGCACTGAGGACGATCAAGCGGAGGTCTTGACCAAAATATTTGCATTTTAGTCCATATTTTTCACTGGCTTGTATAATCCTCGTTTTTCCCTTTTTTACTATTTTTTCGTTTTATCATGATTAGCCAGTGTGGTCTCAGAAATTATTTACCAGGATTTTTTTTTTTTTGGGGGGGGGGGGGGTAAAAAAAAAATTTCGGGAGGGATAATTACAAAAAAAACTTAAAAAACCGAAAAGTTTGTTTTGTACATTTTTACGAGTCGAAAAAAAATTTCGGTAGGGGGTTTCAAAACCCCTGAACTCCCCACAAGATACGGCCTTGATGATGTGTGATTCTAAATTAAAAAAAGACGTGTGGCTTTTCTCTAATCTATGTGTAATTATGCCTCTTTGTTTATGACAACTAAGGTGTACAAAATTGCATTTAGAGTTATTATGCTTTAGCACGCTAAGTTAATTTGCTCCTATCATAACCGTGCAATAACCCATTATTATATTTTACAGACCTATAAGGGGGCTTTTCTACCATTAATTACTAGGAAAGTGAAGAGACCTATGAAAGTATATCCTTATAGACGCCATCAAATTTAGGTTCTGGCCTGAAATTTGTTCATAACCCTTAATTTGCAGTGGGTTAAGAAGCAAGTTGAATGGTAAACTTTCTTCCGCGGGGTATATGGTATTTTAACCATGGGTAACATAATCATGGTTCGGAAGAATGTGAAAAATTATAGCTATAAATAGTCAATTAGCGATATCTTTTTTAGGATTCAAATCACCATGCTATAAATCGTCTGAAATATGTGAACTAAATGGATCGGATAAATAAGATTAATTTACCCGGACTACATTTTGAGCATGCTCTTTAGTAAAAACCTCTACTTTAAAAGCTTAATTAAATCTTTAGGCCTTTCATTAGAAGACCTGAAGGAACCCAGACCTTTAATGAAGTTTGCTTTTCTGTATATTTGCTCTAAATGTGTGCATGTGTTTTTGTAAATTTTGACCAATGTGCGTTTATTTCAGATTTATACACGCGGGAAGAGACAGATAGGGGTACTGCGAGCCCATCCTCCCAAAATAGCGGGTGTTTTATGAATTTTCATACTATTTCTATAATTCACCAGTTTTGGATTTCGTTTAAACTTAACCTTCTCCCCTGGAAAGCGTGATGTGCCCCCCTAGCTCGACCTGTTTGTGTGTCTCTCTCTCTATACATAGCGTTGAGCATCTTCTATGAAAACAGATTAGCCTATGTTATAATTTTTGAAAATCCAAAAATTAAGCACTCCCCAGTACAAGAGGTCTAGCAGACATTAAGCCTTACAAGTTTCAGTCAAATCGCGTGCAGCAGATCCAGTACGACAAAGAGACATAAGAGACATTACTTTAAATTTTGGAAATGGAATTGAAATGGAGACATTGCAGTTTCTCCAGCCCTGTTATTTGGGAAATAATAAAAGTCAGCTGCTGATACAACATGTGATTTTCCAAATTTCTCCACCATGCAAACTACACAGCAATATAGGAACATGTACTGTTTTATTTGTCACGGCCAAAGGTATTATGTTTTATAGGTCCGCCAGCTGCAGGAGATATAATGTGTAATACTTTATGGTGAATTATTGCTTATACTTTCAATATCCCCCACACCAATCTGTCCAAAAAAAGGCAAAAAGGCTGTAGGGTGTCCAAAACTAAAAGCAACGTGAAATTTTAGAAATCCTTACATCAGGTGCGAACACGAGAAATTATTGCAGGAGGGAGGAGGAGGGGATAATTTATTCAAATTTAAATAGCAAGCTGAAAAGATTAAAGTATTTATAAGGCTACTTGTAAGAATCATGCAATTTCAGGGATAGGGACAGAGATATTATTTAGTATCCAATTATTTAGCATAACTATTTAGTATTCTTGGATAGAGGCAGAGGCCCTCATGAGCAGGCTATATGCCTTATGTACATACAGGTGAGTAATTATGTAATTACGTAGGTAAAAGAACAACTAGTGAGTATTTAATTATTTAGTATTCAGTTACTGCTCACATTATTCACACTAATTCATAATTACTCACAGAGAGGTGAGTAATGATGTAATTACGTAGGTATAAGCACAAATGGTTAGTTTTCAATTATTTAGTTTTCGGTTAATTATTTAATATTCAATTCAATCAGGCCCCCCATGAGTGGACTATATACATGGAGCATATACGGGTGAGTAATTATGTGTTTACGTAGGTGTAAGCACAACTAGTGAGTATTAAATTATTTTGTACTCAATTATTACTTATATAATTTAAATTCATAATTATTCACATCGAGGTGAGTAATTATGCAGTTACGTAAGTATAAACACAACCAGTTGGTATTCAACTATTTAGTATTCAACCAATTATCTAGTAATCAATTAAAAACAGGCTAACAGTATGCTTTACATAAAGACTCTTCGCCATTAAAACTCACATGAACTATGTGAGAAAGAAGATATTTGAAGGAAAATAACGGCCAAAGATCTTCCATAGTAAACAATTTGACTCGATTACACACGCATTGTCAAAGCCAGATGTAAAATAAATGTTATAGTTTTTATTAGATCTTTTTTTAAATATTTTAGATGTAAAATAAATGTTTTAGTTTTTATTAAATTTTTGTTTAAATATTTTAGATGTAAAATAAATACTTTAGTTTTCATTAAATCTCTGTTTAAATATTTTAGATGTAAAATAAATTTTTTAGTTTTATTAAGTATTTGTTTAAATATTTTAGATATAAAATAAATATTTTAGTTTTTATTAAATATTTGTTTAAATATTTTAGATGTAAAATAAATGTTTTAGTTTTTATTAGATCTTTGTTTAATTAAATATTTATTTAAATATTTTAGATGTAAAATAAATACTTTAGTTTTTATTAAATATTTGTTTAAATATTTTAGATGTAAAATAGATATTTTAGTTTGTATTAAATCTTTGTTTAAATATTTTAGATTTAAAATAAATGTTTTAGTTTTTATTAAATATTTGTTTAAATTAGTATTTTAATTTAACAAATTTTTGTTAGTTTTGTTTAGTAAATTAAAAATATTTTAATTTAGTTTTATTAAATATTTTATATGTAAAATAAATGTTTTAGTTTTTTATTAAATGTTTGTTTAAATATTTTAGATGTAAAATAAATACTTTAGTTTTTATTAAATATTTTTTTTAAATATTTTAGATGTAAAATAGATATTTTAGTTTGTATTAAATCTTTGTTTAAATATTTTAGATGTAAAATAAATGTTTTAGTTTTTATTAAATATTTTTTTAAATATTGTAGATGTAAAATAAATATTTTAGTTTTTATTAAATATTTGTTTAAATATTTTAGTTTTTATGAAATATTTTGTTTAAATATTTGAGATTTAAAATAAATATTTTAGTTTTTATTAAATATTTTTTTAAACATTGTAGATGTAAAACAAATATTTTAGTGACATCCAGCGACGGATATCTACCGTCGCTGGACTTGATCTTTTTCAAGTCTGTTAATGGTTAATGGGTCAACCCCCTTCCCCCTGTGGATATGCCTGTTTAGTTGTATTAACACCTGCCAAAGGCCAGCACAATGTGCTATTAATATAAATCATAGATCCTAATTCGAAACACTTCCTAAAGAAAATAGTAAGTAATTTGTGAAAGTACAAGACCTTTAAAAAGAGACCCAAATGAGATAAGACTTAGAGCGGCAACGGTATCAAAATATAAAATAACACCTTACAGTTAGCAATTAAAATGAAGAGATTACACGATTAAAGCAGTTTGCAGTAAATTAAAATTACATTGTTCAATTTTTTTTTCTATGCCTTAAGCTAAGCTTCCAAAAATAGCTGGAGTGAAACCATGGTTTCCGATAAAAAAAAATATGAATAATGGAATGCAGCTTTTGAATCTACAAATAAATAGAAGGACCATGACGGATAAAATTATATACACCATTGTTGGTTTAATTAATAAAGTGCAGTTAAGTTTGGTGTAATATGTAATTTCAATTGTACTAAAATCATAATAGTATATCAAATCATCGTTTTGAATAGACTTTAAGCGTTCCTGAGATGTGTTTTTGTCGAAAAGAATCAATATCTTTTATTGGTCAAAATAACTATTCAAACTAAAGTAATTGAGGTGTCGGACATTAAAAAAGCTCTGAACCTCACACGCACTCTAGCGGGTTAAAAACAGCAAATGAAACTAAATAATTGTTTTTCTTTTACTTAATTTTTTTAATTTTACTTAGTTTGCTTAAGTAAGATTTTTACTTAATTTTACTTTTTAAATATAACGAACAGTTTGAAGTGGAATCTGCAAACATGCAATTTTAAATGGCCAGGGACTGAAAACTACTTAATGTAACACACTTAAGGATGTTTGGTGGCTCAATCCTCAAAAATCTTCTAACCTTCTCTAAGCTTTCCCTAATATCCTATAACCTTGTTTTAGTAATTACTGTTTTTGTAATTAGTAAGTGTCTGTGACACCCAACCAATTGCTACTTTGAAAGCGATCACGTGACATGACTTTTTTCTTTGACTTGATTTCCTTCTTCTTAATTTTTTTGACTCAACTAGACTTCATAAATACATACCACACTTTAAAATAGAATCTGTAAGCATGTGCTGTTATATGGCAAGGGGCTTAAACAACTATTTAAAGGAACACACAAAAGGGGGTCAGGGGCTCAGTCCTCAAAAATCTTCCGACATTTACTACGCTTTCCTTAATATCCTATAACATGTTTAATAATTGGTAACACTCAACCAATTGCTAATCTGAAAGCAATCACCTGATGCAACACGGCGGTTAGTGCTCTATTGAGCACTATTACAAGCAGAGCCAGTTTATTTTGTCTTTGGGTGCTCACACATCACAAGAGAACATTGGTTCTCCGTAACAGACCATGGAGGCTTTGTGGGGATCAGTGCATTATATTTATTTAACAGTTTTTTGCATTTTGTTGAAAGCATATCTTGTCTTAATTTTTAAGCGTAAAGGCAAGCAATTTTATCTTATTAGATAGAGATGGCATATTCTCATTAGGTGACGATGTTTATGCTTAGTTTGGTATATAGAACATACTTTGACTCAGTGGGGGATCCAGGGAGTTGTTTTAGGAGCACGAGAGCCCTCCAGAAGGTAGAAAGTTACACTAATTACAGGAGTGGAGGGGTGAAGATACTAATGGAATCCAAACATAAACTTTTTATACACTCCTGCTTCGTCTCATGACTCATGAGTCATGAGTCATGACTCATGAGTCTCATGACTAGGCAATCAACTTGAAACATTAAGGACTTTTTAGGGACTTGCAATTCAGTGCTTGGAGGCTAACTATTTGTCTCTAACTCTCCCAAATAAGAATAGGCTACCGTGCTCACTTGATGAATTGGTCCTCTCCCTTTTGAGATTTGAGCCTCTAAAAAAATTTAGTGGACATATTATGGGCATATGAAGGTATTTTAGTCACTTTAGTGTCAATACAATGGTAAAAATTTTCCCATAAATCAGCTTACCAGATAATGGACATATCTGGGCATATGAAGCAACGGTGGATCCAGGATTTTTTTCGGGGGGGGGGGGGGGTTCCTAATTTTTTCTTTTTCGGGGGGGGGGGGGTTTACTAATTTTTGAATCAGTTTTCGACTAATTTTATTGATTTTTACCTAGGTTTTACTAATTTTCGACTTATTTTCGACTCGGTCAAAAATTTCGGGGGGGGGTTCAAACCGGGTAACCCCTCCCCTGGATACGGCTTTGATATGAAGGTATTTTAGTCACTTTAGTGTCAATACAATGGTAAAAATTTTCCCATAAATCAGCTTAACCAGCATAGGCAGTCACAGCCAGCCAGTGATTCCTTGCGGCTAAAATCATTCGTTAGAATTCAAATAGGTCTTGCGTTACGGTTATGCATTATCGTTACAAAAATAGGCATTATATCTCGAAATTATTTGAAAAAAACTACGTTTTCTAAAAAGTTAAAGAGGCTGAGTCACAAGTTCGAACCTTAAAACGTACAGGGATTAGAGGGTACAGTTGGGGGGCTGCCGCCCTCCAAACCCCCCGCTTTCGCAGCATTTAAATAAAAAAAAATTTTAAACTGAAAGTAAGGAGCGACATTAAAACTTAAAACGAACAGAAATTATTCCGTATATGAAAGGGGCTGTGCCCTCCTCAACGCCTCGCTCTTTACGCTAAAGTTTTTATTGTTTAAAAAAAAGAGTTGTGAGAAAGTCAATCTCTTTTTTTTAAAGTTTTTATTGTTTAAAAAAAAGAGTTGTGAGAAAGTCAAAATTTAGCGTAAAGAGCGAGGCGTTGAGGAGGGCACAGCCCCTTTCATATACGGAATAATTTCTGTTCGTTTTAAGTTTTAGTGTCGCTCCTTACTTTCAGTTTAAAAAAAATTTTATTTAAAGGCTGCGAAAGCGGGGGGTTTGGCGGGTGGCAGCCCCCCAACTGTACCTTCTAATCCCTGTACGTTTTAAGGTTCGAACTTGTGACTCAGCCTCTTTAACTCTTTAGAAAACGTAGTTTTTTTTTCAAATAATTTCTGCACGTTTTTGTACAGTTTATTACTTATTATTGCTTGACTAACTGTTAGATGATTGTGTATTATTCTTTTCTTTCTCGACAGGGTGTTTTAAGGGTCGACCTTGTAACTCAGCCTCTTTAACTCTTTAGAAAACGTAATTTTTTTCAAATAATTTAAAAAAGAAACTGAGTTTCTTTTTTAAACTTTAAATTCAGCATATAACAAATTCCCTCTGACGGGGAATCGAACCCGGGTCTTCCGCCTGACAGTCAGGAGTATCGACCGCTGTACTAAAGAGACACAATTATAATTGTTTTTTAGTAAGTGGAATCTATTTTTGACGCAAGCAAATCCCCACAAAACTTGATATTTGGTTTTTGGAAAACAGGGAAGGAGTGATCAGATTGAGTTTTCTGAAATTTCAAGGATAAGCTCCCAGGCCCCAGGAAAGCTTATCCTCTTAATTTCAGCCCGATCAGACAACGTTAAAGGGGGGCTGTGGTGGGAAAAATTAACATGGGCTCTTATAGGATAACGAGGTTTTTCGTAAATGTAAATTCGGGGGATAATTTTTTCGGTCTGAAAATATCAAAAGGCCCTAACAGGTCGAATTCTGCTTCGAATGAGTCCTCATTCATCCGGATCAGTTGCCAACTGTGGCATGTAGGCGTGGATAACAAAAAAAAAAATTTTGAACTTTAAGTGGCTATATTTGGTTTTTGGAAAACAGGGAAGGAGTGATCGGATTGAGCTGAAATTTCGAGGATAAGCTTCCGGGCCCTAGGAAAGCTAAACCTCTAAATTTCAACCCAATCGGACAACGTTAAAGGGGGGCTGTGGTCGGAGGGTCGAAACTTCCGGCCCACTTACACCCATGAAGATAAAGTCGGAGGGGGGTAAAATTTCGCACGTTTCTTAGTTTGAGCTTGGGCTACAAAATGCGATTACCGCTCTCTCTCTGCAACCGCTAGGACCGGAAATCGCTTAACATTGTGGTGGGTCGCCTCTTTATAGAGGCACAAGTGTGCCTCCTTGATTAACCTTAAAATGGATCACTGTTAATCTTTTGACGAGGAAAAGTTTGACAATATACCGGGCAGAGAAAAAAAAAGAACAAGGAAAGGGAAAAAACTAAAAACCGAAAGTAATGTGATAGGAATAAGAGAAAAGTCTTGACTGTTTAGACGAGGGAAAGTTTGACAAGGCTGTTTACTTGACTGTTTAGAATGATCTGAAAGTGTAACGAGAGAGAGGTATCACAACCCACTCAAATCTTCGTACTCACACATCATATGACCTTGTTCGCTGTGATTGTTTAGTCACAGCAAATAAGACTGTTCAGAAAGTTTGACAATGCAGTTTGGAAGAGAGATAGTTTGACAAGACAGTTGGCAGAAAAAAAGAACAAGAAAAAAAACTAAAAACTGAAAACTATGTAACAGGAATAAGAGAAAACTGTTTAGAAATCCCGAAAATAAGCTGCTGGAATTTTGACACAACCGGTATAGTCAAAACATTGAACTGGATCCTAGGTTTATTGGTTTATTATCTTCATATTTAATTACTCTAATGTTTTTGTACAATTGTAGTTACTCCTTAGTGGTTTTTATTTTGGCAGGGGTTGTCACCCTCGAGAGATTTATCACTATTTTTAGTTGTTTTTATTGCTTATGGATTTTTTTTCGTAATAATGTTTTTTTTTTAAGTTTTAGGGGTTGTTGCTTTTATCAGTGATGTTTTTCTAGGGCGAAGAACAGCAAGAATTCCTGCTAAAAAAGCATATAAACGCTTTATTCAGAATAAAGTCAATATTGGAATTCTAATATTGAGGAGACAGTCTTCACGTGAACAAGTACATATTTCTGTTGATGGTATAATACACTTTTGTTTTCAATCATGCGACTTTTTCATTCAATGTCTCATATGTCTGTTTTCGGTACTTATGAATTATACGGTAGCATTATAGGGAAATGCTAAGGGAAACCTAGTCAAACGGGTATCTGTCAATAGAGATGGATCGCAAAGCGTGGTTTCTCATTAACTTTACAATATTTAAACTATTGTTTTTGGGGGATTTAGGGGCAAACAAGGTACCTAGGTTAGGTTAGATTACGTATTTAATATATGCTATGTTTTACCCCCCACCCCTACCCCTAATATGCAAATATATAGCCCAAATTTGTTTCCAAACTATTATATATTCATCCTATTTTATTTCATTAGCATTAACCAAACTTGACATCTTTCGTGGCTACTGTATAATGCATAAGTACCCTGTTTCTTACTAATGTTTGCTATTTCTTTTATCTGAGCCGTACAACAAGCTTACTCAGCCAAGTCGAAAGAGATGCAACGGGGTGCCACATAGTATTATCTATTTCTGATCAAGCTTTGTCCGCTTGAGCTTTTAAATCTAAGCATTCTCGTTCTGAAGCAGAGAGAAAGCATGTAGTCAACATGAAGTCTTTTGCGTGTGACAAGATCCTGTCCATTTTGTCCCTCAGATAACAATGCTATTTGCCCACAAGAGCATCATCATCATTAACTAGAAAGTGTTCCTTTGGTCTTGATGTTTGATCCTTAGGAAAATGCCTTAAATTTTCCATAAAAGCCTTGGTAAGGAAAAACTATACTATTTCTACCGTTTCCAAGACGAAAATAGGGAGATTGTGATTTAGTAATTTTTCACTCATTTTCATTCAGTGATTTTTTTATCAACATATTAGCGATTTTTTTTGCCTAGACAGTGGCAATCCTGAATTTAGGCTGCAGAGGATGTATTTCCTTGCGCATCTGGCATATGGTGTATTACTTTTACGTTGTTATTTAAGTAAAAGTTTTAACAATTTGGGCCAGCGCATTGTTATGGTTGGCATGCTACAAAGCCATGATCCCTTAACTACAGGTCCAAAGAGATGAAATCTGCAAAGGCTAGTGGCATACTTTTGGTGAGTCTTGACTGATACCATTTTGATTTTTCCTAATGAAATATTCTTTGGTAAGGGTGGTATCTAATACTTTTCTAAAATGTACTATAAGCACTACTCCTGAGATATCACAATCATGGCCATCCGTAGCTGTTCTATGGGTATTTTGCTCGTTTTTGGCTGTTTAGGTGCTGGACTACATCACATAATGTGTACCCCTATTTAAGAGCATATTTGTGCGGATAAAAAGGAAGCAGTTCTTTCCAAATTTCATATGTTCTTTCACTAATTCATGTTTTTTGTCTATTGTTCTATATAATCTTTCCGTAAATGTTATCTTTTTTTCTATTATTGCAATTGTATTTTTTAACATCTTGGCGATTAATGTTTCATATGGCAATTAATGGAAAATATTATTTCAAGCTGTGTTTGAATTGCTTGACTTAAAATCTTCCCAAATCCAGGTCTATTATCGAAAGTTCAGATATAAGCATTTTGACATAAATGATACCACCGACTGGTTTAACACTTAATTTATCAGGGAGGGAGGGAGGGAGAAACCCCGGATGATGTTATTTTGTGATCCCAACGTAACTACTACAAGTAATATAACCTTAGTTTGCTCATTCCTCCTTGGTGAGGTAATGAAAAATCCTTCAGTGTTTTGCTTATAATTCGCTTTTTCTTCTTTTTAAAGGAATAACAAACAACCTGCTTGATTTACTGGCTTTTTTTCATCCTGCTGTAGCTGTAACAACCAATTTAAACTTGGTATTTCCGTTCCAAACGAATAAGGTAACAATAAATATTTAATTGTTACGCTGATAATGCGTCCTTTCAAAAAAAGGCAAAAATTAAAACCACTTAGTGTCCCGGCAAGACCCCACTTACTCCCTTCCACAGGGTGATTCGTTCATTTTTTTTTTCAACACTTTTATAATTGATATATATCTCCAGAAACAGAAGAAGTATTTTGAATAACCTTACAGAACTTTACAGAACAAATAATCCAGAAAAAAGCAAGAAAGAGGGGGTCCTTGGAAGACCCCAGCCGGGTCAACAATGTTAACGACGCAGGCTTGGCATATTAAGGGTTAAGATACTGGAATACTATAGCAAAGCCTTTAGTTTCATCTTTCTTTACAATGCCTGGAAGAATTATTCCAATTCAAGATCATTGTCTCTTTTTCCTCTGTAAGAAATATTAGAGCTAAAAAGCGTGAAATTAGGGGAGAGTGCTTTAGGATCTTTTAAAGGAAAAGCTCATATTCTGAAATTTGTTATAAGAAAAGGAATCGAGGAAACTCTTCCAATGTTTTTGATGTGTTCGTTTGTTACTATTTCCCGC
Organism: Artemia sinica; assembly: GCA_027921565.1. Lineage (NCBI taxonomy): Eukaryota > Metazoa > Arthropoda > Branchiopoda > Anostraca > Artemiidae > Artemia > Artemia sinica. The sequence continues at coordinate 6,619,841 of CM051267.1, read as the reverse complement.
AAAAGGCAATAATTTATTCTAAAGGGACATTTTGATTGAAGTACTACTGAATAAAAAACGAGCCTCCAAGGTGCTATATTCTGAAAGGACAAAGAGTCAGGGCCAAAAACCATATCTAACTAACAAAGATACGAAGTCAGATACCTTGGAATATTAAAGAAATGTTCTAATATTTAAACTACTTCTTTTGCAGAAATATAGAAACTGGAGAGCATAAAACCAAGGTAATGCAGAAGTAAATACTAAGAGTTATGAGGGATTTTTGAAAATAGCTCATGTTAAGAAGTTTGTCTCAGGAGGAACCTGACAATGTTTTGACGTTCCCGGAGAGTTAATCCGTCACTGTTTCCCCAAAAAAAGTAAAAATTTAATTAAGAAAATAATATTCCAATTAGAAATCTAAATGAACCCATAACTTTAGAAAGAAAGGATATTAGCATTATATATCCTTACAATGCAAACCAGTTGCAAAAAAAAAGAATAGTAGATACTGCAAAACATTATAAAATTGGATTTCAGAAACCAGGAAATTGTGTGAGTTTTAATAAACACAGAGAAACATTGTCACTGAATACACGAAAAGTGAGGATTGTAGAACCCTCAGTACTTTTAGAAAATTTTGTATTGCATGAAGACACCACAATTTTGAATACAGTTTTAAATAAAATGTAAATGGAAGGGATTTCTAATAAAAATGGGTACTCCTGTATTAAACGTACTCTTTTATATACTGCTAGTTTGATTAATGCTAATGAAACAAAATAGGATGAATATATAATAGTTTAGAAACAAATTTGGGCTAAATATTTGCAAATTAGGGGGGTGGGGGTAAAGCATAACATATATTATTACTTAACCTAACCTATGTACCTTCCCCCCCCTAAACCCCCCAAAAACAACAGTTTAAATATCGTATACGCAATGAAAACCACGCTATATATTGCATTACTCTAGAGCGGTGTCTTGAATTAACTCGTCAAGAACGGGTTTTTCGTGACTGGTTTCCATTGCAGTGTGTAAAAGAGTACGTTTAATACAGGAGTACCTAAAAATGTAATAAAATTTTATTTCAGGTGCTGGTAGAGATTCACTAGATTTTCACCGCAACAATATACATCTAAAAAAAAAAAAAAACGTTTGGTAATTGCGTCAATATTTTGCAAAAATTTGGATGATTATTGTAGCGTCATTTGTGACATAGTAAAGAACGAATTCTAGCCAAAAATAGCCGAAAATTTACTACGAGCTACTACCTACCTAACAAAATTTAACCACTATGTGAGGAATATTTTATTTTTAACCACTTTTTAAACCACTATTTTAAATATTTTTAAATATTTAAAATAGTTAAAATATAGGTTAAAATATAAAAAATATTTTAACCACTACATGAGGAACCGTTTGAAGCTGATTCAGTAATTTTAACCATGTTCTCCATTAATTTTAATTGTCAAAGTTTATTGCGAAAAAAAAAATCTGTGCAAATTTGGAAAAATAGCCTAAAACCCTTGAAAATGGTCTCAAATTAAAATGAAAACTGCACCATTGCAATCATCCTAGCAAAAAATCCCGTGCAGGAGAATGACAGTCACTTACTTTTCGAGAAGACAGTCAAGCAAACTTACTTTTTAGCATAGGAAATAGTGATAGGTTTCCAGGGTGATCGCATCGAATCAGTGGTCGTACGATGTTGAGAGAGGGCTCTGTTTCCAGTGATTCTTGTTTACATTTGCTTTAAATACGCAATCTGCAGTTCGATCTAGTATGAAACAAGGTTTTGTTACTGCTGTGACATATAACGGTGGATATGGTAGGAAGTCACAAGGAGAGGTTAAGACGTGCCAAGGAGATTTTTTGGAGGGGGATAGTTTGCAGTAGAGTGATATCAGTAAGCACTAGAAAACTAGAGATGCCAAAAGTATGTCATAAACCGTTATAATGATCCCACGAACACCGGGCAACTTCGGCTAGTTACACAAACATTCAAACACATTAGAGACTTTACTTGAGACTAATGCTAATTCGAATAGCAAATATTATTTTGGATTGCTACAATATGGGAACACGAAGGTAACTTTAGTGTATAAGTGTTGAGTACTTATAAACTATGGAAATTTCTCGTAGAAGGTAATTCCAGTTTTAGCTTTATGGTATCTTCCTCAAAATTTTGCTAAAAATATTATCAAGGTAAAGATTGCTGGAGTGGAATCTCTTTTATTTCTCTTGTATTTCTCTTACGTCTATCTTCTATCTAAGCTCATGTGCATACATTTTACCTTTCGTAAGTAATGTAAATAACATTCTGTATGTTTTCTGCTATGCAGTTTTCCTTATTTTTATCACTGTTTTCATTTACGTTATAATTGATCTGCAAACTGACATACGTCCAAGAAAAAAATTATATAAAAAAAATATATTTAAAAATTAAAGGGTGTGCTTTTGTTTTTAGACCATACCAACATTTCAGTGTCAATTTCAATATCCCACCAAATCATTGATATCTTATTAGTAGGACGGGCAATAAAATTGCCAATTATTAAAATTGTTAAAATTAAAATTAGGTGGCCAGCAGAATATGATTACCTGTGATTTGGAACGTTTTAAAAATATGTGTAAACAATTGGTTCAGTTGCACTATTACAAATCCTTGAAAATATGAGATTTAGAAATCATGTATGAGATATTCAGAAAAAAAATATTTCTTGCCCCTATGTCCGTTTCAGGTTAACATATTGCATAAACATTTTTTTCTTTTTTTTTTGCTTTTGTTAACTGACATGTGAAAACCGCAACTTTATTTGGGACAAGAATATTTATGCTTGAACCAAGGGAAATTTGTCTCCAAGGTCACCCTTAATAGCTTTTTGCCCCAGGTGGGACATGGAAATCTGAACCGCCATATAAACTTTTCTTGTCCACAAATCTTAGAAATAATGTAAAAGAATGGACAAAAGAGTCGTGACTCTAGTCTTGATAAATCAAAAATAAATTCAAATATAATGACAGAGTGATAAATCGTCCTGGCTAAGTAGAGGTTGAAAGAATATGCAATAAATTTTCACGTTGGAAAAAAGATGTAGCTAAAGCGCTTCTGTGATGATGTTCGATAGTAAATTCATCTTTAATGAAATAGAATTTGGACATTTTTGAGTGATTAAGTTGAAAACATAATAACCATCCGTGGTGGTTCATCTATTTCCATCCATTATAAGTTTTGACGAATTATTTTATATTCAAGGCGGTATCCATGATTTTTTTTTTTTTTTTTTTTGGGGGGGGGGGGGTGTTACAAAAGAAAATTTGTAAATCGCATCAGAAATTAGTCATTTTTGTGGGGGGGGGCTTCAAAATCCCTGCTGCCTCCTTGGATACAGCCTTATTAATACCATCCTGTATTTTTTGGAAATGAAAACTGCCTTTGTCATCTTCCAAATTGTTCAAGTTTTACCGGTGTAATTTGGAATACTTAGAACATGTCTAATTTTAACGTTGATTTTGGGAATTTCTAACTAGGCAAAACTAGCACCAACAGAAATAAGGTCAATAGATTCCTTAACGTTCCGGTAATGAAAACACCTAGAATATTGATAAGGGTTTAAAGGGTGTATTTGACTTGTGAAGAAACTGTATGTGCAAAATTCCTGAGTAGCACATCTTAGTGAAAGAAATAGGTGGAAGAATGTAATGCCTGAAAAGGCATAATATCAATTGGAGGGGGTAATAGCCTTCAAAAAAGACAAAAATTGGTTAAATATAAGAAAAACTGCTGGAAAAGTGACAAGAATTTTAAGATCTGGTGTTGGGACAGTGGCGTGAATTTTCCTCCCCCACTCTCCTGATTAAGTGAAAAAAATTCAGAAGGGGGGGGGCAAGGTCTGATGGAAAAGCTTTTTGCCAGAGAGTGCCACAAAAATTTGTACTTTTAAATTTAGTCTTCTAGGGTAGGAAGGGGGTTGAAACACCCTTTCCCTCCTTCTTGGTCATCCCTAGAGAAAATTTTTAAAATTCTACTACCTTGGCCCAGCTTCTAAAGCAATGAAATTATGTTTACAACTTAAATTTGACAAATATATTCAAGGATTTCTTGATAGAAAATCCCTAAGGAGGGATTGGATCACTGTTAACTTTCAATTTCTAAGTTCATGCCTAATTTAATGTCAAGAACGTCTGTTGTTGTAATAAATCCTTGTTTTAAATGGCATCATATCCAATTTCCCATGTTCTCGTGCTCATGAATATTCTGGAAATGCTTTAACCAGTTACGCCTGACCCAGACACTGACGGGAAAAGGGGAACTTGATAAATGAAGATCGTTATCCTGCGAGACTTACTTAAATAAATGTAAACGCATTGCCTGAAAAAACTTGGAGTTTAACGATAGGATGTATATAACGAAAGACATCTGTCTAAAATGAAAGAATCTTTTGAGAAGGTGACAGATATATGGACACTTAAATTAACTTAATTTGGCCATTCATTGTTCCAAAGTCAAAACAAAAGATTTGCAATCCAAAATTTACGAATTTATCCTTCTGCGATCAAAACATATTTTACATATAAATGATGTTTCAGGAATTTCAGCTGGAAGTCAGGGTATTAAAAGGAAAAGACACAATAGGTTAGCTCGTACTCCGTCATTATTCAGGCAAAACAATAAAAAATAGTAGTTAATCGAACGTCATAAGTTGATACATTTTACCCTGCTTACATAAATTCAGGAAAGTAATTATGTATATAATACATTCTAATTTTGGGCAACCAAATTATTTTGGTTAAAATTTTGGCTATCTATAATTATGAACAGCGTTTAAATTAAAGTGACAGCGTTAAATCATTTCAATTAACTTTTAATTCTGATGATGTCTTATGTCAAATTGAAGCCAAAACTGCCGGCCGGCAATGTTCGGAATATATTTCTGGTATTATACTTTGTGCTTCCTGTTGTCACTCTACCTCCAAATACCCAGGGTCTACAACGAATTTCTCCTCCCCCTCTTGAACTTCTTAAGTTACTTTTCAACTTCCCAGAAGAACATTTTGCAGGACGATGTTTTGTGAATCTTAACATGCGTTTTCATAGGTACCCCACATCTTTTTCTCCCTTTAGAATGCTCAAACCAAACGCCCTCAACTTTTTTAAAGTTTCGAGTTACTGGAATAAGTTAGAATAACGTCTTATATTCACATAGACACCTGGTTAATACGTCTTTGGATTTACCATTACACTTCGGAAGGATGTAAATTCGTAATTCAAACGCAGAGTAAATTAAGGTTCTACTCAAGAATTATCAAATTTGTACCTCTCGAGGAGACCCCCTCTTGATCTTCTCCTGCATCTCCTAAATACAAAAAACCTCGAGACAATTGAGGATTTAAGAGAAATGTCATAGCTCATCCTAAGTTTCATTTGCCAGAAAAAGTCGTACGTGTTTTATAAGAACTTTAAATGACACCCATTGAGATATGAAACTTAAACTCTCATAATATATACAAACTTTTAGTTGTATATAAAAATCTTGTATCCAGCTTATATAAGGATATAGAATGTAAACGTTTATTCATACTCTTTGATGATATGAAAATGCTTTTCTTAAGCCATGATTTAAATGTTTCTATCATAAGTCATTATTTCAGTATTTACTTTCATCACATTTTTTCTTGTTTGTTTTACTCAGTTTGGTGGGTGTCCGCTCCACCCTGCCTCACCAAGTAGGTTCAACCCTCATGATTTTAGTTTGAACAAGCTATGCAAAATAACAGGAGATACAGAACTGTAAGTAAAATACGAAGTGATTTAAATGAGTTACTTCCATTAGCAAATCTTTTTCATTTTTTTTCAGAACTATAACGAAATATCTATCAATGTCAATGTTCAAAAAGGTATGCTGTGCAATATAAATCACGTTATTGGTAAACTACAGCAGTATACTTTTTAAAGGAATAAATTATTTCCTAGTTGTATCTTTTAGGTATCAAGATTCAATTCAATCTTTTCAGTGGAGGGAAAGGGGTAGCACCTAAGATTCTTGTTGTCAGGACTTCTGACAAAAGGGGTTGTAAAATATCAACTAACCTTGGTCGGAAGTGAGACTAAATTATCAGTACTGAACTTATCAATGCATTAGTTTAGAGCGTGTTGGCAACTATTAATTTAAGATACCCCCCCTCCCACCTATAAATCTGAGTTTTAAAGAATTTCATTCTAGGAAATCCCAATTTTATGTTTGCATATTTACGTTTTGGTTTCAGACGTTTAACAATAGGCTTTCCAATTACGCATTTGCTGTATCACGTATGGCTTGTTTTCCCCCAAAAGTTTGAACTCCTCCCAAATAGAAATTCTGGTTACAGCCCTGAACTGCGAGCGTCGAGTTGTGTAAAGTAATGTAAAATACTGAAAAAGCCTCTACAAGAAGTGAAGTAGAAGAAGGAAGGTCGCATCCAGGGGGGGGGGTACAGGATTTGAACCCCTTTCTCCCCTCCCCCCAGAAATGTTTTTCCGACTTGTAAAAACGTAAAAAAATGAATATAAATAAATTTTTGCGACTCAGTTTTTTAAGACTGTTGTTCCTAAAAAGAAGGTTGTTTTCAGCTATGCAAGGTAAAACAAAAATAACAGTGTTATAAGGTGCTCTATTTAGGAAATACTTTTGTGAATGAGAGGATATAGCACAATTAGGGGAAAAATTCAAATATCTTCAGAACCAAGTAAGATATGAGCAAATAGGTTTAAACAATCGCGCAATCTTGCTTTTTTTATTTTCAGGTAAGTGAGTGTAAACCAAATTTTTATAATAAAATCATCACATAGTAGGCTACTTTCTGAATGGTTGTGGCAGAATAAGAGTTAGTTATATCTGTAGTTAATCCGGAACAGTTGAATTGGGTAAGTGTTAAATGTTGGAACCAATCTGAATGTCATATAAACACTTAGGAACTAATAAACACTAACTGGGGGGGGGGTCCTCTCGATTTGTCTTGTTAGCTAAGGGTTTTTTCATTAGCAAAATTCTATAGCTTCTTCTAAGGGCCGTCTCCAAGATTTTTTCGGGGGGGGGGGGGGAGGGGGGTTTACAAAAGGATTTTTTTTCATTTTTTGACAAAACAAAATTCAAAAGACGCAAAAATTTGTTTATATTTATTTTGTTACGTTTTTAAGTCAGAGAAACATTTCGGATGTGGGGAGGGGCTCAAACCCAGTACCCCCCTAGATACGACCTTCCTTCTTTTACTACACTTCTTGTAGAGGCCTATTTGGTATTTACATTACTTTACACAACTCGGATGCTCGCATTTCAGAGCTGTAACAAGGATTCCTATTTGGAAGGGGTTCAAAGTTTTGGGATATACAAGCCATACGTGATACAGCAATTGTGTAATTGTAAGGCCTATTGTTAAGCATCTGAAGCCAAAACGCAAGTATGCAAAAATAAAATTAGGATTTGCTAGAACGTAATTTTCTAAAACTCAGATTTATAGGTGGGAGGGGGGGGGGTAATATTAAATTAACGGTTTCCAACACGCTCTAAACTAACGCACTGATAACTTAAGCAGGACACCAATTCAGATAGCTGCTCTATGAAAAAATTGTAGGCTACAGTTTAATTTAAATACAGCATTCCCAATGTTCGTTTTATGGTCTTTGGGGCTATTTTCTACATTTCAGGATCCATGATTTTCCAACAGATTTGTAAAGGAATTTAATTTCTATAATTTGTAGTTAACTATTTTGCTATCTTATGTTTAAATTAGCTAAGAATTTTCCATTTAAAAAGATAGTTCCTCTATCTACCGCAAGTCAAGCTTGGGTGGTCTTCAACAGGTTTCTAAGTAGATAAAAAACCATTTTTCGAATTTATGAGCAGCTAAAAAAATTAGATTAACGATAATTATTAAGAAAAAGGTTAATATTATTTTTCGAGAAAATGTCTTCTCTTAATTCTCATTTTACCTTCTAAAAGAAAATAAATTAAAAAAAATTCTTTAAAAATTTGAGAACTCTAGGATCGAGACCTGTTTCGAGGTAAGGTACAAGCAAAAAGGTTCAAATGAGCCCTCTCCTTTCAAACATTTCGTGGTAACGAACTGTTTGGAAGGTGCAACTCGGCAAAATAGTGACCGAAAGTCTAGAAAACAGGAATAATTTGATAACAATCGATACATCAAAAGAATTGGATTCTTATGCTGATTCCAAATACATGAAGTTAAACTTAATGTTTATTGTTAAACAAAGCTACAAGCCGGCGAAAATTTGCTTGATTTTCGAAAAAGGGGGGACACCATCAACAACTCAAGCGATCTTAATGAAAGTCACGCCATCAGATTCAGCATATCGATGGATTCGACTGTAGAGGTTCCAAGGTCCTATATACACAAATTTGGAATTTTGCAATTTTGACCAGAAGAAGGATCAAGGATGCGAGCTTATTTTATTTTCCTCGGGGGTGATCGTATTGAACAAGTGATCCAAAAAGAATATTTGATTGGAAATCAAAAACACTAATTGTCCTTTAAAGTGACCAAAATGATTGGATGGCAACTAGCCCCCCTCCCACACCCCATTTTCCCCAAGTCATCCGATCAAAATTTCGAGATAGCCATTTCACGCAGCATAGTTGAAAGGTCCAACAACTACTCCTTCAGGGATGACAAGATCTCCCATAGTCCCTGGAGAAAGGACTGCAAGTTACGCAGTTTGCCCATTGTTGACGTAAGGAATTTGTTATTGGGAAATATATGGATTTTTTGGGGGATTTTCTGAGGAGGGTTTCCCATGAGGAGAATTTTCCGTGCCGAGAGAAAGTTTCCTGGGAATTTTTAATGGAAAATTTTATACGGGAGGGAGGGGAGGGGATTTCCTGGTAAGATTTGAAAAACGGTGAGAAATTAGATAAGAAAATACAAGTTTTTCAACTGAAAGTAAGGAGCAACATTAAAACTTAAAATTATCAGAAATTATAGAAGGAACTGCCCTTCTTCAACCCTCGCTCTTTACGTTAAAGTTTGACTTTATATCATTATTCTTTAAGAAAAACTTCTTAATCACAAGAGCCGTTGTATTTTAAATGAAATGAATTTTCAAAGAACTTAATTGTATGATTTGTCAAAAGCACTCACACACACACATTCGTGTTGGGAATGGTGCCGACGCTGAAAAGGGTAAACATTTTATAGAGGTTTCTTAGGCCTACGCTTGCACCAGATTCTTAATTCTCTTATTTATTCATCAAGCTTTTTCTCTTAATTTATTATTATTTTTTGAACAATAAGCTCTAATTTTATGCAAATAGTTTATATAATGTAAAAACGAAAAGGCTCAAATTAGCCTCCTCCTTCTTCTGAAAGAACCTGAAAGGATAGCATGATCAGTTCAAAGAAATATATACATTGACATCGGAGCGAGAGGGGGACTAAAATTCAGAGGAGGTGAATTGTTTAAAATGGGGGCGAAGATAGTGATAATCTGGAGAGTTTTTAGAAGGACCCACTGGCCCAAGGGCCCTTTGTGCTTACCAGATCCAAAGAGTAACTATCTAATTTAAAGTATTTTATATATTTCTGGATTTAAATATAAGCCAAAATGCCGTAACCACAAAATGTTACAGTATGGCTCCAAAATTTTTGCGGTTAGGCCAAGCAGCAAACGCTAGAGATATAATGCGATTTGCGACAGGCCTAACAAAACCTATGATTCATAATGGAATAAACTTTGCCTGGCATTGGATTCTGAAGTGCTTAAAATATATTTTAAAGATCTAAAATGTATTTTGAAGAAAAAAATGAATGTGGATTGACAGTCTAATATGCATATACTGATATTTATTCCTTAAAGTCTTAATAATTTTTCATTTATTAAAGTTAAGAAAGTGCAAACATTTAATATGTATTTTGTTTTCAATAAAGTAAAATTATGTTCTTCTTTGCAAAAGGCATTGAGGGTGTCATCCCTACTCAAGTTAAATTCTGCTTGTTTGAATTTGGCTCGGTTATTTATTATAATTTCTGTTGCTTTTCTAGAGGCTAAAATATTTTTTCATGATTTTCAGTTTGGCTTCCGAGCTAAATGTTCTACGGAGCATGCGTGTGTAACTCTTTTAAATTTTCTCCACACCGCGCTTGACTCTGGTTTGATTCCTGCAGTTATATTCCTAGATGTCCGTAAGGCTTTTGACTCTTTAACTCATGAGATTCTGCTGTATAAGCTATCACACAATGGTGTAAGAGGAAAGGCTCATGTTTGGTTTGATTTCTATTTGTCAGGTAGAACTATCTTCGTAGACTCCCTTTCCCGCTTTTCGTCTGAAGTTGAGTTTGGTGTTCCTCAAGGCTCTGTTCTTGGACCGTTTCTGTTTCTGATTTATGTTAATGACCTTATAGTTGCGGTTAAGAATCAAAAACCTACAGTGTGCTGTCGTCTATGTCATCCTGAATCTTTCAATGCTAAAAAAATCCATCGTTTTCGCAGGATGTGGACACTCTCGTTGCTTTTGCTGATGACAGTACCATTGGTACTGAAGCAGGAACTGAGTCTGAGATGCTTCCCAAATTAGTTGACCTTTTTGAGAGAGTTGTTCTTTGGTTTGATGCAAATTGCCTTGCCCTAAATGTCGCTAAGTCAAGTTTTTTAATGTTTTCCCGTATTTCTCTGGCGTGCCCTGAGTTAACTAATATCCAGCTTTCAAGGGGCTCTCTCAGTAGACCTAAGGAACGATATGTCCGATTTCTCGGTATTCTTCTCGATGAAAACCTTTCATTTAAGCCTCATATTGGACTAATTAATATGAAGATCTCAAGGAGTCTTGGAATTTTGAGGAAGCTAAAACACATTTTTCCTGGATCAGTTTTAAAAATTCTGTTCCATTGGTTAGTTCAGTCCTACGTCTCTTATTGCCCTACAATATGGATGTCAACTTTCTCTTCTTTTTTGAAACCACTTTCCAAGTTATATGATAAGGCAAGAAGGCTTATACAGGAAACAAATTGTTCTACATCCAACCCAACTAGCCCATTACTTGATTTGCAGTCTTTCTACATTCTTTCGTATCATATTGGACTAATTAATATGAAGATCCCAAGGAGTCTTGGAATTTTGAGGATGCTAAAACACATTTTTCCTGGATCAGTTTTAAAAATTCTGTTCCATTGCTTAGTTCAGTCCTACGTCTCTTATTGCCCTACAATATGGATGTCAACTTTCTCTTCTTTTTTGAAACCACTTTCCAAGTTATATGATAAGGCAAGAAGGCTTATACAGGAAACAAATTGTTCTACATCCAACCCAACTAGCCCATTACTTGATTTGCAGTCTTTCTACATTCTTTCGTGCGCGTCTTTCACCTTTCATCAAATTCATGGTGATATTCCCACAGCCCTTCAATCTACTCCTTCTTTCGTCACTGATAGGTCTTCGCATCATCTTCGCTATTTAAGGAATATTGATATTTTATTTACTCCATCGGTGAGGTCTGACTTTAATCCAATAACTGCTTGTCATATCGTTTGGAATAGCCTACCTCAGTCAGTTCAAGAATGTCACTCGTTTGGTAGTTTCAAAAGAATTTTAATTTTTTTTAATGTCTTGATTATTCATGTTTAAATTTATTATTACTTTTTTTTTAAATTTATTATTATTTTTTTTTTTTGGGGGGGGGGTTACCCTAGCCTGGGTTGGAAACGTTTGTTGTGAGGGGTACGGAGTTTGTCTAATATATTTTGTGGCTTTGTTTCAAATATATTTTTGGAATTGGTTTAATTTATTGGATTGTCCTATATCTTTTTTTTTTGTTTGGGGGTGGGGATGGGGTCTCATAAAAATCGCTTTTTGTTTGGGTCTTTTAATTATTGTTTTTTTTTTCTCTTCTTTGTTTTGTTGTGTGTGTGTGTGTGTGTGTGTGTGTGTGTGTGTGTGTGTGTGTGTGTGTGTGTGTGTGTGTGTGTGTGTGTGTGTGTGTGTGTGTGTGTGTGTGTGTGTGTGTGTGTGTGGTGTGTGTGTGTGTGTGTGTGTGTGTGTGTGTGTGTGTGTGTGTGTGTGGTGTGTGTGTGTGTGTGTGTGTGTGTGTGTGTGTGTGTGTGTGTGTGTGTGTGTGTGTGTGTGTGTGTGTGTGTGTGTGTGTGTGTGTGTGTGTGGTGTGTGTGTGTGTGTGTGTGTGTGTGTGTGTGTGTGTGTGTGTGTGTGTGTGTGTGTGTGTGGTGTGTGTGTGTGTGTGTGTGTGTGTGTGTGTGGTGTGTGTGTGTGTGTGTGTGTGTGTGTGTGTGTGTGTGTGTGTGTGTGTGTGTGTGTGTGTGTGTGTGTGGTGTGTGTGTGTGTGTGTGTGGTGTGTGTGTGTGTGTGTGTGTGTGTGTGTGGTGTGTGTGTGTGTGTGTGTGTGTGTGTGTGTGTGTGTGTGTGTGTGTGGTGTGTGTGTGTGTGTGTGTGTGTGTGTGTGTGGTGTGTGTGTGTGTGTGGTGTGTGTGTGTGTGTGTGTGTGTGTGTGTGTGTGTGTGTGTGTGTGTGTGTGTGTGTGTGTGTGTGTGTGTGTGTGTGTGGTGTGTGTGTGTGTGTGTGTGTGTGTGTGTGTGTGTGTGTGTGTGTGTGTGTGTGTGTGTGTGTGTGTGTGTGTGTGTGGTGTGTGTGTGTGTGTGTGTGTGTGTGTGTGTGTGTGTGTGTGTGTGTGTGTGTGGTGTGTGTGTGTGTGTGTGTGTGTGGTGTGTGTGTGTGTGTGTGTGTGGTGTGTGTGTGTGTGTGTGTGTGTGTGTGTGTGTGTGTGTGTGTGTGTGTGTGTGTGTGTGTGTGTGTGTGTGTGTGTGTGTGTGTGTGTGTGTGTGTGTGTGTGTGTGTGTGTGTGGTGTGTGTGTGTG
>CM051267.1:6487004-6604504 GCA_027921565.1 Artemia sinica | reverse complement strand
ATAGGGGCTCATTTGACAATTCCAGTGCCCTTTCTAAGAGCCGAAAGTGATTGGAGGGCAACCAATCCCCCACCCTCAAAATTTCCCCAAATACATCAAATCCAAATTTGGAGATAGCCATTTTGTTTAGCATAGTTGAAAGGTCCAGTAAATTTGTCTATGGGGCTGAAAACCTCCACAGCCCTCAGGGCAAGGGCTATAAGTTATACTAGTTGCCTATTATTAACATATAAAGTTTTTATGGAAGATGTGGTCGTATAAATTTCGGAGAAGGCTCATTTGATCTGAAATCAAAATTTCTAATGCCCTTTTCAGAGTAAAAAGTGATCGGAGGACAACTAGCCCACTTTGAAAACAAAATAAATTTTAAATTTTTTCACTTTTTAGCATTAATAAATGAAAAATTATTAAGACTGTAAGGAATAAATATCAGTATATGCACGTTAAACTGACAATCCGCATACTTGTTTTCAGTAAAATGCAAATTATGTTCTGGTCTTGAGAAGGCATAGGGATTGTCAGTCCTACTCATGTTAATTTCTGCTCGTTTTTAAGTTTGACTCGGTTATTTATTGTAGTTTCTTTTCGTTTTGGGTTTCGTTCATTTACTGATGGTGATTTGAGGTACTTTTACGCTTGGAAGGTTATATGACTTCATTTCTGCTCATTTTTGGTTAATGGAGTTCTTTACTTTTCTTTGAAAAACTTATTTTGTGGAAATAGTTTTTTAAGTTAATATACATTAAATGAAAGTTGAACCAGTATGTTTTCAGATTTCAGAGTTAGCATTCAGACGGCGGATAACTTCTGTCATTTTGATACCATTTTTGAGCTCCAGCTCCTTTTCGAGTTTCTCCAGCTCCTCCAGCTCCATTTTTGAGGGGGTTCCAGCTCCTTTTCGGAATAGGTAAACGCTTTTCGTTGCGATTATAAAGCATTATGAGTTTGAATTCAAGTAAAAGTTACCATTTCTGAAGGATATTTACTAGGAAATTTTCTTCACTAAACACCTTTTCTGGTTTATAAACCTATTTTGGTTTATATATAGGTTTATTTTGATTTATTTTGGTTTTAAATAGGCTTATGAACCTATTTTACTTGCTTTGGTTATTATGGGGCGATATGCTATTCTCACTTTAATAGGATGCGCTGCAAACTGCAATTATAATGTACAGAACGAATGGCTATATCCCTATATTTCATATAAAATGAATAGTTGTCATAGAACGGATATGCTCCAATACATACTGTTGAACAGTGTTGGGTAGCTGTTTATCAACTTTAGAAGAATTTAAGTGAATCTTTTTGAAAGGAGGGGTGGCCCGAAGTCTTAAAAAGCCTCTTGACAAATTCTTCAAATTTTCATAATAGGTCAGGTCAAAATATAAGAGTTTTTTCCCCCTAGACTTTCTACATTTATAGAAAAAATTTGGATGACAAGATAATATTTATTTCAAAAGTCTGTCAAGAGCTCCAATGGAGCCAAAGTCATTTCTTATGTCAAATTGTGAAAAAAAAAACAAAAAAAAAAACATAAAAACAGACAGGACAAAAATATAGCAACGCTACGGGGTGACAGCTTCCCTGTCATTGCAGGAACAATTTGAGTGTGAAATTAAAGATAACATGTACACAATTACCTGCACGGGTTGAGAGGGTTTCCCCAGGAGGAGTAATTGTCTGGACCCCTACCCCTCTAAAAGCTTAAAATAATGATTGAAAATATAAAATAATATTTGCATTTCAGACCCAACAAAATGTTTTTATGAGTGCATATTTTTCGGAAATGATCATCATTTTCAAAGCATTGTTATGTAAAAGTTACTTTTGTCATATCTAACAAAGACTTTAGAGACCGAAGCCTTCTCCCATATTTCAAACAACCTTTAGTATAATATTAACAACGAACTGAAATTAAATAATAAAACAAAATTTTCTTTAAATTTTAGGAAAGGACGATATTAAAACCTCGAAGAAATTATGGTACATGTCTAATATGTAAAACACACTCGAGAATTTCGATCGCGAATGAAACGAACATGAGAAAAGAAACTGGTCAAACAATTTCTTTATACCAGAGAATTAGCTTTGGCTGGGTTGGAAAATAAACTGTAGCTATATTTTATTTAAGTATTTAGTAGGTATTTTGGTTAGGTTAGGTTAGAATAGGTTAGAATAGGTTTGTTTAGGTTACGCATTTAATATATGCTATGAGTTGCCCCCCCACCCTAATATGCAAATATATTGCCCTAATTTGTTTCTAAACTATTATTTTTTTTTATTATATTTTGTTTTAGTTCGTTTGTATTAACCACAATTCACTTCTTGAGTGTGTTTTATATAAAAGACAAGTACCGAAATTATCATAATTATGATTGGGTTACCACCCCTGTTAAACCCAGTCTTTACACCAAAGATTTAGCATATTATGGATACCGATTGTGTTCTCAACTAAATTCAAATTTGGTGTGGATACAGATTAATCTTCAACGGGGGCACAAACGACACTTGGTCTCCCAAATTGTGTTTTTTTACCCCTCCAAGTCCTTAATAGCATGACTTCCGGGCTTCTGCAGGGAGGGTGGTAGGCAGGTACCCGTAAAACCAGCTTCTGGATCTGCCCCTATATTTTAGGTTAAGTAAGGGGCCCTGGAGGCGGACAGCTCCTCTCATATATATAATCATTTATGTTCGCTTCTAATTTAAATGTTATTCTTCACTTTCAAAAAAAAATAGTCATTAAAAAATATGTACCTCACGACCAGCAAGGCCCTTAATATCCAATTTATTACGGCCAGCTGTAAAGAAGTGGTGGGAGGAGTGGTAAGGTGCCCCCTGGCACAAATCTTAAATTGATTCTCGATATACTACTATAACTACTTTAATCTATTGATAACATTCAGGTCTGTTCAAAACTATAAATTAGTCTAAATTCTTGTCCGGCTTGATTGTTGATCTTAATGTTTGTTTTAGGTTTCATTTATTCATTCACAGTAATATCTGTTGTTTTTAGCAAGCTTGACTTGATCATTCATTTTAATTTCTGTTTGTCTTAGGTTTCATTTATTCATTAATAGTAATCTTGAATTAGAACTATTAAATGTCTCTATTTCTGATCGTTTTGGCTTTAAATATTCTTCTTTACTCTTAAATTTTGGTTTAACAGCGGCTACGCTGGTGACTTCTTATTCAATAGTAGACGAAGTTAGAGAAGTTCCTTTTAGTTATTCTGAAGCCTTTCCTGAAGATCATGTAACAGCTTATTGAATTGGAAGATGGTCGAGCCTTAACAAACTTGTCTCAAAAGTAAATATTTTGCCAATATTTTTCCCAATAGTTTTCGCTTAGCAACCGTCTCGAATCAGACCCCTTTACAACGGCTCAGACAGTACGTTGTCTTCAGAGGCAGGTGTAAAAAGCATGGGAAACTGGCGCTGCTGCTTAAAAGAAAAACCACCAACGCCCTTGAACGTTTGTCGACTTTGTCTGCCCCAGAATTGCTGCGTACTTTTCTTGTCACGTAATTGAATACATAGAAGTTGGCGAAGACAACAGTGCTCCAGTGGACCTCCCGGCTCAAAATCAACTAGCCTGACTAGCCTGGAAAGATTTTTCCAAGCTAACCTTGGCCTACCTTGCGCGGAAACGATTTTGACTTTGAACAATTCTTGAAAATGAAAATGCTTATTAATTATCCCTTACACAGCAATTTCAGATTTAGTTCTATAGTATCCAGAATACTTATACCCAATACCAATTTTTGTTTGAAGTCTCAAAAATTAAAGTTTGAAAATCAGCATTTTAGAAGTAGAACTTCAAATATATGTAATATATTTAATGTAATAAGTTAATATATTCAAATATCTATCAATACTCTTTGACGCTTAAAAAGAGTCGAAAGTGGCATTAGCGTCGAAAAGAGAATTACGAGCGCCATCTATCGTTTGATTACTTCTTTTACTAAAAAATACTGCATACTTGTTTCTTCAGATGCTTCAAAATTCAGGGGATAAATCATATAACATATCAAATTTTCTTTGAAAATTTCTGTTTTTTTTTAATGAAGCTGCCAGACGCTACGCTGTAAGTGGCGCTAATGGTTTTAATCTTTAGCTTTTCAGGTTAAATCACCAAAGATCCAACTCTTATAAGTTCCAATTCCCTTTGGGAAGGTTGTTTCTCACTTTTATTGAGTTATGACCCTGCATTTTCATCACGGAAATCGGGATTAAAAACTGCCAGTTATTCCTGAGTAATGGAAGTTGCTCTTGTGTTACGTAACCAAATGAGCCGATTTTCCTCGGGTATGAAACTATGTGAGCCCAAGGTAAGTCAGTAGAAACTCTTTTTGACAACCGTTCCTTTTTTATTTATCAATATGCAGGCCTAATCTAATGGAACACAGGCAAACGGAACAACAGGTAAACTTACATATAAACTGAGGCGGTTGTCACTCCTCGACTATATTTCTTGAGATTGTCATGCGCATAGTGCGAGGTATTTCATGATTGTTTGGGAAAAGTTTACCCCAAACACGGAACGACATATAATTTCAGTCGTTTTCACTGGGGCTTAGTGGAGGTCATACAGATTAGGCACTGGTGCATTTAATAAAAATAAGGGGGTTGACATTTTAATGTTTGGTAATTCTTTCGTCCATTTTGCCCTAAAATTTCATAAACTGGTTTAATTTTTTGTGGTAAAAAACAAAACAAAAACAATATCTTAATCTTCTAGATTGCTACAAAGCTTTGTTGTAGCACATTCTGGAACGACCCCCAGTTTTTCTCTAACTTTCAAAGAAAAGTAAGGAGCAAATATAGAACAATATATTCGGCAATTATCAACCCTCAAGTTCTTCTCGTGTCTCTTATGGGCTAGCGAATCAGTCAAAAGCTAAAGGAAGCCCAATTTTGGGACAGTTCAACACCTAACATATTATAACCCATACTCTTTCTTAATAGAAAGCACTGTGCTCGAAATTAGCTTCCATCCTAGGCTAATGGAAGCCAAATATGGAGAGATCACCAGAACACTTTCATCAAAGAATAATTAATGGGGGGAACCAGCGAGGATATTAAATATGTTTGGAACAATTGCCGTATATGAGAAAAAAAAAAACATGTTGTGGATTAATATTAATAATACTTATACCATCAATATCAAAATATGAAAAGTGAAGTTTCTTGCTGACATTTTCAAACAGTTTGTGTTACTTAAATCTGGTTCAGTTTTGTTCACAACAGTTGTTGAAGAAGCTGTTGTTTCTGGTTCTTGTGGGTTTGGACTTCCTCTAGGTTGTGTTAATATATGACTGCAGTCCACTGTCTCTGCATCGGCATGACTCTTATATATATGCACATAACACACATTGGCGAGCGGTTCCAAGGATTTTAGGTTGGCTCAATAACCGATTTTACTTTTTTTCCAAAAAATATATAGAAAGGGTTATCAGTTGCAAATAATAAGCAATCAACCAACAAATATTTCTATAATTAATTTAGTCCCCAAATGAAGCCACCTTCACAAAATGAGAAAAGGTAGGATTAGTAGGGACAGAAAATAGTAATACAATTATAAAGTTTATGTTGTACTTATGCATTATATCTTACAGACGAAAGAAGACAAGTTTGGTTAATGGTAATGAAATAAAATAAAATAAGATGAAAACGTATTAGTTTAGAAACAAATTTGGGCTATATATTTGCGCATTAGGAGGGGGCTGGGGTAGAGCATAGCATGTATTAAATACGTAACCTAACCTGACCTAACCTAGGTACCCCCCCCCCTAAACCAAAAAAAAAATAGTTTAAATATTGTAAACACAATGAGTAACCACGCTTTGCGATCCATTTCTTTATTACAAATACCGGTTTGACTGGTTTCCTTTAGTGTTTCCCGATACAGCATATAGCGGTGTGTAAGATATAATGCATATGTACCGTTTATGTTAAATATTGTGTACATAATACAATATACATAAAAAAAACCTTCGAATGACATATATCATTCTTCAACCTGGATTAGTAGGGATTGAAAGTACTAAATTACAGACCTACTACAGTATCATTAAACTTAAACAATTGTTACTACCTCAAGTAATCGTTGCATATGCTCCTGATTCATCAAATTCTAAAAAGGCTGGGGGGAGGCACTGATGAAGATTTTGTCCCAGGCGCAAGAGAGGCCAGATCCACCACTGGTCCCACACTCCCTTTAGAATTAGATTTCTACTTAAA
Organism: Artemia sinica; assembly: GCA_027921565.1. Classification (NCBI taxonomy): domain Eukaryota; kingdom Metazoa; phylum Arthropoda; class Branchiopoda; order Anostraca; family Artemiidae; genus Artemia; species Artemia sinica. The sequence continues at coordinate 6,598,265 of CM051267.1, read as the reverse complement.
ACAGATCAAAAAGAGACCAATTATTTAATTTCTGATCGTTTGTTTCAATAATGCTGGGAAATTTAGTGCCCCTTTCATAGCCATGTCCCTTCCCCCATGAAAACTTTCTCCGTGGAAAGACCCTCCCACGTAGCCCCTGACCCAATCCCTCCCACTACCATAAAAAATTCTCCCTGAAAACGTCTGTATACTTCCGAACCAATAACCATTACTATATGTAAACATTGGGCTAAGTTCATAACTTGTAGTCCTTCCCCCAGGGACTGTGGGGGATTAAATCATCCTCAAAGACATATTTACTATATTTTCAACTATGCTGAACAAAATAGCTATCTTAAAATTTTAATCGGGTGACTTTGGGGAAAAAATGAGCAAGGGAGGGGGCCTAATTTCCCTCCATTTTTTTTGGTTACTTAAAAAAGCCACTAAAACTTTTAATATATATATATATATATATATATATATATATATATATATATATATATATATATAATATATATATATATATATATATATATATATATATATATATATATATATATATATATATATATGTATTTCATGATTGTTCGGGAAAAGTTTACCCCAAACACGGAACGACATATAATTTCAGTCGTTTTCACTGGGGCTTAGTGGAGGTCATACAGATTAGGTACTGGTGCATTTAATAAAAATAAGGGGGTTGACATTTTAATGTTTGGTAATTCTTTCGTCCATTTTGCCCTAAAATTTCATAAACTGGTTTAATTTTTTGTGGTAAAAAACAAAACAAAAACAATATCTTAATCTTCTAGATTGCTACAAAGCTTTGTTGTAGCACATTCTGGAACGACCCCCAGTTTTTCTCTAACTTTCAAAGAAAAGTAAGGAGCAAATATAGAACAATATATTCGGCAATTATCAACCCTCAAGTTCTTCTCGTGTCTCTTATGGGCTAGCGAATCAGTCAAAAGCTAAAGGAAGCCCAATTTTGGGACAGTTCAACACCTAACATATTATAACCCATACTCTTTCTTAATAGAAAGCACTGTGCTCGAAATTAGCTTCCATCCTAGGCTAATGGAAGCCAAATATGGAGAGATCACCAGAACACTTTCATCAAAGAATAATTAATGGGGGGAACCAGCGAGGATATTAAATATGTTTGGAACAATTGCCGTATATGAGAAAAAAAAAAACATGTTGTGGATTAATATTAATAATACTTATACCATCAATATCAAAATATGAAAAGTGAAGTTTCTTGCTGACATTTTCAAACAGTTTGTGTTACTTAAATCTGGTTCAGTTTTGTTCACAACAGTTGTTGAAGAAGCTGTTGTTTCTGGTTCTTGTGGGTTTGGACTTCCTCTAGGTTGTGTTAATATATGACTGCAGTCCACTGTCTCTGCATCGGCATGACTCTTATATATATGCACATAACACACATTGGCGAGCGGTTCCAAGGATTTTAGGTTGGCTCAATAACCGATTTTACTTTTTTTCCAAAAAATATATAGAAAGGGTTATCAGTTGCAAATAATAAGCAATCAACCAACAAATATTTCTATAATTAATTTAGTCCCCAAATGAAGCCACCTTCACAAAATGAGAAAAGGTAGGATTAGTAGGGACAGAAAATAGTAATACAATTATAAAGTTTATGTTGTACTTATGCATTATATCTTACAGACGAAAGAAGACAAGTTTGGTTAATGGTAATGAAATAAAATAAAATAAGATGAAAACGTATTAGTTTAGAAACAAATTTGGGCTATATATTTGCGCATTAGGAGGGGGCTGGGGTAGAGCATAGCATGTATTAAATACGTAACCTAACCTGACCTAACCTAGGTACCCCCCCCCTAAACCAAAAAAAAAATAGTTTAAATATTGTAAACACAATGAGTAACCACGCTTTGCGATCCATTTCTTTATTACAAATACCGGTTTGACTGGTTTCCTTTAGTGTTTCCCGATACAGCATATAGCGGTGTGTAAGATATAATGCATATGTACCGTTTATGTTAAATATTGTGTACATAATACAATATACATAAAAAAAACCTTCGAATGACATATATCATTCTTCAACCTGGATTAGTAGGGATTGAAAGTACTAAATTACAGACCTACTACAGTATCATTAAACTTAAACAATTGTTACTACCTCAAGTAATCGTTGCATATGCTCCTGATTCATCAAATTCTAAAAAGGCTGGGGGGAGGCACTGATGAAGATTTTGTCCCAGGCGCAAGAGAGGCCAGATCCACCACTGGTCCCACACTCCCTTTAGAATTAGATTTCTACTTAAAACAGATCAAAAAGAGACCAATTATTTAATTTCTGATCGTTTGTTTCAATAATGCTGGGAAATTTAGTGCCCCTTTCATAGCCATGTCCCTTCCCCCATGAAAACTTTCTCCGTGGAAAGACCCTCCCACGTAGCCCCTGACCCAATCCCTCCCACTACCATAAAAAATTCTCCCTGAAAACGTCTGTATACTTCCGAACCAATAACCATTACTATATGTAAACATTGGGCTAAGTTCATAACTTGTAGTCCTTCCCCCAGGGACTGTGGGGGATTAAATCATCCTCAAAGACATATTTACTATATTTTCAACTATGCTGAACAAAATAGCTATCTTAAAATTTTAATCGGGTGACTTTGGGGAAAAAATGAGCAAGGGAGGGGGCCTAATTTCCCTCCATTTTTTTTGGTTACTTAAAAAAGCCACTAAAACTTTTAATATATATATATATATATATATATATATATATATATATTATATATATATATATATATATATATATATATATATATTATATATATATATATATATATATATATATATATATATATATATATATAATATATATATATATATATATATATATATATATTATATATATATATATATATATATATATATATATATATATATATATATATATATATATATATATATATATATATTATATATATATATATATATATATATATATATATATATATATATATATATATATATATATATGACGAGATGGAAGCGAGAATTTTCCCCCTAATTTGCCGACTAATTTTTTCTATTAAAGCCATCACCCAATTTTCAATTTTTTTTTTTTCGTCTCTTAGATTTTTCCGAAGAGATTCATCGATAACTGCATAGTGGATCCCTCCACCCCTTTCTGCGGATGAACCCTAATTACAATGATTTTCCCTGGGGTTAATTTAACTTGGAATCAAACTAAATGATAAACCTTTTTATTTTATATGACAACCCTGTCCCTTTGTTTGGATTCTTAGGTCGGCCTCATGTTTCCAATTTTTAAGTGGTGGAACAAAACAGAAAAAGAGTTGCAAGATTTATTGTATTCTAGGCCAATAAATTTTGCCATGAAAGTCTTCACGTATCCAAGTGTGACGCAAGACATTAAGCTGCTTATTTTGGGACTCAAGCTCCATAAACTAAAAAGATACGGGATCTCGAAGTCTGAGTAGTATTCTACTGATTAAAGTTGCAGATTGAGTAAGATATTGATAAAAACATTAGTGATTAGATACATATATAGTCTTTCAAAAAGTATAAAAATTGTGTGCATCTAGCTAGTTTTATATAAAAGTTCTCCAGGAAAGAAACAACGTATTCAGACCCAGTGCACGAAATTTTCGTCAACTCAAATATAGCGGTTTTCTATTGGTCAACTGCTTGAGCACGGAGAATGCTTTATCCATTCCTTTTAATCGTAGCATATTCAACTTCAGTTATTACTTAGAAAGAACTCAGTTTGTATGATCTGAAAATAAATAAATTATGTGGAAATGAGTATTGTTGACAGAAGTAACACATTAGTTTTTGGATCGTTGATTGTGGATAGCAAATCAGCAACTCCTTATACAGATGCTACTCAGTATTTGTCTTTCTTAGTGCACAACTTGGTCAATATCTATCAAATCATTTTATTGAGTTAGGAATAAAGTGAATACACCATTTGATGCCTTTTTTATACTGAGTACGAATATAATAAGCATTTCTATCGGAAATGAATTTCAGCCCCCCCCCCTATATAGGCTATACCTAACCTAACCCTGAATTGGCATATATAGGGGGGGGGGGCTGAAATTCATTTCCGATAGAAATGGTTATTATATTCGTAATCAGCATAAAAAAAGGCATCGAATGGTGTATTCACTTTATTCCTAACTCAATAAAATGATGTGGTAGATATTGACCCACAACTTTTATAGGCTAAATTCGTATCCTAATCAAGCATGCTTATTCACCAAATAGGGATTCATACAGTAATGCCTTTGGGGGTGGGGGATAAACGGTAAAATTCTAGAAAATATTTTTTCTAATTTTTGCTATTTTGAAAATTGGGTAAGTTATGAAAATAAAACTTTCAGTAATAAATCCAAGGAAAAAAACATAGTCCAGGAAGGTATCGCCAAGCTAATTTTCTTACTTGACAGGTCTAGGATACCTATTGGAATTTTGACAAAACAACATTGTACTTTAATTTTGTAAATTTTTCGTTATTCATATTATTGACTTGCGAATAAAGTAAACATACCACTCGATGCCTTTTTTTATGCTCTTTCTAAATATAATAATCATTTTTGTCGGAAATGAATTTTACCCCCACCCCTGTATATAGCAATTCAGGGCATATATTTGCACATTAGGGGGGTGGGGGTAAATTTTATTTCTGGTATAAATGAGAAGTAAGTTTAATTTTTCAGACAACTAAGCTAGGAAGAAAGTGGAAACATCGACTTGATGCCTTTTTCTTATCCTCTTTCCAAATATAATAAATCGCATCTGGGGAAAATTCATTTTTGAGCTCTTAGATGGGCTCAAAACAGCATATAAGAACCAAATTTTCAAAATGCCTTTCTTAAAAAAAACTGTCTAGTGAGAAAAAATTGCCATTTGTATCTGATTCAGCACTGGTAATTATAATTGGAATATTCTTCCTAATTGTGTAATGTTATTTTGAAAACAAATTTGCAGGATTTTTCTAAAATGAGCCTGATATTTCTTGAAAACGGTATTACAACATAACAAAAAGTACATCATTGGAATCATGATTATTGAAGTCCTATACTGGAAACTTACACCCCCGCCTGAAACAACAAGGAAAGTTACATTTAGCATTTTTGTTCTACTTTTGTCTTTCTTTTTTTGTTGCTAGCAGGGTAATGAAACATCATAGGGTTGTTTAAAGCCTCATTTAAAAGCTAATTTTAATATACAATTATTTTTTAACTAATATTTTACCTTTACATTATAGTTTTAAAACTATAGCCTAGATAAGATAATAAGTTAGCTTTTGGAGCCCTATTAAGGTCTTAAAATGGAAATTTCCGAAAAAGAGATTATTATATTTGGAAAGCGCATATTAATGCATCTAATAATGAATGCACTTTCTTCCTAGCTAAACTACATGAAAAAGTGTAAATTTACCGCCTCCAACTCTGCTTACCAATACTGAATTTATAGGTGCTAAATTTATCATCTTATTCTTCTAATAGTAAATGTATGACCGGCTGTTTCATCGAAGTATCTAGAGCCTTAGCTTATATTTTTGTTTCACTGTCTAATAAAAGGACCTGCCCCTATTAAAAATTCTTATTTATTTCGTCATACAAAAGGCAGTGTGGGAATGGAAAAAAAAAAGCTAATGTCGTATATGTGGGGATGACAGAACAACTTTAGAATCAGTAACATTTCATTGACTATTAGAAGAACAAGATGATAAATTATTACCTATAAATTTAGCATTATTTCATTTTTAATTAGAAAAACATTCAACGCAGTGTCACAGAATTCAAGAACAGTTAGTTAACTTCTTAAGTCAATGGACCGATAACTTGCTTTGACCTAGAATTTTGAAGAAAATTGTACCACCTTTATTCAACGCAGAATTGCAAAACTGAAGAACAGTTAGTGAACTTTTTAAGTCAATGGACCGGTAACTTGATTTTACCCGGAAGTGATTATTTTGTTTAGTATACATATAGTTTGTTTTAATTTTGATACGTTAGTATCAACACTCTACTGATTATGATGATCGACTGTGATATCCAAATATTTAGAGCCTGGGTTTATATTTTTGTTTCACTATCTAATAAAAGGACCTGTCCCTATTTGGAACTCTTATTTAGGTTATTTCGTCACGCAACAAATATTTTTTGAGCGTAATACGTTCCAAGCGTAATAGACATATTTCCTTTTCCATGTTTGCTATTCTCTGCAAAAGACGCTTTATTTCAAAGACGTTGAAATCACCTATTTTATTTGTTGGATTATAAATGGTGAGGTTCCTAATTTCTTTTTTTGGCATTTTGTTTATTTATTTTGTTCAACACAGGAGAAAGCCATAGCCTTGTTTCGCAAGAGTTTGTTCGATTTTTTACTATCGAAAATATTTAAGATCATTCATGCTTCAAAACGTATGCCTGCACTAATTTGTCTGAAGAAGATTTGAGAGGTTTATGAGACATTTTTCCTAAAATTGAGACTCAATTTTTAGATCTTGGCCCCATTCTGTCCAAAGCCAAGTAAGAGCCAAGGGCTTAATTTGCTGTGGGAAGAGAAAGAATTACCCTCAGGCCCCAGTTTGCCCCCAGCTGAAATTTAGTTTCTTCAAAAATCTTGTCAGAATTAAGATAGGCTTAAATAGTTCAAGCATCCACACAAACAAATCAGTTTCATTTAGTATACCTTTGCCTTTATGGTACTATATGGCTCATTTTTCACTGTCATTTTCACTTGATTTGGGATAATAAGCTCCAGTTCTTTACGGTGAAGAGTGAGGTGTTAAGGAGTGGGCAACACCTCTCATATATGTAATAATTTCTGTTCGTTTGAAGTTTATCTTTTTTACTTAATATAAATACTAAGACCAGCAATATATGTTGTAGATGGTGCCAGAAATAAACAAAAAATTATAAATGTAAATTAAACTAAAGGCCATATTCAGGGGTCAATTTTCGTCTGATTTGCAAAAACGTAACAAGAGTGCATACAGACAAATCTTTGATGCGTTTTTGGAAGTTTATTTTTGTACCCCCCCCCCCACACTTTTGTATCCCCTCATTTTTTTCCCTTGTTCTCTTGGCGGTCACAAAAGTGTCCTTTAAATTGACGAACTCCATTATTGTATAACCAACATTCCGTTTGGGATGGAGTGTACAACATTGACAAGTTGGGTCTTAGTCTTAGCCATTACAAAGGGTGTCTTGAAAGTCACCATGCCTCAATGACAAACTATGAATTTGTTATTTATTAGAGCCTTCACTTCTTTATATCTATGAAGTATGGTTTTTTCAATATCCGAAATGATGTAAACAGAGGATCAGGCAAAAATTAGGGAATTAGTTTCAAGGGACTGTGCTTGAAGCCCCCCTCCCTATCAGGTTTGTTTATACTTATACAAGATTACAACATAACTATTTTTTTCTTTAATATGATGATTTATTGTGAATCCTCCACGGGGCTAACAAGAAAATTCCATAGCTCATAGTTCTCTGGGTAAAATTCTACTTTAGCTACTTTTGGCTATCTTGGAAAGAGTTTAGGTTATGAAATGAAACTTTCAGGGATGCGGTTATTTTTTTTTTCTCTTCTGTAGGGGGTTCTTGGGCTCCGTCGTTATTCTTTTTCTGGTTTTTCTTTCTCCTGTCTCTATTTTCTTTTACAGGCGAAAGTATGTCCAGGAAGTATTTGGAAGAACCTACCGCACTCCTTTCTCCTTCGCGGGTCCTGAATGTGCCTACATGACAGGTTAGGCTCCCCTCTTGCCCTTGCCACCACCGTCTTTTCCCTTCCTTCAGTCTCAGTTCTTTTCCTGGTCTAGGTCTTGCCCCTTGCCTTTCTTTCTGCTCGCCTTTTCCGCCCGCCCTCTTTTTTTTTTTTCACCCTCCCCTTCCCTTGGCCGAGGGGGTGGGGGGGTGCCTTTTCTCTCTTGTGTCCCGTGTATGTCGCCTCCCTCGTTTTGCGCTGTCCTCCTTGGTCCTTTCTGTGCTTTCCTTGCCTGAAACCCTTTGTTCCCCCCGCACGTCTGCGGTCTCCCTCCGTCCGGCCCGTGCCGTAGCCTTTTTCGTTGGCCTGGTCCCCTCCCCGCCCCTCCTTCTCATTGCCACTCCCGCGGGCACCCTTCGGCAGCCTGACCCCCCCCCCCCCCCCCCCCTGTCCTCTGTCCACGCCGCCCGTTCCTCTGTCCGTCCCCCCGTGCCGCTTCCCTCGCGGGCGCCTCCTCCTTTTTTTTTTACCTCTCGGAGGTCCGCTTTCTTGCTTTCCATCTGGCGAGTCCCCGTGCTTCCCCTCGTCTCCCTTGCCGCGCTCGCTCTTCCGCCCCCTGCTCTCCCCGTTTCTTCTTTCCCGCCCTCCGCTTCGCCCCCCCCCTGGTCCCCCTCCGTCGCCTCTGCTCTCTCGGGCTCCCCGGGCCGCCGCCTGGGGGGGGCCGTGCGCCCGCCCTGCCCCCGCGCCGCCCCCAGGCCCCCCCCCCCGCCCCTCCGCTTTTTTTCCATTTTCCCTCCTTTCTGCATTTTCCCCCGCCTCCCGGGTTGCAGGCTTCCCCCCCCCCGCCCCCCTTCGCGTCCGGCTGGGCTCCCCGCCCCCCTCTCTCCTGTCTTTCTCCCGGGTTCGCCTCTTTCTCGGCCTCCACCCTTTCCCCTTGGTTCCCCATCTTCCGGCCCTCCCTGGCTCCCGTTCCCCTCGTGGGGAGGCGGCCGGGGCCCCTGTGTTCCCCCCCCTCTTGCCCGTCCGTCCTCTCTTCCCCTCTTTTACATCAGGCCGCGCCTTTCCCCTGTAATCGTGGTCAGTTGGACCGGTCCTTGCCCCTCCACTTCGGATTTCCTCCTCTCCTCTTCCCCCTCCCCTTCCTCGCGTCCTGTGTCCTTTCTCCCTCTCCCCCTTCCCCATGCTAGGCGAGTTATTTTGCCAATCTAAACGGTTGAGTCTCCCACTTAAAGCACTTTATGGTGGTCGAGTTTTCATTATTCAATGCAACTCACGGGTTACTTAATGAATAAATGAGATCTTTCAAAAGGCTTTACGGAACATTAATCACTGCGAAAGAAAGATTAGTTTATGTCATAATCCCTACCATTCACAGTGCCAAAAATTCTATTAATTTTTTTTCTCATGTTGAACCTTTGCTAATGACATTGGAACCACTCTATGGTTAAATTTTGCATAGAAATAAAGATTGTGGATATATATTGTTTGGTTATTATTATTTTATTGGTACTCCTGTATTAGCCAGTGCACACTCGAGAAGTTTGCTGAATGTACGATCTATGAAAACCAGTTTCATAGCCACAAAGACAAATAAAAGGTAACAGAATGCATTGGACTTGTACAATTTGGACTATATATTTGCACAGTAGCGGGGGAGGGGTAAGGTTAGGTTAAATTAGGTTACTTTACCCCCACACCCCCTAATGTACAAATATGTAGCCCCAACTATATTATTAAATAGACTAAAGTGTTATATTTTCATTATATTTTGGTATATTTCGTTAGGATTAACCCTTCACTTCTCGAGTGTGTTCTGAATAAAACAGGAGTATAATTTGATTTGTTAATATATATATATATATATATATATATATATATATATATATATATATATATATATATATATATATATAATATATATATATATATATATATATATATATAATATATATATATATATATATATATATATAATATATATATATATATATATTATATATATATATATATATATATATATATATATATATATATATATATATATATATATATATATATATATATATATATATATATATATATATATATATATATCCAGGATTTTTGTTCAGGGGGGGTTTTACTAATTTTTGACTTTTTTTGGGGTGGTTTTACTAATTTTTGACTCAGTTTTCGACTAATTTACTAATTTTTACCTAGGTTTTACTAATTTTCGACTTATTTTCGAGTCGGTCAAACCCAAAGATTTACATTTTTCAAATTACTTATTGTTTGCTGAATCACAAATCTTTCAAATTGGTGTTCTGTGCGTCAATGTTTTGTTTGTTTAATAATTTGAAAAAAATTTGGAAAAAAATGTGTGGATAAAAATTGAAAAAAAAACCTATACTTTTGCTGAATCACAAAATCCTTCAAATTGTTGTTCTGTACGTCAATGTTTTATTGGTTGGCAATTTGAATATCAAAACAGATTTAGAAAAAAAATGCATGGAAAAAGTCTTGCGTGTATTCTTTGTCAAACTGGTTTTTATCAGACTTGATCGTAATCATTTGTTTTTCTTTGCCAGTCCTTGATCCTTTGGCTTGAATGCAACTTTTTTTTTTTTTTTTTTTTTTTTTTTTTTTTTTTTTTTTTTTTTTTTTTTAACAGGAATTTCCCGAAATTCCCCAGAAACATCACTGTACTTTTAAATACATGGAAGAAGGCTATTCTTCAAAGATACAATCTCCTGGGCTAATAAGATTTTGGCCGATTTTGTATCATAGTTGGATTATAAGACATTTACCAAAATAAACTGTCTGTCACAAGCCCAAATGGGCCGAATTTTGGAGCAAAAAAACAAAAACAAACAAACAATAACAAAACAACAACAACAAAAGAAAGCAGGCCAATTAAATGAGGGGAAAGGGAAGACAATTTGACGTCGAAAAGTGGAATGCTACCATTTCGACTAACCGTCAGAATCACTACCCGTCATAACATCGACAAAATATTTATAAGCTTATATAATAGTAATAAGTATATAATAGTTTAGAAACAAATTTTGGCTATATATTTGCACATCAGGGGGGTGGGGGTAATGCATAGCATATATTTAATTCGCAACCTACCCTAACCTAGGTACCTTTACCCCCCTAAACTCCAAAAAACTAAAGTTTTAAAATTTTAGATTTTATGCCGGTTGGTGGTTCTGGTGGATTTTCTTGTCAATGTTTTGACAGATTTTGTCAATGTCCTGACGTTAGTGATCCTGACGGTTAGATTTTATGACGTCTTCCCCGTCGAAAACACAAAATGGTATAAATCAAAATTTCATGTAAAATTGGCCAGAGAGTATGCCATTATTCCTAGTATAAGTAAACGGGTGTAAAGTTCCCGCAAAGCTCTTTAAACTAAATGGGACTAAGTTTCCGTTTCTCTTTAGCTTTTCTGTTGTTGTTCACGGCACAAAAATTCTTTATGTAATTTTCTCAAAAATTCTCTCTGAGGTCCTTTACTCCCTATACTGTACCGATAAATAAGTTTAGACCTGTTAGAAATTTTCAAAATTTGGTTGGATTGGCTGCTCGGTCCTCGTAGCCGGCAGCGAGTGAGTCTTGTTCGGATAAATAGCAATATACCGTGTTTTTTTAACTGAAAGTAAGGAACGACGTTAAAACTTAAAACGAACAGAAATTATTCCGTATATGAAGGGGGCTGTCCCCTCCTCAACGCCTCGCTCTTTACGCTAAAGTTTTTTTATTGTTTAAAAAAATAGAGTTGTGAGAAAGTCAAACTTTAGCGTAAAGAGCGAGGCGTTGAGGAGGGGACAGCCCCCTTCATATACGGAATAATTTCTGTTCGTTTTAAGTTTTAACGTCGTTCCTTACTTTCAGTTAAAAAACTTGTTTTTTTTATTTAATTTTTGAACGTTTTTGAATTAATGCAGGTTTTGATTTTGGCTCACCGTACATGAATAATTAAAACAAAATTTGCATATTATATTTGGTTAAATGGCTTTCTCGAAACTTGTTTAATTTTATTTACGAACGTTTTTATTAGTAATAAATATACGTAACTTAGAATTAACTTACGTAACGAACTTCTATATTCATAAATTTTTAACACGTATATTAGGGGGTTCGCCCCCTAGTCAATACCCTGCTCTTTAAACTATAGTTCGAATTTTTTTCCAGTTCTTTAAAAATGACCTCTTAATCACAATCAGTTGATCAGTTGAAAAACTTGTTTTTTTTTTATTTAATTCCTGATCTTTTTCTTTAATAATGCTGGGAAATCCGGCGCCCCCTTCATAGCAATGTCCCTTCCCCCATGAAAACTTCCTTCATGGAAAGATCCTTCCATATAGCCCCCGACCCTCTCCTTCCCCACCTACCAGAAAAAATCTCCTCTGAAAAAGTCTGTATACTTCCCAATAACCAATACTATATGTTAACATTGAGTAAAGTTCATAACTTTCAGCCCTCTCCCTGGGGACTTTGGGGGATCAAGTCATCCTAAAAGACATTTTTATCATATTTTCGACCATGCTGAACAAAATGGCTATCTCAAAATTTTGATCGGGTGACTTTGGGAAAAAAATGAGCGTGGGAGGGGCCTAGTTGCCCTCCATTTTTTTTTGTCACTTAAAAAGGGCACTAGAACTTTTAATTTCCGTTCCAATGAGCCCTCCCACGATATTCTAGGACCACTGGGTCGATACGATCACCCTGGGAAAAAAAAAAACAAACAAACAAACAAACAAACAAACAAATAAACACGCATCCGTGATCTTTCTTCTGGCAAAAAATGCAAAAATCCACATTTTTGTAGATAGGAGCTTGAAACCTCTACAGTAGGGTTCTCTGATACGCTGAATATGATGGTGTGATTTTCATTAAGGTTCTATAACTTTTAGGGGGTCTTTCCCCCTTTTTTTGAAAATCAGCCAAATTTTCTCAGGCGCGTAACTTTTGATGGGTAGCTCTAAACTTGATGAAAGTTATATATTTGAAATCAGCATTGAAATCTGATTCTTTTGATATATCTATTGGTATCAAAAACCCGTTTTCTAGAGTTTCGGTTACCATTGAGCCGGGTCGCTCCTTACTTACAGTTCGTTACCACGAACTGTTTGATAAATAGCTATATACCGTGTTTTACTTTACGCCACTGAATTTGTAAATGTAAAGTCATGTTTGAAATTAATGACTTCTAAACTCTTTTGTACCAACTTAGATGGAAATCAAGCATCATTTATGCTTATCCTGTTTTAGTTTGGAACTTGGTTTTACAATAGTAACCTTGTAATTAGCAATCTCAGAAGCCTATTAGTTAAAATTTCAGTGGAAGTCGGATATTTTTTCGAGTAATGTAGGCTATTTTGCGTTTCGTTCTAGGACGATCGTACTTCAAATTTAGCCTCATAACCCTCAATACCCAAAAATTAGATTTTATCATAAATTAACAATTGTATATAATTTACTTTAGTGTGGAGTTGTTGGCCTTTTAGTTGTGCTGTTGGGAATCATTTTGAATGGGGCTTACGTGGATGAACTCTGTTCTCATTGATCAATCTTTTTTCTACCAGTTTTTAGGTCATCATCCACTAAATTGTTATCATTTATGCAGAGGCGGATGCAGAATTAATGTTTGGGGGGGGGGGCACAAATGAAACTGAGGCTTTCCATAAGTATTTTTTCGCCCCTGCACTCCTGTAATTAGTAGTAGCGTAAATTCATGAAAATTTAGGGACGGGAAAATGTATTTTCAAAATCTAAGAGGGGGGGGGTGTCTTCTTTTCATTTTTTCAATGAAAATGACAAAAAAAAATGCATTTTGATTAAAATACCCCTTCCCTCAAAAATAATTAAAATATGGGGTGGGGTAAAATTCCTCAAAAAATAAAATATAGGATGTCCCCTGCCTCTCCCCAATTGACACAACTGTTAATTTTTTTACTTTCTGGGGGAGGGGAGTGCCCTAAAATGACGCCCACGGGTCCACCCTTATGGCATTACAACAGTAACAGCAATTGTTTGAAATCCTACTCATGTACAAAATTAATGCTGATCTTATGGTAACCATTCAGGAGTTGGTAAAGACGATGAAAAATGACTAAAATTTAAGAAAGTCAAAACCACAACCACATATGATTTCTTTAAAAATTATCTCTTTCAGCAAAATCATGAATTCAGCTAATTCAAGTTTATGCGTTTAAAAACTTGGTTATGTTAACGATTTTCTTCTTGGGAACGATTTCATTGCTAGATCGTTAAAATTTATTAAATTGCATGGCAAAATATAGTATTGAGTGAAAAGACAAACTAGCCTAATTCGTTTCAGGAAAAATGAACATTGCAGAGATAATAAAAATCGAGTCATAAACTTTAGGTGTCAAATATTACTGGACTGCAACCACAAACAACATTCGAACTTCCAAAAAGTAAATTACGTCTTTAAAATAACCATAAAATTACACCTGGTAACAAACATTATATGCTTGAGTCGTATAGGTGAAAGCTATACCGCCATCCCTGCACGTAAGCCAGTTTTGTGTTTTTAGGAAAGGGTGGATCATTATTATCATTGTTTTTACGGGCGGATTTGCAAAACAGAGTTGATCTCCGGTCACAAGGGACAATTGCCGCTACACCTAAATAGTTACAGGACTTTTGATGTCCCCTTGGTCGTGGTAATTTGAGATATGGCTTGCCTTTTTTCACTTTGTAGAAGTGCCTTCATTGGTAGTGTCAAGGTGTTCGTCATTGTTTTTCCCCATCCCCTGTACCCCATCTGCCAGCTTTAGACCAACTTGGACAGGCAACACTGGAATGGATGCACCCAGCACTTGCCAACCATCTGCGGTAAGCGGCACTTGATCCTCAGAACAGGTACTAACACGAAACATTCTTTCTCTCAAGTGGGGTTACTCCTCAAGGGATCGTTTGCTGCGTCATGGTGAGCCCTTCATACGGTCCAGGGTGAGTGAGTACCCCCGCGTATGATTTTGGAAGCCATTGCTGGCTTCAATCCATCCAATCTCAGTAGGGTAATGCGCAAAATACCCTTCCTCGTGGTCAGACGCTGGTCAGTGGCTGATCAATGATTTAAATTAGTACTAACAGTGGCACCACGAGAAGGTTGTCACTGCTGTCCCCTATTGGTAGAAATCCTTGGGTACTTATCTGTTATAGTGCCTATGTTAAGTTCTTCATCCATTGACGCACTTTAGAACCGGTTTCTTCGTTACTTTCTTTCAGCTTAGCCTGAGACAAGACAAAGAGAAGTGACAAAATAGATGGGAAATATATGATTTTGGCTATATATTTGCACTTTAGGAGGGGTGGGGGTAAACTATTTGGACAGTGTGAAGTTAGAAAACAATTATTACTTCATAATATGCAGAATAAATGTACCTAACACATTTTGCATGCAAACCTGCTATGGAAATATATAGCCCAAATTTGTTTCTAAAGTGTTATATTTTCATCATATTTTGTGATATTTCATTAGGATTAGTCAGAGAAACGGGTTCTACTTAGACGAAGAACTTAACATAGGCGCTATAACAGATGAGTAGAATGCAAAGCAGCAAAAAACAAATTCAGAAGCGGATTCAGTGGGTGGGGTGGGTGGATTATTATCCTGTGTACGTGCCACCAGCCATCCAAATAAGCACCCAGAAAAAGTACAGGGACTACTTGCATAAATAAAATGTGTCTTTTCTGTTGTTTTGAGAAATCGTAGCTCAATTTATTTAAAAAAAAACGGAAAAGCTACCAACATTTTTTGCGTAAACTTTTGTCTACGAATTATTTTGAAATTGTTTAGATTAACTAGTTTAGGTCCATTTTACACAATTAATAAAATGTGTATGTAGTATCAACTTCACCAAATGAATCTGCCAAAGAAAAGAGCCAAATAAATATATTTGGCTTTTTAGTGCCAGCAAAATAAAAAAAAATTCAGGTAAATTTGATTAAGACCATTTCTTGCATATTCTGATGTTTCACTCCAAAATTAATTGATTGATTCTTAACATTACCGTTAGAGTAGTTTCTATAAATAAGGACTAATTAAAAAAGAAAAACACCAAATCTATTTTGCCCATTTTATCAGTATTTTATTTATTTTTTGAAGTAAATTTGAAATAAGCTGGTGAAATATGTTGAAACTGAAACTGAATTGGGCTTAAACTTATTTGGGTACTGGTGCGTTATATGGTCGTTTACAAGGAAACCAGTCGCAAAAAAACAGCCAGGCGGGTTAATTGCAAGAGACCGCTGTAGAGAAATGCAATGCAAAGCGTGGTTTTCATTGCGTTTACGATATTTAAACTGTTGTTTTTTGGGGTTTAGGAGGGGAGGGGGGGAGAAACGTACCTAGGTTAGGTTAGGTTGCGTATTTAATATATGCTATGCTTTACCCCCCCCCCCTAATGTGCAAACATATAGCCGAAATTTGTTTATAAACTATTATATATTCATCCTGTTTTATTTTATTTCATTAGCGTTAACCAAACTTGACTTTTTAGAAGTGACCATATAATGCACCAGTACCCTTATTTGTTAGGCTCTAACACATCAGCAAACATAGTCTATCACAATGCTCATGAAAACTGTAATTAATAATACTGGCTACTCGACTTTTGAAGCTGATGTTTTTATTTATTTATTTATTTTTTTTTTTTTTTTTACAACTTGGAACGACTGATGCCGAACCATGGGTGTCAACCTCTGTCCACATATAATTGTTTAATGTATTACTGTTACATCAATTCCTTGGAAAATTATCCCTGATCCTGGCAAAACTTCCTGGTGGCCCTCATAAAAGGCCCCGTGGCGTTTAATTCTACTTTACAGTCTCGATTGACGGTATTTCAAAACTGCAGGGTGGATTTCTTTCGATTCGTATGTTTATCCTTCCAATTTATGAACTTCAGACTGCAAGGTCTCGAAAACTAACTTTGCGAACTTGGTTACTGTATCTTGATTTGCTGGTTAGTCTGCTTTTTTG
This sequence comes from Artemia sinica, assembly GCA_027921565.1. Taxonomy (NCBI): domain Eukaryota; kingdom Metazoa; phylum Arthropoda; class Branchiopoda; order Anostraca; family Artemiidae; genus Artemia; species Artemia sinica. The sequence goes on along the minus strand of CM051267.1, from coordinate 6,581,536 downwards.
CGTGCAAAAATTTGTTACGACATCGCCACTAAATATTTAGATTTCGTGGGAATATTTCCCTAGCTGCTTAACCAGTTTCAATCGTTCCATTTTGAGCATTGCTGTGTAAGATACGATTTATTTCAAAAAATGGCTATCATGAGCCCGGTGAGGCCGAATTCACAAATCAAAGTAAAAAGAAATTAAAATAAAAACAGAATAATATCCATAAAGGTTTAAAACAATCAAAGAGATAAAACTGACAAACACATTCCATATCTTTAGGGGGAGGGGCAGTGGTTCATATAGGGGGAGGGACAATGGAGCAAAGGGCCTTGGGAGTCTCGTTGGGAACGCATCAAATTGTATAATCTTCCTAATTTTTATTTGTAATTTTTCTTGTGCCTATAATTTATGTTTGTTCCCATACTTATATTTCTAATGATAAATAATGATTTCTAATGATATTTTCAAAATATTGAGAAAATTTTGCTTGTTGATATTGTGAAATATCCATATTTCTGCCGACGGTTACCCCACCATAAATAGTCTACACGTCTCCGCACATAGTTTGTAGAGAATGCCAGTGTTTTCCCCGTGGTTCTCATCTTAGATAAATAAACACGAAAGTATGGAAGTTACTAGGTCTCTCCTCAAAATTCTCTCCATGATATTCATTGACTTAATCAATTCTGTCTCAGACTCGTTTTTTTATCTCCTAGAATTTCACGTTGTTGCATACCTTTTTTTTCCATCCACCCTTTCTTCTTTTTTTGAATCCAACCCCCTCATTTCTCATTTCAGTTGTACTAACATCAATAAATCCCAAAACTAATAACTGTACTTATGTACCACCTACACATATATGTGGATTAATTTAGGCTAAAATCAGTACATACGTGTTATTGCGACCACACTTTGTTCTTGATCTGTAATGAAACCGGTTTTCTGTGTCCTCTCGGAGATAATCAGCTTAGCCTGAGCGAGATAATCGGTATCTATGCAGGTATATTTCAATTAAATATTTAATATATAGAGGTGATATGTTTAGGTATTTAATATAATGCGTTTTTTTGGGTGGGGGGGCTGCTTTCCATTATTCTCTGTTGTAGTTTCCATAATTTTGTTAAAAAATTATTACATTTTCATCAGATTTTGTATATTTCATTATGGTTAACGACCTGTGTGGTCGCTATAACACGTAAGTACCTTGAAATTTTTACCGCATCAGTTAGTCCTTGAATTTGAGCCGTTATTACTAAAACGGTTTATTTTGGGACATTCTATAACCAGTTGCCATTATCAAGCATCTGTCTAGCTGTTCTGCAGCCCTTCTGTCGTACAACACCCCTTCTATCGTACGATACTCCTGTGGTTGGTTGGTGGCAATGGAAAAAAAAAATAACTAGAAAACAACAAAATATTAGCCCCCAAAACACTCTGTTTACCTTGAAATCTCTTCTCTCCAATTTACTCGCAAATACACTAAATACATCCGAAGACATAGTCGCGATTTTAAAACAAAGCTACTAATTAAATGGATTAAAGGTTTGGGACCTTTCGTTATGTTCATTTGAACTTTATAGGGTCGCATCCTATTAATTTATAGATGGCCTGGTGCATTGTAAAAGTAATGTTTTAAGCGAAAACACCTGGCCTTTCTGTACTTTAATGTGCTTTCCCAAAAAGTCTCCCAGGGCGGTTTGGACGGATTTGAAGATCACATGTCCTTCTATTCCCTGTATTCAATTATATTTTGAATATATATTTTTGTATAATATATGTAAGACAATGGACTGTTTCATATTTTGGAAATATCCAGAACCATTCCTGAGGAGGGGGAGGGATCAGAACGTGCTAACGAGTTTATTTCCGGGAAGGGTGGCAGTTAGGGGAGGAAATTTCGACAAAACGCTAGATACATGCGAATTATATAGAAATATATAAAAGATTATGGGGGTTGGGATCATCAAACCGTGGTATTGGTAGTAAAGAACTCCTTGGGAAATTCCCTATATTTTGTCGATTAATTCTATTTTCGTTTTATTTACCATCTTCAGTCCTTTTCCCCAGCAGCGTTTAGGTAGCCTATTTGTAATAAACTCTTAGAAACAAATTATTATTTCAATTCAAGCTATTGTATATTTCCAGTTCTGCTGTAATAACATGAAAATTAATTTGTCAAGCATCCAGAGATTGGGGTAAAGAAGTGCCTTTATATATACTTACAACAAGGCTGTATCTAGGGGGTTAGGCGGTTTGAAACCCCCGCCCGCTCGAAATGTTTGTCCGACCCGTAAAAGCGTAGCAAGTGTGAATATAAACAAATTATTTTATGTATTTTGTAAGTTTTTTGTAGACCCCCCCCCCCCGAAAATAATCCTGGATACGGCCCTGACTTACATATATACTTGCAGATATATATTGTCATGCTAATTTTGGATAGGTTGTATGCAGCTTCTCTCTATGCAGCTTTGTTTTGCAAAGCAGCTGCATCCATGCAAGCATGCATTGAGGAAGACTTCCCTATTTTAATCCGAAAGATCCCCACCCCGTCCCAGTGAAATTTTAGAGGTGTGACTTCAAACTTTTTCTTTATTTGAGGCACCTCCATTCCTTCGAAGTCATCTGGACCCCTACCTCTTTTGGTATTTTCGTTTATATATTGTTTTTTTTTTGCTGATATAAACTGCTAATAGGTTTGAAGGTAGTGGCAATAACCGTATAAACGAAATACATTTTCAATTGCCTCTTGCACTCCATTGCAAACCAGTTTTGCGGTGCATGACTGCAAATTGTACGGAAAAACACTGTGGTCAAAGAACTTGTAGATTGGCAAAAACACGGTTAATCGCAAAAGCTTCCATTATGATTTTTTTTCGCTTAGCAAAACAGTCCGATGAAGAAGTGGTATTAATGAGTATTATTTTCAAGCAAAAAACTAGTCTAGAGCACAATAATTTAAAATGTTGCAATAATTTAGGTTTAATGTCAGCATTAACGGTATTGAATCTTAGATTAATGGCAAATGTACAATTCACAATTTTGGTTGGGCTTGTATTCTTTTCTTCTTTAAGTTGATGCAATTTCAGAGTGACAAGGTGGCGACCAACGGCGATCTTGACTTTCGCCTTAATTCAGCAGACATCATCCAAACCATATATATATATATATATATATATATATATATAATATATATATATATATATATATATATATATATAATATATATATATATATATATATATATATATATATATATATATATATTATATATATTTATATATATATATATATATATATATATATATATATATATATAGATTTGGTTTACAAGGCAAGTTTAGTTACAAGGGAATGTATAATAGGTTTTAAGGATGGAAACAACTACCTTGAACATTCTTATAAGTTTATAATTTGGTTGCTCAAAGATTTTATGAATATTGTTTTTGTTAATTTAATTATTTTGTCTCAAAGCCTTATTTAATTATCAGTAACTACTTTCGAAAAAAAGAGACAAATATTTTTGCGTCAGTCCATATGTTTCAAGACAGTAGATAAAGGGCTCCCCCCTTTATTTTTCTCTCATCTGACTTTAAATTTCTTTTATTCTATATTTTTGCACTCCTATTAAGGTACTTAATTGCATGAAAAAAAAAATCGCAATTGCAATTTCGTATGCCCCCCCCCCTCCCCAAGTTTATAAGGCCTAAAACCGTTACTGGAGAGTAGTCCTAACCCCGGGAGTGTATGCAGAATGCAAAAATTGCGTCTTGTTTTTAATTAAGCTGTTTATGTTATTCTCAACCATAGTTAATCATAATTCAATCCATGCAAAAATTAATCTACAGAGTTTACCCTAGGAAAGTCAGCCGCCGCAAAATCCCACCCAGACCCAGTAAAGTTGAAAAAATATAATTCAACTCGCGCAAAATTCCCCCCCCCCCAAAAAAAAAAGTCAACCAATTCCAGCTTCACTTTCCAAGTCAATTTCACACCGAAAAACTCAGCCGAAGTGAGATTTAGCATACACAATTTTACACAAATAAAATTAATCCCACGAGACCCAATCCACAAAATTCAAACCCTCAAACTTCAGCCGGGCAAAACTCAACCCAAGCAAAAGTCATGGAGACAACGCGTCATAAATGATTGATGGATGCAGCACCGGATATTTATAGACGTTACTGGCGATCAGAGCTTTGTGGGGATTCATCAGTTGAATGATGATAATGATGTCGATGAATACGACGATGGCAGTGACGATAGTACTATGGCCATGACGGACACCGAAAACGATGACGTGATAAGGAAGTAATGTCGGTGATAAGGATAACGACGATGGGGTTCGGGTCCATACCGTACACCCCTAGAACGTCAAGATTTTAACGGTTTATTATATAAATTTGAATATTTTCCATAAAATTTCCTTTTTCTCCAACTCGTTTGCCCTCTTCCTTGAGATTTAGGGTCCACAGAAACAATTTCCCGGGTATGTGTCTGCTGAAGCCATGTCATTTTCTAATTTCTAACTTTTTCCTGCAGGTTTGTTTTAACGTGAGTCGAGCTCTTTCAGGAAAATTTGTGTATTTTCTAGTAATTTATAAACACAAAACTTAAATGGCATTTAATTTTAAGCAATTTTAACCTAATGTGGTTTTTGGCAAAAAATTGTAATTTAATCCTTTACGGTCAAAAAATATCTTACTTTTAAGACTGCTATTATTCTTTTTTAATGTAAAGTGCCCGAAAACAATAGGTATTGAATCTAAAACATATTTTTTTTGGGGGGGCAAGCTGGACCTGTTCAATAGTTATCAGTTGAATTTAGGCAAATAAAAAAGAAACGTTTCTCAATTTATAATTTGATGGCTATTACCCTCACTTCCATCTTAGAAAATTTCTCTCCTTATGTCATAGTTTGCAAGTGTGGTAGAACAAACTTGTAGAGATACAACTCGCTCTGGTTGCTATAAATTGGAAACACCAACGAAATAGCTTTGAAATATTTTAGAAATTTTAGATATTTTAGAAATAACTTTGTCCCTCTCCCTAAGAGTTCTTTTTTCCCCATCAAAATCATCTCCCAATTTTTTTCAGTGACGTTCAATAGGTTCGTAAAACCTGAAGATTAAAGGGCTAAAAAAATAACAGCCTATCCGACGCTCTTCCCATCCTATCATGGCACAGCAAAATATGAAAAAAGTCAAGATACGGCAATTTATTCTGCTAGTAATCCCTAGAAAATCAGCTGATTGCCCCAACAACTGTGAAATTAAAAGAGATGAAATTGGAATAAGAATAATTTGATAATGATTTTATTCTGCAGGATTTGTCAACAACAAGAAAAATTTTCTGGGTTGTATCCAGGAGAGGGAGATTATTTGATTTTAACTGTCCTTTCTTCCTCCTTCCCTCCCCCAAAAATGTTGTATGACTAGTATCTTAGTCCAAACAAAATATGGAAAAAGCAAAGTATTTTTATTCCACGGCAAAAACAAGATAAAAAGTCGGGTAAGGTATTTACGTAGTTAATTCTTCAATCTTTCTAGTAGACACAGAGTCGCATTAAAAAGAAATTTGTGAAGAAGAGTCTGTATCAATGGGACTCTGAATTGCTTTATTTGACTACCTGCTCCCTTAATAGACCATTACCGCTTAATGACATAATGCCTGCCTAGTATGTAAGAGGTTGTGGGTTCGAGTCTCGCTGATGGCAGGTTTTATTTGTAGTGTATTCGCCTTGCTGGGACTAAGAAATATTTTTCTTAGTCGTACTTGACGATAATACCCAAAAAATGAGAATGCCACATAGGTCTGAATATCACCTGTCAAAACGTAACGTTTAGCAGTGATACTTTGATTACCTGTCAATAACGTGTTCCTTTTTAAGAATTAAGTATGCAATTATTCTGTTTTAAAATGTAAAGTTAAACCTGTTTACGTGGTGTGTTGCGTGGCTTCAAACCTTGAAAATGTTTCTCATTTAAAAATCAGATACTTTGAAATTACTAGTGGTTTCTCATTGACAAAATTAATGGATTTTCAAGAGACGGAATCGAAATAAGCACCTAACCTGCCAGAACTTTTCAGATAAATGAACGAAAAGCTCGTAAGACCGTGTCGAGAAAATTTGGTGCTATTTCTAATGACAAATCGAGGTCAAACTAGGCCCTTGTACTAATAGACATTCATTTGAACCTGCAGCGGATGTGGATGCGGATATAGTTGATAAGTAGGCTGAAAACGAAATTGAATAGGGAGGAAATCTCTGTCGGACCTTTTGTTGACAAACAGGGTGTGGAGATTAAACCGAATGCCACCCGTTCTCTGAAAAACAGGAGGGAATGAGACAACCGTCGACAAGCAGAATAACTCTGATGTTCTTTCTAGCTGAATATGGAAGCAGTTTTATAGCAAGATTGCCTGATCAACCTGCATGAAGCTGAAAGGGGTTGTTTTGTTACAAAACTGATGATCAAATAAACTGTATTTCAATAACAAAGTTGTGACAATAATACCATAAAATTGTCTGGAAGGAGGGGGTATACAATATAGAACTTAGTTAAGTGCATATATACTAGTAACCATATTTTACAAATATATGGTGCGGGTGCCCTTGATAGCACGATGTTGCAATTCAAAGATTTATATTATTTTAGGTTTCAATGAGGGTTTACCCCACTTTCTGCCATCTGGTGTCCATCTCATTGCCATATGTGCCGCGCAGTTTTGCCACGCTTAACAGAGTTCAGCCACGCTTGGTAGGCGTTGCCTTTTTTACATGATTTCTGAAAGACGGCCACTCTTCGGATTTTAGATATATTTTTTGAAAATTTCTAAGCATTTCGATAATATTGCCAATAATGCTGTCAAGATTTTAGCTTGTTTCTGGATGTTCGAGTTTAGAGTTGACCCTCCAGTTAAAAAAAAGAAAAAATATTTTAAAGTTATTTCTATAAAGTTATTTAGTGACTAAGAACGATATTCACTGCTCTTCATCCCAAGGGGTAGCCTACTCTTAAAAATCGGATACATCCGGGGGCGCACGAAACGCGTGGTGGAACTGTGCCATGTGCAGCGCAAAGAACCATGGCGTGGAGTGGAACAAGTAGCGCTACGAGATGTTTACCAGGCAGCGGAGGGTGGACAACCCATTGCTTCACTCCAAATAATGATGACAGTTAAAATCCCAGTTTATAGACAGCCCACTATATATACATTCATATAAATTTATATGCAGTGTTACCGCCATACCAATTATTCTCCTTTCCTTTTTTATTCTTTAATAATAATTTCTGGTCGTTTTGAGTTTGAATTATTGTAGGCTTCTATTTCTACTGATCTTAAGTTTAATATGGCCTTTACTATTCTTTAGAAAAAACTTTCTTTTTCGTAAAGTTTTGTAGTATATATATATATAGATAAGATATATATATATATATATATATATATATATATATATATATTATATATATATTAATATATATATATATATATATATATTATATATATTAAGATATATATATATATATATATATATATATATATAATACATATATATATATATATATTATATATATATATATATGTATATATATATATATATATATATATATATAATATATATATATATATATATATATATATATATATATATATATATATATATATATATATCTAATATATATATATATATATATATATATATATATATCGGCGCGTACAAACGACTCCTCTCATTTGATCTGCCGTTAGCGGTCCAATTACCCTGGAACACGTATTTTGGCAGAAACTTTCTCAAAATGCCTTTGAAACCAACTTGAGACTTCGAAACCTATTTTTAATTCCTAAAAACATCTAATAATAACATTACACTACTAACTACCGATTTTCATGTATGTATTGGAATAAATTAATTTAAAATTAGTTTCTTCAAAATTAGTGTTCCAACGTTGAAGCCAAGTTTCGCGTCCAAGAGAAATCTGACTTGTCTACCCGCGAAAAGATCTGATAACGCCTATGTTTCTATCGGCACAAACGTTCTCCGGAGCACTCGCACCCCTGTCCGGGTTTTTATAATGGGAGAGATAGAGAATGATCATACTGCTAATTCTATAAACTGTGGTTAAAATTGTCAAACATATGCTTAATAAACAACAGACGTTAATATAAAGTATATTGTTGTTGGCAAAGATATTGGCTATACAAGAGTCACTACAGTTGTCCTGCCGAACGTAAATACCAAAATATTTATTGCGTTAAGCATCAGGCGCGGGAGTGTCAGAGTTTTGGGATGTATTCTGTAATATTCTAGGCTTGTGTGGGGAGGGGGGCTCGAAAACGCAAAAGAAGCATATTTTTGTGCTAGATTTTTCGATTGTTTCCTAGGATATAATTCTGACTTGTCTTTGAGGATTTAACCCCTGTTTCCTCCTTAAACAGCTAGTGGACAGAAGATAGACAAGGTATAAAAAAAAACTAATATGAATTAGAAGCTACTTTTGCAAATTTTAAGCCCCAATTTTGACCTGATATTCGCTCACTTTTTTTCTTGTTCAATTTTCCTATAAATAATGAGTGATTCTATTTGTTCCACATTTTGCAGTATTGTCTCGCTTTTTTTCCAAAGTAATGGCTTGATAGTTAAAAATTTCCGTTGAAACTTCATAAAACGGAATTTTAATGCGTTTTCATTTTCGGGGATTCAAAAAACAGAAAGGGTAGGCTACCAGAGTGTAAATCAGTAAACAATCGAAACCAGGGAAGTAATATAGCCCGTTTTATTTCTTTTGATAATTTAAAAAACTTCCACAAAAAAGTTTTTCAAAGGAATGTAATGGCTCCATTAAGCCTAGAATGAGCAGAAATGCAGTCAAATAATTTTAAAAGCGTAAAACTACCACAAATCACTATCGATGAATAAAATGAAACTCAAAATGAACAGAAATTACACTAAATAGCCGAGTCAAACTCAAAACGAGCAAAAATTATCATGAGTAGGGATGATAACCCCCATGTCTTCTCAAGACCAGACCATAATTTGCGCTTTACTGAAGACAAGAAAAAAACCGTGTACTGTCAGTTTAATTGACATATACCGATATTTATCCCTTAAAATTTTTACAATTTTTCTTTGAAAGTAATAAAAGTGAAAACATTTAAAATGTATTTTGTTTTCACTAATGTGCAAACTATGTTCTGGTCTTGAGAAGGCAAAAGGTTATCAGCCCTAATCATGTTAATTTTTGCTCGTTTTGAGTTTGACTCGAGTATTTGTTGTAATTTCTGTTCGTTTTGAGTTTCATTTTATTCATCGATAGTGATTTGTGGTAGTTTTACGCTTGGAAGATCATTTGAATTTATTTCTGCTTAATCTTTACTTTCCTTTGAAAAACATGTTTTGTGGAAAAAGTTTTTAAATTAATTTCTGTTCGTTTTTTATTGACATAGTCTTTTTCATGGAAAAATAATATATTGCATCTTTTCAGTTTTTTATATAAGAATCCATAGTATGGGTTGCTATATTGTATGCTGGAAATAATTTTCAACAATTTTTAATCCTTGCACAAACAGTATTTTTAATTTAATTTTATAGCTTCTGAAGTTGACCTGAAAAATAAAACCTAATATCATCCCCAAAAGATTATATCTATGGTCCTTGATAACCTGGATACGCTTACGCTCTTTTTATTTATTTAAATTGTAAGAGCAGAAGTAGTAATAGAAGTATCCCCAAAAGTTTCAACTTAAAACCCCCAGTGGTTTTAAAAAGTAATAGAAGTAGCCCCGAAAATTTGAGCTTAATACCCTCAGTCTTTCTTGGTATATTGCTAAGATGTCTTATTGGCAACCAGCATACAAACAGTGTGTTTTGATTTAATTTTAAAGCAACATTTAGTTTTAAAGCATAATGGGCCAATTGCTTAATTATGGGGGGTTAAAATGTTACTAAATCAAAAGAGTGTAATAGTATCCAGGCTGTGAAAGAGCACAGATAGAATTTTTTGGAAATGGTATTAACTTTTATTTAACAGGTCAACTAGAGGATGTATATGACTGAATTAAACACTACTATATACGTTATGATTTTCAAAAGAGTTTATGTTGTTAAAAATTGCTGAAAAAGTGTAGTAGCCTAACCTAATATCTCTAAAGACATAGTTGCTGGATCGTTCTACTATGCTGAACAAAACGGCTGTCTAAAAATTTTGACTGGATGCGTTTGGAAAACGGACGGGTTTGAGAGAAGGGCTGCTTGCACTCCAATCTCTTTTTACGCTTAAAAAGGGCACCAACGCTACCTTTTTGAAAGTCCACATGCTCATAGTTTTTTTTTGGTTTAGTTCAACATCCATCTAAATATTCCTTAAAAGCTTCACCTTAATAACCTTTGCTTGCGCAGTAGCAATAGTTGTAGCAGCATTATTAGCAGTATGCACATAGAACCTTTGGTTTCTTCAACATCCCCTTCAACACATGCTGAAAGCTTCAGCTTAACACATACCATCAACCGTTCCTGAATCATTTCTGGTGCGTCCGCTTGACAACCATACAGTTTCTTTCAGTTTCTATATATTCCAAATTTTTCGCCTTAATATCCTTAGTTTTAATTGTAGCAACAGTAGCAGTAAAATTAATTGTAGTAGCCTAAGCTTTAGTGGCTGTAGTAGTAATAGAAGTAGTAATAATAGTGACAGTTGCTGTAGTATGAGTAGAAGCAGTAGCATTAGGATGCAAATATTTTCTTTTGGTTAGTTCAACATCCCTCACAACAAGCCCTGTTAGTTTCAAATTTACTCACCAAACTGTTCCAAAGATATTGCTGTTACACCCTTTTGACAACCTGCATACAGAGGGCGTCTTCTGATTCAGTTCGTCTTCCCCCTCAAAATTTCTCGAAAATTTTACCTTCACACCCTTAGGTATAGTTGTTATAGTAGTCACGGTAGTAGTATTGATGTTACTAGTAATAATATTGAATAGCGGTAGTACTACTAGCAGCAGCAGTATTAACCATTGCCTTTTGGGCAGTAGAACATCCCTCTCATCAAGTCCTGCAAGTTTCAACTTAATAGAAGTAGCCATCGCTATGACATTGTTGATATGTCCTTTGATAACCTGTATGTTCATAATACTTCTTGAAATTTTAATCTCAATGCTCTTAGCCTACAAGTAGTAGCAGGGTCGTTACTAGCCAAAATTTTTTTTTTTTTGGGGGGGGGGGAGCAAGGGATTTTACCGACTGGCTGGTCATTTTTAACGACTGTTTTTTGTTAATAATTAGCATAATTTCCGTCTCGAATACAACACGTAAAATCACCGCACGAGTCGGTAAAACCGCTGCATTTACCAACCGAGATTCAGATTTTGGTACATATCATGTCACTATTTTAATGCTCTTTATTTCACCAAATGGAAAATTGTGGCACCATCTGTAAACTCACGGCAGGAGTCGGTAAAACTGCTGTGTTTACTAACCAATTTCGAACTTTCTGTAGATGGCTTGTCAGTATTTTCGTGGTCTTTATTTAACCGAACAAAGAATTTTTGCGGCGTCGGAAAAATCATGGCGCGTCGCTTCACGATTTTACCGACTCCTATTTTGTTTACCAAGTGACCAAAACATAGGGGGGGGACCCCCCTTCCCCCATACGGTGACTGCCCTGAGTAGTAGTAGTAGTAAATATAGCAGTAACAGTAGTATTAGCAGTAGTGTGCATATATTACCTTTTGGTGAAATGATCTTCTCCTTTAAGTATTCTCTGAAAGTTCCAACTGAATACCCAAATCAATTCTTGATTTCCATTCGAATTCAATACAAATTTCCCCTTATTTCCCCTTATTTACCTAAGGGGAAATTTACCCAAATTTCCCCTTATTTTAATTTACCAATTAAAATTCCCCTTATTTACCCTCAATACTGTAAATGGAGTAGAGTGGTAGTAATAGTGGTGGTAGTTGTAGTAGTATTGATAGGATGAAAATATTGCGTTTTTGACTAATATTCCCTTATTATTTCCTGAATTTTCCAAATTAATATACTCGGTTATTCCTGTGTTGTACTCTTTTGACAATGGGAGGGGGGTTAGTTGACCTCTAATCTCTTTCGACTACAAAAAGGGGCACTAGCTTCTTCAATTTCGAATCGAATAAGCCTTTTTAGAAGTTTCTAAGACAACAAATGGCCATCTAAAAATTTCAGTCAGATGAATTTCGGGAAATACGAGGTGGGTAGGGGGGGGCGATATCCACCCTCCGATCACTCTGAATCTTAAAGAGGGTACCCCCAGGGCATAAATTTTAACCCTTGCCTTGGGGGTTGTGTCGTCATCCTCAAAGACATAATTTCCAGACTATTCAACAACGTTGAACAAAATGGCTATCTCAAAATTTTGATTGGATGTGTTTGGGGAAATAATGGGCGTGGGAGGGGTTAGTTGCCCTCCAATTACCTTCGACCATTAAAAAGGGCACTAGCACTTTCAATTTTCATTTGAATGAGCCCTTTTTGAAGTTTCCACGACAGCTCCTTCGATACGAACTGCCCTGGTCTAAAAAAAAAAGAAAGAAAAAGATAATTTGTGCCCACATCGCTCTTTACTTAGGTAGCGCTATTGCGCTGCCTATGATATGGTAGTATTTTAAGTACTTTTTTAATTGATGTGTAATTTTTGGTCTAAATAAAGTACCAATAATCCGAGGGGTCATCCATTTTCTATATAATTGGCAAATTTCTGTAATACCTAGCCCATCACTTATCTGGAAACAATCAGGTGATGTTATATCTTGGTAACTAAGCAAATGCTTCTCCAGAATACTTTTGCAATTAAAGTCCTTAGGTTTTCGGATCTTTAATAGGGAGTATGCGTTTCATTTCTTTTTTCTGTGTCTGGAGCGTAAAGACAAGCGTGTATTTCTCATTTTAGGGACTGAATTCAGTCAGTAGATTTATTAATTAAAGTAGGCTATAAATATATGCTTACCGTGGTTTCAATTATACTTGCTGAAGGTACAACGCTGGTTGTCAGTTTGTATATTTCTGTTTATTTCATTACCATATATAAAATTGTGTGTGTTTAATTATAATTTCAAGTCATTTGATTCGTTCTGTAAGTAAACGCCAATGCATTTACGCTCTGCCAAGGTAAAAAAGAGTTTTTTACAAAGCAAAAAGTTTTTTTGTCGATAAAATATTGGGTGGCATTATAGTGGAGTGTTCAAGGACAGGAGAAACTTTGAAAATGATTTTGACCCAAAAATTTTCGCTCGTTTTACTTGCTTAAAATTCCACATAAGCGAACCAATTAGGGTTAGTCTTCTTATTAATTTGGCACAGCAACGAAATGTAAATAAAATAGTGGGTACTAAAAGGTGGGGGTGTTCAAGGAATAATGACACGGATGTATAGGATAATAATCTCTCTTTTTCTGTCTGGTTCAAGCACAGTTTATAGAATTAGCAGTATGATCATTCTCTATCTCTCCCATTATAAAAACCCGGACAGGGGTGCGAGTGCTCCGGAGAACGTTTTTGCAGATAGAAACATAGGCGTTATCAGATCTTTTCGCGGGTAGACAAGTCAGATTTCTCTTGGACACGAAACTTGGCTTCAACGTTGGAACACTAATTTTGAAGAAACTAATTTTAAATTAATTTATTCCAATACATACATGAAAATCGGTAGTTAGTAGTGTAATGTTATTATTAGATGTTTTTAGGAATTAAAAATAGGTTTCGAAGTCTCAAGTTGGTTTCAAAGGCATTTTGAGAAAGTTTCTGCCAAAATACGTGTTCCAGGGTAATTGGACCGCTAATGGCAGATCAAATGAGAGGAGTTGTTTGTACGCGCCGATATAAATATAAATATATATATAATATATATATATATATATATAATATATATATATATATATATATATATATATATATATATATATATTATATATATATATATATATATATAATATATATATATATATATATATATATATATATATATATATATATATATATAAATAAAAGTTCAAATAGGATAAAATCCTTTTAATAGACAGTGATAGAAATTCACAAAAATACCAGATATTTCGGTCACATATACAGTGACCGTCATCAGTAGTAAAATCAGTAGAGTTTTCACTACTGATGACGGTCACTGTATATGTGACCGAAATATCTGGTATTTTGTGAATTTCTATCACTGTCTATTAAAAGGATTTTATCCCTATTTGAACTTTATTTATCGTCATGGAAAGGCAGTGTGGTCTCCGAAATTATCTACGTCATATATATATATATATATATATATATATATATATAATATTATATATATATATATATATATATATATATTATATATATATATATATATATATTATATATATATATATATATATATATATATATATATATATATATATATACTACGAAAACTTTACGAAAAAGAAAGTTTTTTTTAAAGAATAGTAAAGGCCATATTAAACTTAAGATCAGTAGAAATAGAAGCCTACAATAATTCAAACTCAAAACGACCAGAAATTATTATTAAAGAATAAAAAATGAAAGGAGAATAATTGGTATGGCGGTAACACTGCATATAAATTTATATGAATGTATATATAGTGGGCTGTAATAATGCAAAAGGTAAATATAACATTGGTTTAAGAATGGAAAGAAAGACAAGGAATAAATTTACGACGATAAAAGTAAAAAAATCAGTTTTATTTGAACAATGCCATAAAGCGATGACATTTGATTATGATGTTTGGTGCTTCGCATTGATATTTCAGTTTAAAAGTTTTATTTTAAATAAATTTTAAAAAAATTTACCCCTTTGTTCAAAAAAAGAGATAATCAAATATTTAAACTACTAAAACTAAAATAATTACTTGCTAGTTTATTTTCCTTGATAGGTACGTCTCTCGATTTCTCGATTCTTAAATTTTACTTCGTAATATGCACGTGTGCGCAAAAAAAAATCTTATAAACTGTTCAAAGGGGAAGTCCTCGCAGCCAGTTTCCCAATTCAGGTCTTTGCACTCAAGCCATATTCGATTGATTATGTTTGTCGGATCAACCTATTTTGCCCCCCCCCCCCCTAAAAAAATCCTGGATCCGCCCCTGAAACCAGTTATTAGAAGAAGAAAAAATTCCTTATTTTCACAAATTTCATCATCCCCCCCGCCCCCCTTTTCTTATAAAATCCTACATAGGCCGATCAGTTGAGTCCACGTAAATAATAGATTAAGTCATAATTTGTATATAAATTAATTCATACCTGTGAGATGGGACGCTTGCAAACCACTTGGCTGGCTCACCAAGTTTTTTTCTGCTTTCGCAATTACGAATAATGCACTTGGTAACCATTTCTCAGTGATTGACGATAACAGACTAATCCGCTAAGGCAGAAACAAGTGGGAGGAGCTTTTTGTTCGCACCGAGACCGAAGACCAGAAATTATCTGCGATAAGCTTACTGTCTATAAACTGTGAAGTGAACGGACGCCCCAAGGAATGTAAAATACATTAGATAGCATTGTCTTAATACGGGTTTGTTAGACTTAAAAATGGCCAGTCATGACAGTGGTTCCGTCACAGTATTGCACACCACAGCCTGACCAGCTGAGCACTCTTTTTTGTGCTTCGTAGTCAGTTTAACCAGAGATATCTTCTGCACACATTTTCTTCAAGACTTTTTTTGCCATTGTTAAGGGAATAGTGGTAGTCAAGACATTGTTCCTTCTTTGATTATGTGGCTGAATTGCTCAAGAAGTGTCCGCTCTTATCTGCAACAACGGAATTTTGTCGCCCCCTCCCCTCCCCCGCAAAAATATCCGTTAAAACTGTACTAAGCATATTGTGATTTTTTTTTTAACCCTTTGAAGTTACTATGCAGTTTGAAATTTGATAGTATAGCCTAAATAGTCTGCTGAATTTGTTTTGTTTTTTACAAATAAAAAGTATAGGTCCACGAATTTCTTAGACTTTGCCAATCAGTTAACCTGGACAGGACCATCGGTGACGTAGGGGTATTTGGCCTAAAACCAGAAGGAAAATGTACCTTTCGTTTTGGTTTTGGACTATCGTTCTTACCAAGTAATCAGAGGCAACTGCAGATACGTGTGCAATACCTCTTTTTAAGGAGACCGAACTTTGAAAAAGCACAAACAATAGGCGAAAAAATTTGGAGAACAAGAAAATTGTAAGAAAAATAACGGAAATCTCGAGATCGCGCGGATAGGGGTCTGGGTATTCTCCAGGATGAATGTATGTTCCGTTAGTATTTTGCCAATATAGAAAAACTGCTAAGCGACGATAATTAACATGGTTGTTTTTGAGAATTTTAGGGTTTTGACTCTTTCTATTCCGTTTCTTCTTTTTTTGGTTCGATTTGAGATTTTGGGAGGTCCAGGCGATGAAGAATCTCGAGATTTCGGGGGTAGGGGTATATCCTAGGACTATTGTTTCTTTCATAAGTAATTAGTTGATATTACCAATATAAGAAAACTGTCAAGCGAAGATAATTCACCCGGTGATTTTAGAGAATTGCAGGGTTGTTAACTCTTCTGTTCCCTTTTTGCTCCTTTAGTTCGAGAAGAAGCATCTAATTCACTAGTAAGATGGCATGCTGCATAATCGAATAGTAGTCTGTGGTACTACTACTACTACTAATAACTCACTGCAACTGTCAGTGGTCAACACAGCTGTGCACGTTCTGCTACCCCAGCCTATCCAAAACTTTCACTTGAAACCCATGAAGTTTCTGTTTTCTTTAAATCCTTTGCTATATCCCATTCGCAGACGAATTTCTTTTCGTTTGGCTCGAGATGAATGGGCAAAAAATCATTCATCCTTCATTCGTAAAACTGGGCCTAGCAATCATACCCTTTCTTTCATTGTAACCCTAGAAAGATAGATCGGACCATATTTTTTGTAGAGTCTGTTGTTCAATATACGATCAGTACCTAGAACTAACCTTAGACATTACTCTGGAAAACATTCAAGACATCTTCACCCTTTAAAAGTGCCTATGCTTCGGAGCCATACGTAACCACCAGCGTTGCCAACGTGGTACAATTGTACAATTTAGAGGTCCTGGTACAGTGTAGTACATTTGGAAATTTTTCGAAAAAATCCGATCTCCTGGTACACTTAGGTTTTACTTGCTCCTTTTTGACTCAAATATATGTCCCAAGTTTTAGTTTATTGAAAATTTTCGTATTGTTATGGCAAATTTTTAACCTATTGTTCCGATGGTACAAATTACTTTATTGCGGTACAATTTTAATCGGAAAACCGTTACAGTTTATTTCAAAGCGTTAGCAACACTTGTGACCACTATTATAGTTCACAGACCTTACTTCTTATTCTTCCAAACTTACATATTCTATAGATATTAATTATTGTTATCAATGTGTACTGTTTCTCAATTTGAAGGATAGCTAAAAGAACCTTATAAATATGTACAATATGTATTTTTTCCATGAAAAATATTGTGTTTATTTAAAAGACCATGTAGTTGAAATTTTGTTTTTTTAAACTAAAATGGATAAATTCGGCTTGAGGTTTCAAGGTTTCTAAGGTCTCTAAAGACTAAATTCAATGTTCTAGATAGACGTGTTCATTTTATCTTATTTGTTCAATAGGTTGAAACCACTTTATGAAAGTTCATATGAGAGCAAATAATAAGAATAACTGAAAATTGTCCGCTGAATACTGTTGTGCCCCTCACATAAATAGATATGCATGTTCTGTAACCATTCAGGCCACCCAGGCCAACTTTTGTACCATCAAAGAAGGAAAATTGTGGAAAATTCGGTCAAAAGACAGCACTGGAAAGAAGTTAAAAGATTCATCAGCTTTAGTTCGCCAACCAAAATATGTGTTCAGCGTCAAAGCAAGTCTCAGTATACTAGAATGAAAAAAGACGAGTTTTCTAACGCTAGAAAGATGTTAGCTTAGAATCATATCTATGTCTAAAAGCCTTATTATTGACGAAAAAAAAATTTGGTAAATAAAACTTGTTACCATCCAGAAGTGGTTATAGATTTCTTATTTTCTCTGAAAAAGATTAAAAAGCAAAAAAAAACTAGGAATGGTGAACACATTTTTTTTCAAGCAAAAGAGAAAGTTTGCGAGCAAATTAACTGTCGTGTCTGTTATCCTAGCCAGGTCTTCTAAGTCCGCTGTTTTTTCTTGCGATTTTCAATTTATGATATTGAATAGTCTATAATATGTTCAGTTTTTGAGAAAAACCTACATTTATTCAAATCTTAATTCTATGTCTCTTTTTAGACGAAAAAACATCCTCCTGGACACATCAAACGCCCAATGAATGCGTTCATGGTCTGGTCACAAATAGAACGTCGCAAGATCTGTGAGACTCAACCAGATGTGCATAATGCTCAAATCTCAAAGCAGCTTGGAGCACGTTGGAAAATGTTAAGTGATAAACAACGCCAGCCTTTCATTGAAGAAGCTGAACGTCTCCGAATTTTGCACTTAAAGGAGTATCCTGACTACAAATATAAGCCACGAAAAAAGACAAAATCAGTATCTTCGGATGAACTGAGCATAATAAAAGAGAGAAAAATTGTAAAAAATACGAAAGTGCACTCAGGGAAAACCCTTGTTGTTGGCAGTGGGCCATGTGCCACCTTGAATAATAACCGCAGCAATAGTCAACAAACTCTAAATAGCGCACTGAAGTTTTTTGGCGGACAATCAACGTTCAATTTAGTAAATTGTGATCATTTGAGGGTAAAATTTACAATTGACAAGAAGTTTAAAAAAGGTTTAAAGGACGCAAAAGCTCTTACAGCTGTCAATCATTTTACCCCCGAAAAATCCCCTCCCAGTCCTCAAGACATACCTGAGTCACCGGAAAGTATGTTAAGCCTTGATGAAATACCACCAATTTCACCGGTTCGTTTACCAACGTTTGATTCTCTTTTATCGAAGGCATTTTCTATTGACCCACCCTTCGATGATTCATTAGAAAATTCGCTGCTAACCCCCTCTCCAGAACCAAGCGAAACTGTTTATCCTACCTCTGATCTAATATTTCGACTGCAAACGGACAGCATTAAACAAGAGCCAGTATTAACTCGGAGTGTAATACAAAACCCTGTTCTTAGTGACCTTGATTCGCTATCCACAAACGACTTATTTTGTTTAGAAGACGTTTGTTCTCTTACCTCAGTTGACCTAGATTCGTTGAGCACGGCGTCAAATTTATCAGCGTCACATTTTGAGTTTTCAACTTCTGATGTAAATGATGTGCTTATGGATATTGGTGTTAGTGGGGGATGGGATGACAATTATGTGAATATAAACTAGTCTACATATCTTACCAAAATGGGGACGCTAATGTTGCCCTTTTATTGGTTTGTTGTACTGAGTATTCAATCTGTATACGGTTTTTCTCCTGTAGTTTAGAGACTAAGTGGCTGCTCATATGCCCTTTCTCACTGGTCTTTCGATTAAGAACTTTTTACGGAATACTTTATGAATAAAGAAAAACAGCACTTTGAAGTTGTGTTCTACCTCTTAAACAATGTTTTTAGAAGTTATTATGAAAGCAAGTTATTTGGGTTTTAAATAAATGATCAGGCGATGTTTAATAATATGAGTTTGAATTATTATAAAAATAATAAGATTTTTTTGATTAGGGACCAATAGCCAGCAAAGAGAATAAGTATGGATTTATTTTATTTTTAATTACATAGAAAAAACAGCAGTAGTAAACGATAGCTTGTTGCTGCACAGCATGACAATAACAAAAAACGGTACTTACGTGTTATAGCAACCACACTTTGTTCTTTTGTAATGCTGGTTTTCTGTGTCCACTCGGAGATAGTCAGCTTAGTCTGACCGAGATAAACGGTATCTGTGCAGGTATATTTTAATCAAATATTCAATATATAGAGGTAGTTCGGTATTCAATATAATCGTTCTGGGCGGCCTACTTTCCATAATTTTCACGTTGTAGTTTCTATCATTTTGTTACTAAAATATTATAGTTTCATCATATCTTGGTATATTTCATTATGATTAAACTAACTTCACTTCCTTGGTGTGGTCACTATAACACGTAATTACCCAAAAAACATACGTAATAGAAAGAACATAAAATTTTAGCGTAACACGTAATGTATAGCGTTAAGCATAACAGCGCTATTTTGAATGGTGCATCATTCCACAGGAAGCGTTAACCGCACAAGTTGGTTCTTCAAGCTCTGAAAGGATAATGCCTCTACAATATTACTCTGCAGCTGGTTCTGGTTTTTGTAGCTCTGTATGAGACGGAAGATAGGCGTGCAACATTGGATTTGATGCTTCTAGAAAACTGCTACTAGGCTTGTCATATTATAAGGAATAAAGTATGAATAGTAAAATGTGTGGTACTTATCTGTTAGCCAGTACACACTCGAGAATTTGGATCCACAGGTATGGGGTTTAAACAGCTGAGACGCTTGGGAGATAGATAGGATATATAAAATTAGGTTGTATATTTACACATTAAGGGGGGGGGGGTTTAGGTAAAGCGGGACTGTATGCAAAATGTAACCTAACCAAAATACCAACTAAATATTTATTAAAATAACTACAATGTAGTTTTCCACTGAACCAAAGCTAATTGTCTGCGTATACATGCAGCAATAAACCGGTTATTGTCTGATTTTATAGATCCAAATTTTCGAGTGTGTACTGGCTAATATATAAGTACCAACTATGTTTTGAGGGCCGAAAGACTATATTTCTAACAACTAATCAAACGTGAAAACCAGTCAGTGTGAAAACCAGTTTTTATTAATGTGCTCAAGAAAGCTACACTTGCAGGCACGGAACATCTGAGCCCCTTCCCCTCTCATGATGATACAGTCTTTATTGAATATTTTGAAAACACGTTATTAAATTGTCGGTTACTATGGGCTAGTGTTCGTTCTTTACTAGGTTGGGGCTGGTGGTAATTTGATGACATCAATGTCATAACTCTATCCGCTAGTGCATTTGTCCCTCTTTTATCCTGAATCGGACGACTTAACATACAATATGATGATTTCCATTGTAATGGCTTTTCCATTCCCCATTACATTTAAATATTCTAAATGGAATTTCAAATCCTACGTTCTGATGTTCAATTTCTAAAACCAAATTTTGAACGGAATCTTAAATTTATTGCCGTAGGAAATATGTAGGGGTCTTGCTTTATTTACTTTTTATTTTTGGCTGTTTTCAGACGATGGAATGTTCTGCCCGGTACCAAATGAGTGAAGGGGCGCCAACTTTCGGAAATCACGCATACTAGGGGGCACGCGCAAAGTGTGGCGAAAGTGTGCTTAGCGTTTTTGGACTGTCCCTAGCGTGTTGGAACTATGTGACATACATGGCGCTCTTGGATGTTTCACCAGATGGTGGAAAACGGGCGAAAGCGCGGTGGAAAGCAAAGGATCTTGGGATGGACGACCACTCCGATCTATCGGCTGCAGTTCCAAAGGCAATCTTCAGACAGGTATTTCTTCCATCTTCGACCATTTCTCCAGATACCAATGACTCCTTTGGTACTCATTCGACCAATGACTCCAGATATTCCCTGAATTTTTGTCAGAGGACCGTCTTTCATCGGTTTTTTCTCGTTTTCAGGAGAATGCCGGTCCGAAATTTAGGGCGTCCTGACGCACCCTGCCTGTGGGACGGTGCAAAATACGACCAAGTAGTTTCAGGCGACGTCTTTTGACGATAAGTAAATGTTATTTTTTTGTCCACATCGACTATGCTGGCACTATGTTACCATGTTGCCCTGAGTTTAATGTTAACGCATCAATTTTGATGTGCCTAACATTCTTAGGATAAAGGTTTCAGCCCTCCCACATAACTACAAAATTTTGTATATTTTCTTGATTTTCTGTTTTGCCAGATTTTCGGTTTGTTTCTTTTTTTTCTTGTTAGCTTTTGGGGGGTGATATAATTGGATTACTGGTCATAGAACATTGGAAGAAGACTCATTGGAACGGAAGTTTTCAGTTATTCTGAAGGAATGTGTGAATACCAAGGAACAGGGTTGCCAACTGTAGCACGAAAGTACTATTTTAGCACTTTCTCATTATTTGTAGCATGTGCTCAGGGTTGCCACATGTAGCACCGAAAATTGCTGTGGTTCACGAAATTTGAGCGATTGGAGCACTTTAGGAACTGACCATGGTGGCAGCCCTACCAAGAAATATCTTTAGACTAAACATTATTTGAGATATCATTCCCTTATTGTGGAATAATTTCAATGTAAAACGAAAGATTATGACCATATGCATACTTCCATAGATGCGTCGAAGACGAATGAAATATCCCTCATAATCGTTCTTAGTGAAAAGAACCCATACCATCTTGATAAATCAAGAAACTGTTACCTGATGTTTACTTTTTTGGCATTTCCTATCACCTCCTCCATCCAAAAATCTGTGAAGTGGTGCACTTTGGGGGGACTGCTTCTGTTGGATTCTTAATTTTTCATTTTGCATGATGATTCTTACGCTTTTTGAGGCAGTAAGATCTTGCATCAACAATCTGCCGTCTTCTCCCACTTCGAAGCAACATGGGCGGCCGCTTTGTTCTAAACTTGGTAAAAATGTCTTAAGAGCGAAAATTGTAATTTTCTCATATGGCTTAAGGCACTGGAAGGTTTTCTAAAAATACGTCTAACTTCTAAGGCCAGCCTCCTTTGCTTTGGTGTATTTTATTTTTAAACGCATTATACCTCTACTAGCCTACTACTACTACCAACAACTCACCGTAGTACCAAGCCACCTGAGGCCAACATAGCTACGCACGCTCCTCCTCCATTCTAATCTATTCAAAGCCTCCATCTTTACATCCTCCCAGGAAGTTCTCATTTCCCTTAAATCTTTCTTTACAACATCCTCCGACCGCGGACGACATGTTTTACGTTTAGCCTTAGACGGTTGGCCGAATAGGACAGTCTTGGTAATCTACCATCCTTCATCCACAGAACGTGCCTTAGCCATCTCAGCCTTTCTCTCATTACAGTCCTAGAAAGTGGGATTGAACCACACTTTTTGTGCAGTCTACTATTTGAAATACTGAGTCCTAATATTTTTTCACCATTCAAAACCTTTACCAATGGAAGGGAAAGAAAAAAAAAAGACTGAAATTAAGAAATAAAGCATACGCTGTGCCGCGAAAATTTTTGGCGGCCAGCCGAAAACTGATCGCTGGCCTTCTGCTGATTGATCGGTGTTAGTTCTATTTTGCTTTTTTTCACAAATACTTCGAAAATTTTGAAAACTAAATTGGTATCAGATCTCATCGAGATTCCTCCTTCCTTCTAAGCTAGATTTCTTGGGTTTCACCACTTCTTTTTAGCTTCATTACCATGACCAAACTTCGGGCAATAAAGGCTGGACTATCTAGCTTAATTTCTCTAATCCATTCTTTTAATCCAGCTTTCCGGGTAATCACAGAAAAATCATTTAATTTCCCTTGTTTTGTGCCAGAGATAGTTTAACTACTTTATTTGATTAATTCAACATAACAAAAACATATACCCCCCAACAGAGAGCAGAGCTAGTGATAATCAGATATTAAGAAACTTATCATTAGAAAGCATTTTTTTTTTTGAACGAAGCGTTTCTTTTCAAAGTTCAGGAGAGGAAAGTCCCTAAAATATTCTAGTGTACCTCTTTGAGAAACATTAAAAAGTAGTCTCTCATTGAATAATTTGACAGCTTCGGCGGTGCCATGTTATCCTAACTAGATTGACTGAAATCTTTGCCGACACTGGATGTACATTATTGGTGCTGTATGGACATTGATTAGACAGCATTTTGCTTAACAATTGTTGTCAACAAAAAGTTGTCATGTATAAAAATAATTGTATTTACACGGTGTTGAGCAAACATTCCATGCTTAGCAGTAACTATTAGTCTAGCACCACTGAAAACACTTTTTGCTGCCGCACTTATGCTGTCAACAACAGATATTTTTTTGCCAAAGCTGCAATCCATGGCAGCCGAGTAGAATATGTTTTTCAGAAGGCAATGGTTTGATTGCTTCCATCAATTAGGACAGGATCTTTTGATCTCCTGGCATGGGCTGCCAAGCTTAGATATTAATCTACTTACGCCAAATAACATCATCATTTTCATCCTGTTGGGCATCTTCACTGCACAAATTATCTGATCAAGTAGTTCCTTTCTTTTGATGTGTGATCATGAGGAGATTTAGAGTCCTGCTCTTTTGAGAAAACCTCCTTGTCAAATTCACACAACTGATTGGGGTAGCTGATCCACTGACAGAACCAGATATTACAGCCTCCTATTGAGCCTCTTCATGGGCCAGTGGTGGATCCAAGATTTTTTTATGGGGGGGGGGGGGCAAAAGAGGTTGATCCGATAAACTTGCGTTAGGAGCAATTTAATTTGCGCAAACTTGCGTTAATTAAGTAAATTACACTACTTCAGACTATGTTAGGGGGGTTCCCTCGCCCCTCCCCTGGAGCTACCACTGTCATGGGCCCAGCTGAAGTGGAGGGACCAGGAGTGTTGATAGGGCAAATTCGGTTCACTACTGATGTGATAAAGTACCTTATGTAGGTCTCCATTGCCAGTAACCAATATAAAATTAGTACAGTGGCGGATCCTGGGGGGCAAGGGGGCCCCCCTTACGTAGTCTAAAGTAGTGTAGTTTACTTGATTAACGCAAGTTTGCGTTAATTAAACTTGCTCCTAACGCAAGTTTTTCGGATCAACCTATTTTGCCTCCCCCCCCCCTAAAAAAATCCTGGATCCACCCCTGCATCAGTAATCTATCTTTAAGAAACAAATATAAACGTTCGAAGCTTTTTTCAGTCTGTTGGTCACTGGTGACTGGCTGCAAGCAACTTGCAAAAGACAACTGATTAAAGGTGCAAAAAAGGGATACCTGAAAAAACAACTTATTTTTTACTATATATTATTCATTCGATTGGGCTGTAAAGGAGCAGAGGTGTTGTCAATAGAATCAGGATAAAAAAAATCTTTCTGTTTATCCTCGTTTCTATTGATCAGCACCTCTGCCCCTTTACCTATTATTATAAACCAGAATCCCAATATTAATACATTTCAACTTTAATCTCAGTAGCCCTGGCTGTAAAAATGTACCTAAGTTTCTGCATTTAAAATATTTATGTAATGGCTGCATTCTCATAAAATGTGACTGCTTCAATTCTAAGACCCAGCATACAGTTTTAATTCTTAGTTTGTATGCACATCAATCATGATCAACCTAGTTATTTTTTCATATTATTCTTCAACTGATGACAGTCAGTCTAAGTGTAAACAAGGTGAAAGGTACATTGTGCTGAGGTATAGACAAACGTTTCGGCATGACAAACTGTGCATTGGAAATTCTACTAGGTTATTCGCCCATTCTTGAATCTTACGAAGTTTGGCAAAATGGCTACTTTTAAACATTAGTCAGTATTCAGTGTCTCAAAAACTGTAGCGAAGGATACACAAGCAAGTGAAAGACGATCTAGAGTCCATAGTAGATGAGTAAATTCAAAAACATTTTGAGGAGAATCAAAAATTGTCGTATTCACCATTAAGTAGCACATTTTTTTTTTATATTTGCCACTCAGTTGAACAACTTATCTCATAAAGTAATCTGAGTGGCCCGCTGCCACCGACCATGATGGTTACGCATCAAAGCGCTTGCGGTGGCGGGTCACTGAAATATTATTAGTGGCGGGTCGCAGGTTTTTCAGAACGGCTTTGGGCACTGTTCGCGTTTTGTGTTCTGAATCTTCGTGTTTGCTTGTTTTTTTTTTGTTTTTTTTTTTCAATATTACAAGAGGTTGTAGCTGTGTTTTAAGGTTTTATTCTGAAATCTCCCTCCTCTGAAACTATGATTTTATATTTATGATATGATATTTGTTAACAATAAAAGTCTTTACGCGCCATTGTTAATACAAAATACCAACAACACAAAATTTACGAAAAAGGAAACCCCATTAAATCCCAATTAATCTGTAAACATACTACCGAAAATGGTCCCTATGTGTCTTACTTATACCCACAAACTTTATCAACTTCTTAATTTCCATAAACATTTCTATCATTGAGTATAATATCCATCCACTTCTCTCTTATATAACACCCGGAAAAATTTCCCCCCTCAGACCATTCAATTTCTTACAATACCACAAAAATGAGTAAAATCACCCTACCCATATGCACACATTGGGCAAAGTAAAGAGCTATTTTCGTCTTCAGCCTCTTATCACCAAGCACTGAAAAATTCTCTTTTGCTGATATTATCCACTTTGGTTCCTCTTTATTAAGCCTTGCCTCAAAACAAAGTTCCTTCCCCCTTGCTGTATGTCAGCTTTTCCGCCTACAATTTTTCAGTCGACCGGAAATATGAGTTTTTTTTTTTCTTTTTTTTTTTATCAAACTCTATGGGGAAGATCAGATAAATGTCCCAGAACAGCTGAGGCGAATGTTTCTGGCATTTTTTTTTCACCTTATGGAAGATTTTTCCTGTTTTGTATAAATTGGTAATTATGTCGCAAATTACATCAACTATCTCTTAAATTATAAGCTTAAAAATGAATAAATAATATATGATCTATAATGTATAATATAAAATATACAAAACAAATTTAAAATAAAAATTAATAAAAAAAATAAATGAAATATAATATAAATTGTAAGATTGTATGATTTGTATTAATACAAGACTAAAGAGGGATGAAAGAGAATTTAGATTAGATCCCATTTCCAATGGGAAATTGGATCTTATGGATCCCATTTACATTTTTTTTTGCTGGAGAAAAAAAAAACTAGCTAGAGGTCAAGATAGCTTAAGATATCAATCAATATTTATGAAGAAAAGGCTATTTCAGAAAGTCGACGCACAAAAAGTTTGAACTTATCTAGTGAAGGTCGAATAAGTTTCGAAAATATTTATGTGAATTTAAGAAAACCAATAACTATATTTTATACTTCCCAGTTACAAAAGAAGTAATGCCAAACGGTGGCAGTACTGGATTCAACCAAGTTGATTCACTTTATTTGTAATGAAATTAGGCTACGTTTGGTGATCTGTAATTGCGTATCAGCTACAATGAGGGGGGGGGGGGAGGGGGGAGTCATTCTTTAGTTGGGGATAGGGTAGATTCCTAAAAAGATATACAACGATATTCTCTTTTGGATGAAGGTCAGCGATAAGTTTTTGTTTTGAAGGTGTCCAGTGCACACCCCCATCCTCTACCTTAGAAACGTTGTATGGACTCAAAGAGTCCCTAGTCACCGCTCTGTTTATGCACGGGAAAACAAAATCCTTCACCGAGTCATGATGCTCCACGGGTATATCACCATCGATTTCAAAAAACCATCCCCGCGGTCCATTCTCCTCGACATTGGCAATGTTGGGGAAATCTGAAGCAGGAGGTTCGTTAAGCCATTTATAATTTCCACACGGCAAAGAGTAGTGAGACATTGCCGACGGATAGAGGGAGTTCATATCTAAGAAAACTGCATTCGACTTTACACCGGTGTCTTGTCTAGTCGGATCAGTTCCAAGGATACGATCTCCATGAAAAACATACCCTCTCCTCATTGATCTCTCTACAAATAGATGCTGATCCACATCGGTGATCAAGCCTATTTTCTCTTTACTAAATCCAACCCAAATTCCCCACAGAAGAAACACGCACAATGGGATAGATATATACAGAGATAAGAGAGAGAGAGAGAAGATACAATTTTTCTTTGTAATCACGGAGAGAGGCAATTGGTTCCATGACTACATCAGCTTCTTGGAATGGGACTATAGCTTGCATGTTGGGTGTGGCAGTCGACCAGTTGACAGTAGGCTGGTGTATGATGGGTCCGAATGGTTGTGGCATCTTGTTGTGGATGTTGGATGTGGCAGTTGACCAGTTGACTGTTGGTTGGTGTATGATGGGTCCGGATTGGACTAATGGTTGTGGTATCTTTTTTTTGATGTTGGATGTGGTAGCTGCAAAGTTGGCTATTGGGTGGTTTACGGTTGTTCTTGATGAGATTAATGGTTTCGACCTACGACCATATTGTGTAATAGGTGGTCTGTTTGAAATGACCACTGGAGTCGCTTCGCCCTTCCTTGTCTTCTTAACGGGTAGGGGGAGCTCTGGAAATCCTAAAAAAATAGCTTGTTTTTCATGAAAAAACATTGAATGAGAACCATCAGTCCTCATCAATAGTATGCACAAGAATATGTTTTAAAATTTAAATCAAAAGTGTCATTCTATTTTTCTGATATGATTTAGAGATGTACAAAAAAAGTTGAAAAAAATGTAAAAAAAATGGTCACTACAAACATTATTTTTTTAATAGTAAAAGTCGCGACACACATATCTGTATCTTTCCCATTTTGAAGTTGGAAAATATTAAATGTGAATTTTTATGTTTTAAGTATGTTTCGTGACATTCGTAGAGATGTAAAATAAAAAGTTGAAAAAGGTTTGGGGGGGGGGGTGGTTGGAGGGAGGCTGGAGGGGTGTAGGGAGGGGGTGTAGGGCTGTGGCATAGTGGGGGTGGGGTGGGTACTTTGGGCCAGAATAAAAAATAGGTATGATTTACCTCATGTACTAAGCTCGCAAGCCATTTAATGCAGTGTTTACATACTTTTTTTTGTTTTGATATTGCTCTTTACCGACCTCTGAAGATCCAGGTTCAAAAATATTTAACTATTCGTTAACTATAATGGGGACTGTATAAACCACCCGATAAATTATATTAGAATTAATTTCTTTACCCACTAAGAATATAAATGAATAACTTACCTCTTGCGTGTAGCTTTCATCAATATTCCTTTTGTTAGAATGCATGGTATTATTTCAAATGCCAATTTTGAACTGATAAAATAACTCATCGTCAGAGTTTTTATACCCGTGTTCAAGGCCAAACATAAAAAAACGCCTAAAATATTGCTTAACAGACAGAATTTCATAGCCATCAACTTCATTCAACCATACCATGAAAACAACCATCGATGTATGCATGACTATGTGAACAGCCATGACTCTATCAGAAACATGAAATTTAATACAAAATCGTTATACTGTGAACTGCACAAATTTTCATGGTATGCTGATTATAATTACAGCATAAAAAACCAACCAAAGATATGACCTTTTTAGGCGTGGTGATTTACAGTAATCTCCTACCACCCCGCTCTCTATCATTAACATAGTAAGGGAGTAATGTGCGCTCTCTTTCATGACATAGTAAGGGAGTAATGTGCGCTCTGTTTCATTGACATAGTAAGGGAGTACTGTTCGCTCTCTTTCATTGACATAGTAAGGGAGTACTGTGCGCTTGTATGGTGGGGGGACTGTGCGCTTGTATATATTAATATAACACTAATAATGAGCCCCCTTTGAAGTTTCTACAACGACCCCTTCCGTATAAAGTGCCTCTGGGAAAAAAACAATAATAATAATAATAATAAAACACTGGAGCCGGATGGCCTTTCCTATAGGCAACGCTATAGCGTTCCCTCTGATAAGGCAAATTTTCTCAGGCTCGTAACTTTTCATGACTAAACTTGATGAAATTTTTATAATCAGCATAAAAATTTGATTCGTTTGATGCATCTATTGGTTTCAAAATTCGATTTTTTAGAGTTTCGGTTACTATTGAGCCGAGTCGATCCTTACTTACAGTTCGTTACACCTCTCTCTTCAACACCTTCAACACCATGCATACATAGTTCCCAATAACAAATACTATACGCATACAATTGGCAAATTTTATAACTAAGCCATTTCCATAAGGGCTCTAGGTGGAATTTGTTGGGTAGCATTTTTGGTAACTTAAAAAGGGCACTATAACTTTTAATTTCCGTTTGAATGAGCCCTCTCTTGATGATCTAGGACCACTCGGTCGGTGTGATTACCCCTGAAAAAAAATAAACGCGCATACGTGATCTTTCTTCTGAAAAAAAAATACAAATTTGCACATCTTTGCAGATATTAGCTTGAAACATATGTAACAGGGTTTTCTGATTTGCTGAACCTGATGGTGTGATTTTCATTAAGATTTTCTGTCACTTGTAAGGGCTGTTTCCCCCATTTTTCAAAAATCAGGTAAATTTTCTCAGGCTCATAGCCTTTGATGAGTAATGCTAAACTCAATGAAATTTATATATTTAGAATCAGCATTATAAGCCCATTCTTTGGATTTATTCATTCACATCAAAATTCTGTTTTTTAAAGTTTCGATTACTATTGAGCGGTATCGCTTGTTTTTTTATTGTTTTTTATTACATATATGAGGGGGTTCTCCCCCTAGTCAGTATCTCGCTCCTTACGCTAAAGTTCGAATTTTGTTCGAATCACATTTCCCTGAATCACAAAGACCGTTTAATTAGAATAGATAGCTCTTTTAAGTACTAAAAAAACTTTAGCGTAAAGATTAAGGTATTGACTAGGGGGTGAACCCACTCATATACGTAATAATTTCTGTTCGTTTCAAATTTTAATGTTGCTCCTTACTTTGAGTTGAAAAAACTTGTTTTTTTTATTTAATTTCTAATCGTTTTTTAAATAATGCTGGGAAATCTGGCGCCCCCTTCATAGAAATGTCCCTTCCCCCAAGAAAAAATCCTCCATGGATAGATTCTCCCACGTAACCCCCTCCTCCAACTCCATCCCCCACCAGAAAAAATCCCCCCTGAAAACGTCTGTATACTCCCCAATAACCAATACTATATATAAACAATGGGCAAAGTTCATAACTTGCAGCCCTACCCCTGGGAACTGTGGGGGATTAAGTCATCCTCAAAGACATATTTGTTACATTTTGACTATGTTGAACAAAATGGCTATCTCAAAATTTTGATCGGGTGACTTCGGGAAAAAATATGTTACACTGAATCCTACAGTTTGATTTTCATTAAGATTCTTTCACTTTTAGGGAGTGTTTCCCCTTTTTTCGAAAATAAGGCAATTTTTTTCAGGCTCGTAGCTTTTGATGGATAACACTAAACTTGATGAAACTTATATATTTGAAATCAGTATAAAAATCCAATTCATTCGATGTATCTACTGGTATCAAAAATTTTAGAGTTTCGGTTGCTATAGATCTGGGTCGCTCCTTACTTACAGTTCGTTACCACGAACTGTCTGATTATCCTAGTTTCATTGAAAGTGGGCTCCCATCAAAATTTCGACTCTTTGTAAGGTTCAAATTAGTCTCTTTTTACATCTACCACTTTTATGAGCTATTTCAATACTTATTTAAAACAAACATTATTTTGAACTGCTATTTCCAAACCCAACGTTTCTTCAAGAGTATTAGTCTATAAGTTAAACGACTTTCAAAGACTCCTGGATTGTTAAATATACTCAATTTAGCCGCCAATGATTATCAATAGAAGCACAAGTGCCTATTTTATGGAGAACTAAGAAGGCCAGAGTCAACCCCCCAAATTCTTCTTTCGTAGCCGTGTTCTGGAAGAAGCCCTGAGAGAATTCTCCGAATCCATAAGTATAAGCTTCGACAACTTCTACAAATTCATTGTTAAAGCAAGAAAATTCTTCCATTCCACCCTACGTTAATTAATACGTCTGTTATGGTCAAGGCCATATCCAGGGGAAGGAGGGTTACGGTGTTTTACCCCTCCCCCCCGAAATGTATGTCTGATAGTAAAAACGTAACAAAAATGAATATAATCAAATTTTAAGTTTTTGTTGTAAACCCTTTCCCTGAAAAAAATCTTGGGTACGGCCCTGGCTATGGCCACCTCTCAATGAATCCTTTAATATAGCCACTGACTTATCCTTTAGTTCTCAAATACTGCGATTTTCACAAAAACGCATTTTGAATTACTCATTTAATTTGCGGAGAATATAGCCCTACACAAAAATACTTTGAAAATCGCATGCGTGACCTAGAAAAATCGCAACCACCCATTTTACAGAAGACGAGTTTCAACTCAGTCGCTCCTATTTAGTTTCTACTATTACAACGAAATAATCAGCAAACTTACACGAATTGTTGGGAAATCTTACGGGAAGAAAAATCAGTTTTTCAATGCAGTTAATTTTTCAACAATTAGAGATTCACTTGATTCCAGCACGTTTTTTCGCCAAATGCTGTTACGTTTTGTTTATTGATTAATAGTTACATTTAGTTACGTTCGGAGTAGTATCGATATACACAGTCCGGGACGAGATTGCATAATACGGACAAACACTCTATATTATGGACCTATAAAGCGACCAAACACGTTATATTTTTGAACTAGATATTCAGGGACGAGATGGTATAATGCAACCAGACAGGTTTCTGTGTCAACACCCATTTTCTGGACCAATCAGAGAGAATGGATACAGAGGGTACTTAATATATAGTGCAGTTTCAACGGTACATGACTTACCACTACCATGCATCAATTACTGCGCCGGGGACAAGACTTGTCAGAAAGGTTTTTATGGGTCAATTCCCATAACTAAAGACCATGGTATAACGTGTTCAAAGGTTTAATGGTCTTTCTGTAAAAATACTAGTTTCAACTGAAGGGTAAGATAATCATGTTTTTTCGTATAAATAATGTTTTTACTAAAGATACAGCCAAGCCCAATATGTTTCTGAGTCAAAACTTGTCAAACCCTCTAATAACCTCTAGCCTGAAGGTATCTTGCATCTCGTCCAGAATTGACTGCATTATTAGCGGTATCTAATAATGATAAAAAGTTGTATCATTTGCGTAAGCTAACTCAATTTGCGAAAAGGGTATTCCATTGGCATAACTCTGCTCTGAATGATCTTAATTGGTGATTGAATAATAGGGGTGAAACAGAGCTCTAGATTTACTTCAATTGGATTGTATGAAAGTGCTAAAACGGGTTAAACTACTTACCAGTTAAAGTAAGTCCGAGGGGGTAGTAACTCTTACGCAACTTAACATAAATTTGGAATAGCATCAATGGTATAAATCTATGGAAACAATTACTGCTGACAAGGTGATCATGGGACTTGACTTAGCTTTACTTCTTGACTGTGTTCTGTATAATACACAAGTACCACTTGAACAGTGTTGCCAATATTAAATATGGTTTAGTATTGGGGTATTCTAAAAAGTTTAAACTAATAGAGTCATAGGCGCCAAGATGACCTTATGGCTTGACCTAGCTATACTCCTCGACTGTGTTCTGTATAATACACAAGCATCAATCGAGCAGTGTTGTCAATATAAAACATGCCTTAGCATTGGAGCATGCTAAAAAGTTGAGACTAATAGAGATGTAGATGCTAAGAAAAGAATGTCAATAAAGAAATTCAGAACAATCTTTAGAAATCCTGAGAAATCAACTAGTGAGATGATTATGTGTTTGAACCATCAAGGACCGGAACCATCAATGACCCTAACCACCAAGGACCTTAACCTCCAAGGACTCCCTATACCCAAGCTCCGAGGAGCCTCCTCCATTCAACTTTTTGGGCTCCTCCACTCATTTTTTAACTTTTTTTGAAGATTTTTTTTATTTTTTTAACATGGTATTTTTTCAACTTTTTTTTCATGTCTTAGAATGACATAAAACATACTTAAAACATTAAAAAATAATATCTAATATTTTCCAAATTCAAGTTGAGAATGATATAGAAATTTTAGTCATGACTTTTACTATTAGAAAAATAATGATTGTAGCAGCACTTTTTCTTATGGACTGAATTTTTAGACTTAGGAATTATTCAACTTTTTTTTTACGTGAATTAAAATGACATGAAATATGCTTGCGGCTATACCAATCGTACTCTATTCTTGCTCATAGACACGAGGCGGCTTTCCCAATGGTACTCTATGGCAGGTTATTGACACTACCTAGTTTATTGCATGTATTAAATCAGTAATTTTTTCGCAGTAGAAGGATAAACACATAAATAATATCTTTAAAAACTTGAAGATGAAGCATTTTAAGAAAGTGTATTCACATGATAGTGTTATAGTAGCATTGAATGCTGACAAGGAGAAGTATTTGAACTATGAAACAAGTACAAGTGGTACCACTATCGGAAACGTATGCGTGCATTGTCATGACAGTAATGAATTCTATTCCTTTGGAGTACCAAAAATTTCAACTCTTATGTCGGTGGATATGCGAGATTGAGATCTCCAGAGATGACTGCACTCAAAGAGAATGCCAACATAAAAATAATCGTCGATGACAGTGGACAACTCCTTGATACTGTTGCTGGTAACAGATTACCTACTGATACATCCTATCGTCAGCTTTCGGCTATTAGCATTCAACGGAAGGTCAAAAGAAGACAGGCGTAATCTTCTACTAACATCATAAACCATATCTTATCTACGTGACGGAACTGTTATCTGTGTAAAAATAATGTGGTAATAGACAGTGAAATTGCCAGAAAAATAAAAAGGGCATTGGTAGAAAATATCACTAAGGAATATAAAGGTAAATCGATAAAAAACAAAGTGCCAGCAAACTTTATTACCATCATTGATTAAACATTCAATGAACCAAATAATACCAAAGACGAAAGTCATATTGAGCTTGTCGGTGACGCACCAGTAAAAATTGTGTGACTCAAAATGGAATAATGATTATTCTACTGATTACGAACTAAGAGAAGACAATAGCTACAATATCAAGAGAAAGCATGGTGAACTATTTTATGGAACAGATTCAAAATGTCCAAAGTTGTTCATTGATATTAACAATGTATTATAATATATTTTTTGTATTAATATTCTACATGTCGCTATTTCATTAAAAATGGATTAAAATTGTTGTATTATATTTTGTAAAATCTATGCATTACATTGTTATGTCTTCATTATTTTTAGAGTATGCAAGCATATCAAACGTTTAGAATGTCTATTAAAACAATTGAGTTGTAAGTAAAGGAATTTCCATACATCATATGTCGGATAGATAGGTTAACATAGAGAAAATCTAAGTATCAGAAGGAATAAATTCTTTATTAACATCTTTTGTTGGATAGGTCAGGATAAAATTGAAAAAATCTAAATATCAGAGTGAATAGATTCTTTATCATAATCCTTTGACGGATATGTCGGTTAACATTATCAGAACCTAAGTATCAGATTGAATAAATTCTTTATCAACATCTATTGTCAGATTCATGGGATAACATTGACAAAATCTAAGTATCAGAGTGAATAATTTTTTCCTAATATTATCTTTGTCGGATACATCAGATAAAATTGACAAAATCTAAGTATCATATAGAATATATTCTTTATCAATATCTTTTGTCGGATACGTCTGATAACATTATCAAAATCTAAGTGTCAGAATGAATAGATTCTTTATCAACTTCTTTTGTCTGTTACATCAGATAAAATTCACAAAATCTAAGTATCAGAGTGAATAAATTTTTTATCATTCTCTTTTGTCATATATGCTTGATAAAATTGAGAAAATCTAAGCATATGAGTGAATAAATTCTTTATTTATATCATTTGACAGATACTTTTCATAGTATCAGAGTGAATAAATTCTTTATCATCGCCCTTTGTCAGATATGATTGATAAAATTGAGAAAATCTAAGCATCAGAGCGAATAAATTGACAGATACATTTGATAACAGTGACCAAATCCAAGTATCATAGTGAATAAATTCCTTATGAATTTCGTTTGTCAGATACATCAGATAACATTCACAAAATCTAAGTATCAGAGTGAATAAATTTTTTATCATTCTCTTTTGTCATATGTGCTTGATAAAATTGAGAAAATCTAAGCATATGAGTGAATAAATTCTTTATTTATATCATTTGACAGATACTTTTGATAGCATCAGAGTGAATAAATTCTTCATCATCACCCTTTGTCAGATATGATTGATAAAATTGAGAAAATATAAGCATCAGAGTGAATAAATTCTTCATCAATGTCTTTTGACAGATTCATTTGATAACACTGACCAAATCTAAGTATCATACTGAATAAACTCCTTATTAACTTCGTTTGTCAGATACATCAGATAACATTCACAAAATCTAAGTATCAGAGTGAATAAATTCTTTATCATCGTCCTTTGTCAGATATGATTGAAAAAATTGAGAAAATCTTTATGACAGATACGTTTGATAACACTTACAAAAATTTAAGTATCAAAGTGTACAAACTCTTTATTAACATTGTTAATCGATATCATTTGTCGGATATGTAGGATAACATTGACAAAATCTATGTATTAGAATGAATAAATTCTTTATCATCATTCTTTGTCAGATACGTCGGATAAAATTCAGAAATTCTAAGTATCAGATTGAATAAATTTGTTATCAACATACTTTGTCGGACACGTCAGATAACATTTTCAAAATCGAAGTATCAGAGTGATTAAATTCTATATCAACATCTATTCTCGGATATATAAGATAAAATCTACATAATCTAAGTATTAGAGTGAATAAATGTTTTCTATCAACATCTCTGTCAGTTACATCGGATAAAATTGACAAAATCTAAGTATTAGAGTGAATAAATGTTTTCTATCAACATCTCTGTCAATTACATCGGATAAAATTGACAAAATAGAACTATCAAATTGAATAAATTTTTTATCAACATCTTTTGTCGGATACGCCTGATAAAATGAGAAAATCTAAGCATCAGAGCGAACAAATTCTTTATCAATGTCCTTTGACGGATACGTTTGATAACATTGACAAAATATAAGCATCAGAGTGAATACATTCTTTATTAACATACTTTGTCAACATCATTTGTCGAATATAAATTCTTTATCAGCATCATTTACTGGACACATTGGTTAAAATTATCAAAATCTAACTATCAGTGTGATTAAATTCTGTATCATCATCTATTCTCAGATACATAGCAAGACATCGAAAAAATCTAAGTATTAGAATGAATAAATGTTTTCTATCAACATCTCTGTCAATTACATCGGATAAAATTGACAAAACCGTACTATCAAATTGAATAAGTTCTTTATCAAAATCTTTTGTCGGTTACGCCTGATAAAATTGAGAAAATCTAAGCATCAGAGTAAACAAATTCTGTATCAATTTCCTTTGACGGATACGTTTGGTAACATTGACAAAATCTAAGCATCAGAGTGAATACATTCTTTATTAACATACTTTATCAACATCATTCGTCGGATACGTCGGATAAAACTGACAAATTCTATGTATCAGAGTGAATAAATTCTTTTCAACATCTTTTGTCAGATAAATCGGATAAAATTGACAAAATCTAAGTATCAGACTGAATATATTCTTTATCAACATCCTTTCTCGGATACATTGGATGACATTAACAAAATATAAGAATCAGAGTGAAGAATTATTATCATCATCTTTTTTGTCAGATACATCGGATAAAATTTATAAAATCTAAGCATCGGATTGAATAAATTCCTTATCGACATCTTTTGTTGGATACTTTGGATAACATTGACAATATCTAAGGATCAGAGTGTATCAGAGTGCTTAAATTCTTTATCAACATCTAATGACGGATACATTGGATAACACTGAGAAAATCTAAGTATCAGAGCGAATAAATGCTTTATCAACACCCTATGCCGGATATATTGGTTGTCCGTATAAAATTGACTAAATCTAAGTATCAGATTGATTAAATTCTTTATCAGATCTTTTGTCAGATATGTCGGATAACATTGTCAAAATCTAAGTATCAGAGTGAATAACTTCTTTATTAAGTTCTTTTGTTGGATACATCGGATAACATTCACAAAATATAAGTATCAGAGCGAATAAATTCATTATCATCGTCATTTGTCAGATATGCTTGATGAAATTGAAAAAAAATCCAAGTATCAGAGTGAATAAATTCTTTATCAATGTCTTTTTACAGATAGGTTTAATAACATTTACAAAATCTAAGTATCAGATGGAATTGATTGGTTATTAACATTTTTTTTATTTTATCGATGTTATCCTATGTAGATTTCATCAGTGTTATCCAGTGTATCTGTCATTAGATGATAAAGAATTTAATCACTTTGATACACTCTGATACTTAGATTTGTCAATGTTATCCAACGTATCCAACAATGGATGTCGATAAAGAATTTATTCATCTGATACTTAGATTTTATCAATTTTATCCGATGTATCTGACAAAAAAAGTTGATGATAAGAAATTCTTCACTCTGATGCTTATATTTTGTTAATATTATCCAATATCGAGAAGGATGTTGAAAAATAATTTATTCAGTCTGATACTTTGATTTTGTCAATTTTATCCCATCTGACAAAAGATGTTGATAAAGAATTTATTCACTCTGATACTTAGAATTTGTCAATTTTATCCAACGTATTCGACAAATGATGCTGATAAAGAATGTTAATAAAGAATGTATTCACTCTGATAGTTAGATTTTGTCAATGTTGTCAAACGTATCCGTCAAAAGACATTGATAAAGAATTTTTTCACTCTGTTGCTTGGATTTTCTCAATTTTATCAGGCGTATCCGACAAAAGATGTTTATAAAGAATTTACTCAATCCGATAGTTCGATTTTGTCAATGTTATCCGATGTAATTGACAGAGATGTTGATAGAAAACATTTTTTCACTCTAGTACTTAGCTTTTGTCGATTTTATCCTATGTATCTGAGAATAGATGTTGAAATAGAATTTAATCACTCTGATAGTTAGATGTTGATAATGTTAACCGATATATCCAGTAAATGATGCTGATAAAGAATTTATACTTAGGTTTTGTGAATGTTATCTGGTTTAACCGAAAAAGGAAGTTGATAAGAGAATTTATTCACTCTGATACTTATATTTTGACAATGTTATCCGACGTATCCGAAAAAAGATGTTGATAAGGAATCTATTCAATCTGATACTTAGATTTTGTCAATGTTATCCGATGTAATTGACAGAGATGTTGATAGAAAACATTTTTTCACTCTAGTACTTAGCTTTTGTCGATTTTATCCTATGTATCTGAGAATAGATGTTGAAATAAAATCTAATCACTCTGATACTTAGATTTTGATAATGTTAATCGACGTATCCTGCAAATTATGCTGACAAAGAATTTATTCACTATGATACTTAGAATTTCTGAATTTTATCCAACGTGTCCGACAAAGAATGATGATAAAGAATTTATTCATTCTAATACATAAATTTTGTCAATGTAATGCGACGTATCCGACCATTGATATCGATAAAGTATGTTAATAAAGAGTTTGTTCACTTTGATACTTAAATTTTGTCCGTGTTATCAAACGTGTCTGTCATAATGATTTCTCAATTTTTTCAATTATATCTGACAAAGGACGATGATGAAGAATTTATTCACTCTGATACATAGATTTTGTGAATGTTATCTGATGTAACAGAAAAAAGAAGTTGATAAAGATTTCAATCACTCTGTTACTTACATTTTGATAATGTTAACAGACGTATTAGACAAAAGATGTTGATAAAGAATTTATTCAATCTGATACTTAGAGTTAGTCAATTTTATCCGAAATATCTGACAAAGATGTTGATAGAAAAAATTAATTCACTCTGATGCTTAGATTTTCTCAATTTTATCAAGCATATCTGAAAAAAGACGATGATAAAGAATTTATTCACTCTGATACTTAGATTTTTTGAATGTTATCAGATGTAACAGAAAAAAGAAGCTGATAAAGAATTCAATCACTCTGTTAATTAGATTTTGACAATGTTAACCGACGTATTAGACAAAATCTGTTGATAAAGGATTTATTCAATCTGATACTTAGATTTTCTCAATTTCATCCGATGTATCTGACAAAGATGCTGATAGATAAAATTTATTTACTCTGATACTTAGATTTTGTGAATGTTATCCCATGTACCCGACAAAAGATGTTGATACAGAATTTAATCACTCTGACACTAAGATTTTGATAATGATAACTGACATTTCCGGCAAAGCATGTTAATAAAGAATCTACTCGCTTTGATACTTAGATTTTATCAATTTTATCCCGACCTATCCAACAAAAGATGTTGATAAAGAATTTATGCATTCTAATACATAGATTTTGTCAATTTTATCCGACGTATCCGACAAATGATATTGATAAAGAATGATAATAAAGAATTCGTTCATTGTGATACTTAAATTTTAACAATGTTATAAAAAGTATCTGCCAAAAGACATTGATTCAGAATTTATTCACTCTGATACTTAGATTTCGTGAATGTTATCTGATGTATCCGACAAAAAAAGTTGATAAGGAATTTATTCTCTATGATACTTAGATTTGGTTAGTGTTATCAAACGTATCTGTCAAAAGCCATTGATAAAGAATTTATTCAATCTTATACTTAGATTTTCTCAGTTTTATCAAGCATATCTGACAAACGACGATGATAAAGAATTTGTTCACTCTGATACTTAGATTTGTAAATGTTATCTGATGTATTAGACAAAGGAAGTTAATAAAGAATTTATTCACTCTAATACATAGATTTTGACAATGTTATCCAACGTATCCGACAAAGGATGTTGATACAGAATTTAATCAATCTTATACTTTGTTTTAGTCAATTTTATCTGATTTATCTGACAAAGATGTTGATAGAAAACATTTATTCACTCTGATACTTAGATTTTGTCAGTGTTATCCCATATATTTGACAATAGATGTTGATACAGAATTTCATCACTCTGACACTTAGGTTCTGATAATGTCAACCGACATATCCGGCAAAGGATGTTGATAAAGAATCAATTCGCTGTGATATTTAGATTTTATCAACTTTATCCTGACCTATCCAACAAAAGACGTTGATAAAGAATTTATTCATTCTGATACATAGATTTTCTCTATGTTAACCTATCTATCCGACACATGATGTATGAAAATTCCTTTTCTTACATCTTCGATGTTTGAATAGACATTCTAAACGTTTGATATGCTTGCATACTCCAAAACAATGAAGACATAACAATGTAATGCATAATATATTTTTAACGAAATAACGACATGTAGAATATTAATACAAAAAATATATTATAATACATTATTAATATCACTGAACAACTTTGGACATTTTGAATCTGCTCCATAAAATAGTCTACCATGTTTTCTCTTGATACTATAGCTATTGTCTTCTATTAGTTCGTAATCAGTAGAATAATCATTATTCCATTTTGAGTCATACACAATTTTTACTGGTGTGTCACCGACAGTTTCAATATGCGTTTCGTCTTTTGTATTATTTGGTTCATTGACTATTTAATCAAAGATGGTAGTAACGTTTACTGGCACTTTTTCTTTCATCTATTCATCTTAATATTCCTTATTGATATTTTCTAACAATGCCTTTTTTATTTTTCCGACGATTTAACTGTCTATTACCACATTATTTTTACACAGGTAACAGTTCCGGCACGTAGACAAGATATGGTTTATGATGCTGCTAGAAGAGTACGCCTGTCTTCTTTTGACCTTCCGTTGAATGCTAATAGCAGAAGCTGATGATAGGATATATCAGTAGGTAATGTGTTACCAGCAACAGTATCTAGGGTTTCCCTCTATCATCGACGATTATTTTTATGTTGACATTCTCTTTGAGTGCAATCATCTCCGGAGGTCCCAATCTCGCATATCCACCGACATACGAGTTGAATTTTTTTGGTACTCCAAAGGAATTTAATTCATTACTGTCATGACAATGCACGCATACATTTCCGATAGTGGTACCGCTTGTATTTGTTTCATAGCTCAAATACTTCTCCTTGTCAGCATTCAATGCTACTATAACACTATCATGTGAATACACTTTCTTAAAATGCTTCATCTTCACTTTTTTAAAGATATGACTTATGTGTTTATCCTTCCACTGCGTAAAAATTACTGATTTAATACATGCAATAAACTAGGTAGTGTCAATAACCTGCCATAGAGTACCAGTGGGAAAGCCGCGTCGTGTCTATGAGCGAGCATAGAGTACGATTGGTATAGCTGCAAGCACGTTTCATGTCATTTTAAGATACGTAAAAAAAAGTTGAATAGTTTCAGTCCAAAAAATTCAGTCCATAAAAAAATGCTACTACAATCATTATTTTTCTAATAGTAAAAGTCACGACTAACATTTCTATATCATTCTCATTTTGAATTTAGAAAATATTAAATATGATTTTTTTATGTTTTAAGTATGTTTTATGTCATTCTAAGACATTTAAAAACAAGTTGAAACAATACAATGTAAAAAAAAAAATAAAGAAAGATAAAAAAAACTTCAAAAAAAAAATTAAAAATGGGGGGAGGGGCCCAAAAAGTTAGAGAGAGGAGGCCCCTTGGAGGTTGGGGATAGGGGGCCCTTGGAGGTTGAGGTCCATGGTGGGTATGGTCATTAATGGTTGTGGTCCTTGATAGCTCAAACCCATAATCATCTCACTAGTTGATTTCTAAGGATTTTTAAGGATTGTTCTGAATTTCTTTATTGAAATTCTTTTCTTAGCATCTACATCTCTATTAGTCTCAACTTTTTAGCATACTCCAATGCTAAGGCATATATTATATTGACAACACTGCTTGATTGATACGTGTGTATTATACAGAACACAGTCGTGGAGTATGGCTAGGTCAAGCCATAAGGTCATCTTAGCGCCTATGACTATTAGTTTCAACTTTTTAGCATACCCCAATACTAAACCATATTTTATTTAAGACAACACTGTTTAAATGGTACTTGTATATTATACAGAACACAGTCAAAATGTAAAGCTAAGTCAAGTCCCATGATCCCCT
The DNA here is from genome assembly GCA_027921565.1 of Artemia sinica. Classification (NCBI taxonomy): domain Eukaryota; kingdom Metazoa; phylum Arthropoda; class Branchiopoda; order Anostraca; family Artemiidae; genus Artemia; species Artemia sinica. The sequence continues at coordinate 6,538,773 of CM051267.1, read as the reverse complement.
TGTTAGCAGTAATTGTTTCCAAAGATTGATACCCTTGATGTTATTTCAAATTTATGTTAAGTTGCGTAAGAGTTACAACCCCCTCGAACTTACCTTAAATGGTAACTCTTAGCACTTTCATACAATCCAATTGAAGTAAATCTAGAGCTCTGTTTCACCCCTATTATTCAATCACCAATTAAGATCATTCAGAGCAGAGTTATGCCAATGGAATACCCTTTTCGCAAATTGAGTTAGTTTACGCAAATGATACAACTTTTTATCATAATTAGATACCGCTAATAATGCAGTAAATTCTGGAAGAGATGCAAGATACCTTCAGGCTAGAGGTTATTAGAGTGTTTGACAAGTTTTGACTCAGAAACATGTTGGGCTTGGCTGTATCTTTAGTAAAAACATTAATTATACGAAAAAACACGATTATCTCACCCTTCAGTTGAAACTAGTATTTTTACAGAAAGACTATTAAACCTTTGAACACGTTATACCATGGTATTTAGTTATGGGTATTGAGTCATAAAAACCTGTCCGACAAGTCCTGTCCCCGGCGCAGTAATTGATGCATGACAGTGGTAAGTCATGTACCGTTGAAACTGCACTATATACTAAGTACCCTCTGTATCCGTTCTCTCTGATTGGTCCAGAAAATGGGTGTTGACACAGAAACCTGTCTGGTTGCATTATACCATCTCGTCCCTGAATGTGTAGTTCCAAAATATAACGTGTTTGGTCGCTTTATAGGTCCATAATATAGAGTGTTTGTCCGTATTATGCAATCTCGTCCCGGACTGTGTATATCGATACTACTCCGAACGTAACTAAATGTAACTATTAATCAATAAACTAAACGTAACCAGCATTTTGCGAAAAAACGTGCTGGAATCAAGTGAATCTCTAATTGTTGAAAAATTAACTGCATTGAAAAACTGATTTTTCTTCCCGTGAGATTTCGCAACAATTCGTGTAAGTTTGCTGTTTATTTCGTTGCAATAGTAGAAACTAAATAGGAGCGATTGAGTTGAAACTCGTCTTCTGTAAAATGGGTGGTTGCGATTTTTCTAGGTCACGCATGCGATTTTCAAAGTATTTTTGTGTAGGGCTATATTCTCCGCAAATTAAATGAGTAATTGAAATTACGTTTTTGTGAAAATCTCAGTATTTGAGAACTAAAGGATAAGTCAGTGGCTATATTAAAGGATTCCTTGAGAGGTGGCCATAGCCAGGGCCGCCATACCGTTGAAACTGTACTATATATTAAGTACCCTTTGTATCCGTTCTCTATGATTGGTTCAGAAAATGGGTGTTGACACAGAAACCTGTCTGGTTGCATTATACCATATCGTCCCTGAATATCTAGTTCCAAAATATAACGTGTTTGGTCGCTCTATAGGTCCACAATATAGAGTGTTTTTTCGTATTATGCAATCTCGTCCCGGACTGTGTATATCGATAATAATGTTTGGTTAATAATTAATAAGTTAAATTTTAATTATGTTCAATTTATTATTTAAATTATTTAATTATTGCTAACTATTCTAATTTAGTTATTTCAATTAATAATAATAATAATAATAATTTTATTATAAGCCAAAAAACAGGCCATACAGAACAGTATTCTTAATCACACTCCACAAGAAAAATAACATAAATGTCAAGTTTCACTCATTGATGTCTACGCTTCATTTACATATTTACATAACTGCCTGATTGACCTTTTTACAGTCGTTTTCAGGATCCCCGGGAACTCCATTTTTATTATTTATTATTTTTCTTAATTTATTCTTATTTTATTAATTAATTAATAATCTATTAATCATTTTCATTCATTAACTCCGTCCTCTATTTGATTTTAATAAAAATTATTTTCAAACTTAAAAATGACTATAGCCGTTAGATTATTTATTTGAAATTTTTCGCCCCTAAAATTTCTGTGCCCGGGGAAAATGCCTCCTCTGCAATTTACTTTTGAATCCTTTGTTTTAACAATTTTCTGCGAAATTTCTGCTGGTAAAAGATCGTTAGCATTCCTCAAAATCAGTGGGGTTTTCCACAAACCACAGTAGGTTGGCACTAAGAGTATCAAACAGTTCGTGTTAACGAACTGTAAGTAATGAGCGACCCGGCTCAAAAGCCCCAACCGAAATCCTAAAAAACGTAATTTTGATGCCAATAGATACATCAAAAGAATTAGATTTTTATGCTGATTTCAAATATACAAGTTTCATCAAGTTTTGTCGTACCATCAAAAGGTACGTGCCTGAGAAAATTTGCCTTATTTTCGAAAAAAGGGAACCCACTAACAGTCATAGAACTTCAATGAAAATTGCACCATCAGATTTAGTGTATCAGAGAACCCAACGGTAGAAGTTTCAACCTCCTATCTGTAAAAATGTGGCATTTTGTATTTTTTGCAAGAAGAAAAATCACGGATTCTTGTTTATTTTTTTTTTATTTTTTTATTTTTTTCCCAGGGATGATCGTATCAGTAGTAACCTATTGCACAGTTTGAACAGTACATTTCAACCGTACATTTCAACCGTACATTCAACCCTACAAGAATTGAGAGTATGGTCGTAATAATATAATTTAAAGCAAACAGGTTTTTTTCTGTTTTTGTTGTCAATTGCACAATGAATGTACGTCATTAGTTCAAGAGTACATTCTTAAAAAAAAACTGGTATGATATAAAGAACCCACATTTTTTAATTGTTTGATTGACGTGTTTGGGGAGATTACGTTCCTTGGTTCAGTACAGTTGTACGGGGTTTCGGTTATACAGGGGTTCAGTTACATGGGGGGTTCAGTTGCACGGGGGTTTAGTTAAATGGGGCTTGAGTTGCACGGGAGTTGAGTTGCACGAGGGTTCAGTTGCACGGGGGTTCAGTTACATGCGGACTCATTTACACGGGGTTTAGTTAAATGTGGTTGAGTTGCATAGTCTCGTTGGAAAAAATTGGAGTTCATACTTAAACAGTTCTGTTAAGAGCTATTGCTATGGAAATGGCTCATTTTTGAATCGAAACTACGCTTTTCTGACTGAAGACACACATTTGAATCAGAAAAAGTGAAAATGTACACAACTGAAACAGAGAAGTGTGTTTTGACCGTATTTTCTATAATTTCGTCTGAAAAATAGGAGTTCACACTTAAAAAGTTCTTCTAAGAGCTATTTTTATGGAAATGGTTCATTTTTGAACCAAAACTACTCTTTTCTGACTGAAGATATACATTATAATCAGAGAAATGTGTTTTGATAGTATTTTCTATTGTCTCATTGGAAAAAATTGGAGTTCATACTTAAACAGTTCTATTAAGAGCTATTGCTATGGAAATGGTTCATTTTTGAACCAAAACTACGCTTTTCTGACTGAAGATATATATTATAATCAGAGAAATGTGTTTTGATAGTATTTTCTATATTTTCGTCTGGAAAAATAGGAGTTCACACTTAAAAAGTTTCTATTAAGAGCTATTTTTATGGAAATGATTCATTTTTGAACCAAAACTACTCTTTTCTGACTGAAGATATACATTATAATCAGAGAAATGTGTTTTGATAGTATTTTCTATTGTCTCATTGGAAAAAATTGGAGTTCATACTTAAACAGTTCTATTAAGAGCTATTGCTATGGAAATGACTCATTTTTGAATCGAAACTATGCTTTTCTGACTGAAGATACACATTTGAATCAGAAAATGTGAAAATGTACACAACTGAAACAGAGAAGTGTGTTTTGACCGTATTTTCTATAATTTCGTCTGAAAAATAGGAGTTCACACTTAAAAAGTTCTATTAAGAGCTATTTTTATGGAAATGGTTCATTTTTGAACCAAAACTACGCTTTTCTGACTGAAGATCCAAGAAATGGGTTTTTGATCAAATTTTCCATAATTTCGACTGAAAAAATAGGAGTTCACACTTTCTTTCATTGAAATGCAAGAGTTGGAATATTTCAGTAGTGTTTTGTTGTGCTTTACCTTGTCACAGTTACATTGTGTTGATTTTCATAGTTCATTTTGAATTTCTTTCATTGAAATGCAAGAGTTGGAATATTTCAGTAGTGTTTTGTTGTGCTTTACCTTGTCACAGTTACATTCTCTTGATTTTTCGAAGTTCATTTTGAATTTCTGTCGTGAAATGCAAGAGTTGGAATATTTCAGTAGTGTTTTGTTGTGCTTTACCTTGTCACAGTTACATTCTGTTGATTTTCATAGTTCATTTTGAATTTCTTTCATTGAAATGCAAGAGTTGGAATATTTCAGTAATGAATTTCTGTCGTGAAATGCAAGAGTTGGAATATTTCAGTAGTGACTTGTTGTGCTTTACCTTGTCACAGTTACATTCTCTTGATTTTTCGAAGTTCATTTTGAATCTCTGTCGTGAAATGCAAGAGTTGGGATATTTCAATAGTGTTTGGTTGTGCATTACCTTGTCACAGTTACATTCTGTTGATTTTCATAGTTCATTTTGAATTTCTTTTATTGAAATGCAAGAGTTGGAATATTTCAGTAGTGTTTTGTTGTGCTTTACCTTGTCACAGTTACATTCTGTTGATTTTCATAGCTCATTTTGAATTTCTTTCATTGAAATGCAAGAGTTGGAATATTTCAGTAGTGTTTTGTTGTGCTTTACCTTGTCACAGTTACATTCTCTTAATTTTTCAAAGTTCATTTTGAATTTCTTTCGTGAAATGCAAGAATTGGAATATTTCAGTAGTGTCTTGTCGTGGTTTACCTTGTCACAGCTACATTCTCATGATTTTTCAAAGTTCATTTTGAATTTCTGTCGTGAAATGCAAGAGTTGGAATATTTCAGTAGTGACTTGTTGTGCTTTACCTTGTCACAGTTACATTCTGTTGATTTTTCGAAGTTCATTTTGAATTTCTGTCGTGAAATGCAAGAGTTGGAATATTTCAGTAGTGTTTTGTTGTACTTTACCTTGCCACAGTTACATTCTGTTGATTTTCATAGTTCATTTTGAATTTCTTTCATTGAAATGCAAGAGTTGGAATATTGCAGTAGTGTTTTGTTGTGCTTTACCTTGTCACAGTTACATTCTCTTAATTTTTCAAAGTTCATTTTGAATTTCTTTCGTGAAATGCAAGAATTGGAATATTTCAGTAGTGTCTTGTCGTGGTTTACCTTGTCACAGCTACATTCTCATGATTTTTCAAAGTTCATTTTGGATTTTTTTCGTTGAAATGCAAGAGTTGGATGAGTAGTGACTTGTTGTGCTTTACCTTGTCACATTTACATTCTGTTGATTTTTCGAAGTTCATTTTGAATTTCTGTCGTGAAATGCAAGAGTTGGAATATTTCAGTAGTGTTTTGTTGTGCTTTACCGTGTCACAGTTACATTCTGATGATTTTCATAGTTCATTTTGAATTTTTTTCATTGAAATGTAAGAGTTGGAATATTTCAGTAGTGTTTTCTTGTGCTTTACCTTGTCACAGTTACATTCTCTTAATTTTTCAAAGTTCATTTTGAATTTCTTTCGTGAAATGCAAGAATTGGAATATTTCAGTAGTGTCTTGTCGTGGTTTACCTTGTCACAGCTACATTCTCATGATTTTTCAAAGTTCATTTTGAATTTCTGTCGTGAAATGCAAGAGTTGGAATATTTCAGTAGTGACTTGTTGCGCTTTACCTTGTCACAGTTACATTCTCTTGATTTTTCGAAGTTCATTTTGACTTGCTGTCGTGAAATGAAAGAGTTGGAATATTTCAGTAGTGTTTTGTTGTGCTTTACCTTGTCACAGTTACATTCTGTTGATTTCCATAGTTCATTTTGAATTTTTTTCATTGAAATGCAAGAGTTGGAATATTTCAGTAGTGTTTTCTTGTGCTTTGCCTTGTCACAGTTACATTCTCTTAATATTTCAAAGTTCATTTTGAATTTCTTTCGTGAAATGCAAGAATTAGAATATCGTTTCTTCAACTGAAAGTAAGGAGCAACATCAAAACTTAAAAACGGACAGAGAATAGAGGCTGTTAAAAGCATATTGAGCCTGTTCATGAGACACCAGTAAAAATTATGTATGATTCAAAATGGAATAATGATTATTCTACTGATTACGAACTAAGAGAAGACAATAACTCCATTATCAAGAGAGAACATGGTGAACTATTTTATGGAATAGATTCAAAATTTCCAAAGTTAATCATTGATATTAATAATGTATCATAATATATTTTTGTATTAATATTCTACATAGCATTATTTCATTAAAAATATTACATTGTTATGTGTTCATTATTTTTTAGAGTAAGCTAGCATATCAAGCGTTTAGAATGTCCATTAAAACATCAGAGATGTAAGAAAAGGAATTTGCGTACATCTATTGTCAGACACACTATTTCCGTAAAATCTGAGCTATTAATGGTTTTTGACCGTAAACTCTAGTTTTATGTAAGAAAATTATGGAAAATACAATTCTCTGGTTCAAATGTGAAACTTAAGTCTATTTTTGGATTGAAAAATAAAACTATCTCCTTAAAATCCGAGCTAATAAGGGTTTTTTGACCGTAAACTCTAGTTTCTTGTAAGAAAATTATGGAAAATACAATTCTCTAGTTCAAATGTGAAACTTAAGTCCAGTTTTGGATACTCATAATGATGAGGACTGATGGTTCTAATTCAATAATTTTTTTTTCATAAAACAAACTATTTTTTTTAAACTTCGAAATTATTCAACTTTATTTATTTTTTATCTTTTTCTTTTGTACATATCTTAAAATGACAAAATATCTTTCTTGAATTCACCTCTTGGATACACAATATAGAAATTATAAAAAAAAAAATGTAATTTCCAGACTTCATTTGCATGCAAGAGATACCGAGAGTCCTATGACTCCTCCCCGCAATGAATTCTAAGGGTTTTATGACTCCTCCCCAAAATGAATTCAGATGCTTTTAGGAGTCATCCCCCTTAGCCATAACTCCATTCGACCTTGAGCGAAGGTATAAAAGTTTGATGATGTATTTCTCTTCTTAACAAGTACATTAATACCTTCCAAGATGATAGGACTCTATGACACAGAATTTATCGGTTTGAAAAAATCATCTTGTGGTGTTATATTTGAATGTGCATTTTTATTATTGTCAATGGAACTTGAAGAAATTGACTGGTATCATTGGATAGTGAACTACAACATGTATGAGTATGATAAAAGCTTGTGGAGTACTACATTACATCGTATAAACAGACTGGGATTCTACGATAGAGTGATTACACCACTTAATAATAGTGGTCAGGAACTGAGAAATGTCCAGGAGGAAGTCAGTGAAATTTGCAGCTTTTTCGGGGTTGAAGCACTCTATGTAAAGGGTAATGTACCTACAGATAAAGTTTTAATTCAAAAGTGTGACCCTAGGATTCCACTTTTCAATCTAGAAGAATTTAAGTGTCCTAAATTTGAAGGGGTTTATCATCGTCCTGAAGACGAGGTCAGGTTCTTCGCGCACTGGATACCTAAGGTCATACCTGATCGTGATAAATGCATTAGACATGGTAAAAACTATTCCATATCATGGGACCATCGTTTCTGGATGTTTAAGAGTGAACGTGTGTATGACTATGTGTCATAATATAATTTTGTATTAATATTCTACATAGCATTATTTCATTAAAAATATATTATGCATTACATTGTTATATTTTCATTATTTTTAGAGTAAGCTAGCATATCAACAGTTTAGAATGTATATTAAAACATCGGAGATTTGAGAAAAGGAATTTGCATACATCTATTGTCAGACACATGAGGTAACATTGACAAAATCTAGGTATCAGAATAAATAAATTCTTTATCAACATCCGTTGTTGGATACGTCATTATGTCATTATGAAAAAATTGTAAGTAGGTAAGTAAGTAAGTAACAAACTCTTTCTTGAATTCACCTCTTGGATACACAAAGAAGACATTTCATTCAAGAAAATATGAAAATATTTGTAAGTAAGTAACACACTCTTTCTTGAAGTCATCCCTTGGATACACAATACAGATACTTTATTCAAGAAATTATGAAAAAATCGCAACGTAAGTAACAAACTCTTTCTTGAATTCCCCATTTGGATGCACAATACAGAAATTTAATTCAAGAAATTATGGGAAAAAAAATGTAAGTAAGTAAGTAACAAACTCTATGCTTTTTCTGCATCAATTGTCGGATATGTTGAATAAAATATGCAAAGTCGACATAGCTTTATTTCATTCTTTAAGGTTAATTTAGACGAGGTTACGTGCGCGCACGTAACCTCGTCTAAATTAACCTTAAAAAATGAAATAAAGCTAAAATATAAATAAAGGCAATTTCTCTGGAAAACATCTAGCAAATCTTCATCCACTTTTCGAAGCGCCCTTGCTTCAGATCCATATTTGACTACTGTCATCACTATAGTTTCTATTATTCTAATCTTGGTTTGCAGACTTATCATCCTGTTCTTCCAAACATTTTATTTGTGAAAAACACCCTGAGCCTTGGCTATTCTACTTTTAACATCTTCACTGCTCCCACCATCTTTACTAATAATGCTACCAAGGTAAGTGAAACTGCCCACTTGATCATTCTTTTCATTACCCAGCGTCACCTTTTCATCTTCACTTATTCCTAGGCTTAGTGACTTAGGTTTCTTAACATTTATTTTCAAACCTATTCTAGCACCCTGAACTTACAAAACCTCTAAAAGTTCATTTATTTTGCTCACACTTTCCTCTAGGATGCTTAAATCATCAGCATAATCTAAGTCCAAGAGACTTTTTCCTCCCCTTTTGATTCCGTGGTCTCCCATTTTCTTTCCTGTGCTTCTTAACACAAAATCCATCAAAATAATCCATATAAAGGGGGATAGAACACAACCCTGCTTAACTACTGATTTAATACAAAACCAGCTGCTAACCTCATTTCCTACCTTAACTGCAGCAGTGTTATTCTCGTACATAGCACTAATCACTTTAATGTATTTGTCGTGTATACCATACAAGGATAAAACATTGTTAAAGCTCTTCTATCAACAGAATCGAGCGCTTGCTCGTAATCTATAAAACTAAGCACCAAAGGTGTTTGACAATTCAGGCACTTTTCAATTATTAACCTAAGAGTGAAAATTTGGTCGACACATGCTCTACCTTTTCTAAAACCGCGCTGTTCTTCTCGCTTTGTCTATGGCCTCTTTCAGTCTAAAAAGTATCATATTACTAAGTAATTTACTACCTACAGAGACCAGACTAATGCCTTGATAATTACCACACTCACTTTTATCACCTTTCTCATAAAGTGGCTTAATTAGGGTTTTCGTAAAATCATTTGGTACTTCCCCTTTTTCAAAAATCATATTCATAATCTTCAGTAACTTATTTCTAACCTCAGAGCCACCATATTTAAGAAACTTAGTTAATACCCTATAAACACTTGGATTTCTTTAGCAATCCCTTTAGTACTGTAGTTAATTCTTCCTCGCAAAACAAATCATCCTTCACATCCAAGGTATTACAAAGTTTTACATTTTCCTCTATTTATTTTCCTGCAACTCTATCTCGGTTAAGCAAATTCTCAAAATTTTCAGCCCATCTTTCTTTAATTCTTTACTTATCACTAATTGTGGCCCCATTCCTATCTTTAACTGGGCCAAGTCCGGATTGACTACCCCCTCTCAATTTATTGACATGCCAGTACAATATTTTACTATTATGCCGTCTAGCTGCATCTTCCAGATCTTCGGCAATTTTATCCATGGCCTCCACTTCACACCTCCTTAGTTCATATTTTAATGCTTTCTCCCCTTTCTTTACATTCCTTTTGTTTTCATATGATTTACCACTCAGATAATTCTTGTACAAGTCCTTTCTCCTTTCTTTTGAACATTAAGCTTTTTCACTAATATTCTTAGCTGCAGTCCTAGCTTTCTTCCCTACGACACCTTCAGCAACTTTACAAATTATTTTTCTAAAACTATTCCAACCATCTTCCAGATTATCAAATTTTAAACTCTCAAGTTTAGTATTCAACTGTTCCTGGAAAGTTTCTCTCAAATTCTCATCCTAGAGTCTACCTGGAGTGACCCAAAATCAAAGCTGCATTAATTCAAAAATGTTCAGAAATTAAATAAAAAAACAAGTTTTTTTAAATGAAAGTAAGGAGCGACATTAAAACTTAAAACGAACAGAAATTATTCCGTATATGAAAGGGGCTGTCCCCACCTCAACGCCTTGCTCTCTACGCTAAAGTTTGACTCTGTCAAAAAGCTTTATTTTTTAAAACAACAAAAAACTTTAGCGCAAAGAGCAAGGCTTTGAGGAGGGGACAGCCCCTTTCTTATAAGGAATAATTTCTGTTCGTTTTAAGTTTTAATGTCGCTCCTTACTTTCACTTAAAAAAAACTTGTTTAATTTTATTTTATACACGAAGTGCTCATGTAGACACAAAATTTCAAAAATCAAGTTTTTTCAAGCTCCACTTCTTATTGACGAGGGTGCATTTTACATAGCCTTCAATACCCTGAACCATTTGAAAGCGAATATTTTGTAATAAATAAACACACAATCGTAAAACATAGTATTTTGGAATCATTTTGAAGTCATTGCAAGGTTTAATTTTGGAGGGGTACACATTCAAAAGCCATAAATGATAGTAGAATAATAAAGAAAACATAACAAGTGTTGGAAAAACTTCGACGCTTCATGTTAGTATCGACCAAGTGCCTAAATAATCTGCAAAAAGTTGGAACTGATTTATTAGTTTTCCCCACAGTTCATATAATTATCCAGTAATCTTATCACAGATCTTTTATGGTCTTCGTTCTCGGTGTGAACAAAAAGCTCCTCCCACTTCTTCGTGCAGTTATTAATAGCGGGTTTCCACTTGTTTCCGATTGTTTCGACGTCTGACTTGTCTACCCGTGAAAAGATCTGACGCCGCTTATGTTTCTACGTTTTCTGGAGCACTCGCACCCCGGTCCGGGTTTTTATAATGGGTGAGATAGGGAATGATTATACTGGATAATTATATGAACTGTGGTTTGCCCGTACGTCAGGTTTTGCAAAAAAAAAAAAAAACAAGAGTTAGAAAAAAAAGAAGAAAAAAGCCCAAATTTTGTGCGCACATCACGCATCAACTTTCTTACACTACTATGTCCTTTTGAAGGGTGGATTGTTGTCCATTAGTTCGAGTGATAGAATTGCGTTTACTTTATAAGAGATACCCCAAAGACTTTATAAGAGAGACCCCAAAAGAGTGCGGAAAAACGTTTCAGAAGTTATAGCTAAAAGTAATAGCTAACACTATTAACTATGCACCGCCATATGAGACACAGCCTTTGATTTTAAAAACAACAATATGATCCATGGTGGCTATTTTCAGATTGCATACACTTTTTTTAAGCTATCTAAATAACTTTTTTTTTAATCCTCTTTATCTTACTCCAAATAAACGGCTTGAGGAGTAGATAGAGAGGAGGTCGGTATGTTGCAAGGAAAAGCAAGAACTCCCAAAAGTGGAGACCACAGTCAAGACGATCACGTACTTCTCTTATACATTTGCCATTTTGCCATTTTGTGGGCACTATGCACAAACTGCGCATGAAGTGCGTCGAATGATTAATTTGAAATATGTTAGTCATCCTTCCTACTAAGGAACTAAAACTTCGCACCTGCGAGTAGATACACATTTTGTTGCAAATGAAGGGCTTCACCGATTTTTGAAGAATTTCTAGTGAGAAATTAAGAGTTTAGAATGTAAGCGAATAAAGCATTTAGTAATAAACTCATCAATTTACAGGATAGCGAATTATGCACACAATACATCAGCTTAAATACACTAAAAGCAGGTTCAAACATAACAAAAGGTAGCAAATTAAAATTACCATAGACTATGGCCGTGCCTAGTTTCTGAGTTAAAATAGAATTAGTGTGTCAAAAGTAGTTTTTACGCAAATGATTTCGAGATTTAATTAATATTAAGCAAGTCTTACATATACAAATCATAGGCAGCGCAAAAGCGCTGCCTATGATTCTAGTACCATGCTAGCAGTAGTAGCATGCATTTATTGCAGTTTAGCCAATTATATCATCCCCCCACCAATCCCTGGAAGTTCCATCTTAATACCGTAAGCCATTCCTGTGATAAGCCCTTTAGACAACTTGCATGGACACAGCGTGTTTTAATTTAGTTCAATACTCCCCTTGACATGCCCTGAAAGCTTTACATGATCACCCTTGGCTTTTTTGTACACCAACGGTCAAACATGTCCTCCTTTCCTGATAAAATATACTATTTGTAAACAATGGATTAATTCCATAACTTACAGACCTTGCCCTTGGGGTTCTGGAGGGAGAGGGGACATCCGCAGAAGCGTAGCTATTGGACATTTAAGCTATTTAAAAAATTTACTGTTAATTCATTGAATAATTGGTTGAGAGTTAAAGGGTCGCAGACGTCTGTTATTATCAGATGCATTGTGCCTTCCCTGGGTGAGTGTTGTATTTAATGTTTATTGTAGAGTTTTATAAATAAAATAGTCAATAGTTGAACAAAATGGCTATCTTAAAATTTTGATCTGATTAACTTGGGGAAAAGGTGCGGGGGAGGAGGGGTACTGGATGCCTTCCAATCCCTTTTGACTCTTAAAAGGGAACTAGAACTTTCAGTTTCCGATCAAAGAAACCTTTCCAAAGTTTCTGCGACAACTCCTTCCTTACAAAGTGCCTTGGTGAAAAGAAAAAATATTATCACTGCGCTCTTTACTTTAGGCAGCGGAATAGCGCTACCTATGATAATATTAGGGCTACATCATTTATGAGAAACAAACTAGCATCAATATTACCCAAACTCTTATATTATTTAACATTGTACGGAGTGCACCTCAACAAGTTGTGGTGCCTCATCCAGTTCCCTATGAAGACGCAGTAAAAGGTTCTTAGGTATATAGTTTCCCAGACCTGACTCAAGTTTTAGTAGTCTTGTGTTTTGTCATTAAGAAAATAGGTTACATCGAATAGGAAAAACAGGTTTTGACCTATCAGATATTTCCTGAGGTAGAAGGGAAATGAATATTAGAGGCTTTTAACGTTTCGATATCTTGAGACCGTAAATGGGTCTCAAAACCCAAATGAGCAATTTGGCTCAGTGCTCCTTCCAGTCGACTGTTGAAATGAACATCAGCGTTACTTTATTTTTTCCCAGTGTAACATTCAGATACATACTTTGGATAGCGAGCTAGTAAGACATTGAATCTCACACCCCCAGTATCTGCCCTACCAGACTCACGTGCAGGGTGAGTGGAGAGTAGGATTTGTGCCTGGGCCTTCCAAAAACAGTCATATTTATAATCAAATTTTCAATATTCTTTGTATAATTTGCCTGATTGGTGGTTCTGAAAAGCTTGTAACCAAAAGTTGAGACCCCCCCCCCCTCCAAAAAACTGGGAAAATTCTATTGGAAATTCCCTTTTGAGTTGAGACAAATTAATAAGTCAATATCTAAAAGTGTCTCAGTTGTCACCAAAAAACTCACAAAGGCCATTAGCAAGGACTCAAACCATGGTAAATGTAAACAATGTATTTGGATATTGTACGCTTGGTTTCAAAATCATTGACAGATTTGCATCCCATTGAAGTATTACAGAATCTGTTTCACAAGTTTTCGATTTTGTTTGGCCCATCTATAAGAAAACATAATCCATACAATTGTAATTATATTGTTATTAAATTAGTTTGATTGATTCTGTGTCCTTATGTTAAAAAATGAAACAAATGAATCCTATCTCACAATTTCCCTGGAAAAGTAGGAATGAGAAGCATTCAAATTTTCTCCAAAAACCATTTATTACAGAAAGAATTTACGAGTTTTGCTCTGTCAATTTTGCAGGTGCAAGCAACCAAGTTATCGCAGTGAGTCAGAGGCAACATGACTCACGTAAACATAAATTGAAATTCAGATGGTCCTAGTCCTAGGCATATTGCCCGACCAAAACCAACTCATATTAAGCACCTTCCACGATTTGATTTGGATGCATGGTATTGTAGTTTACCCTGCTAACGGGGACGTAAATCCACGAAAATTACAGGGGGGAAGGGCAAATTGTATTTTTCAAATTCTAGAAGGAAAAACCTGTTGTTTTATTGATTTTTTTTTCAATTAAACTACCGAAAAGGGGTATTTTTCAATGAAAATACCAAAAAAGGTTAATTTTCAAAATCAAGGGCGGGGGCTCGAAAATATTTAGGGCACAGTTATCTCACGTCCCCCTAATTGATATGTCTGCCTGTTAGGTCGATTGCTGAAGTTAGAGAATAGCTTAACTTGTCTGTTTTTCAATGTGTCAAGGTTCAAATCTCAATGTGTATCACAGCGAATATGGAGTGAAACCTTTTGAGGTTTACTAAGAAAATTTTCCCCGAACTCTGACGTGGGGGAACATTTTCTGGGAACTGAAACATTTCCATGGAACAGAGGCAAATTTAAATTGTTTGAAAATCGTTTTGAATGATAAAATATGTTGATTTCGGACGTCCGCGTGATTGCCTACAGCCAACGGTGCATCCCGAAAGATGCACCGTCTTGGACAGCAAGGGAGTCTAACTGTAGTCGAGCCACTGTGATTTTGCAAAAAAAAAAAAAAATAATACGTACACCCCTGTTCTCAAAGTCACGAGCTATTGAACCCCAAGGGGGCTACAATGTCAAGGCCAATAAGTCACACTCGGCCTAAGAAAGTTAAACCGCCTTATGTGTATGGCTTGGGTTTCATGCTCATGTGTGACAGAATTAATTAATTTCATTAATTAATGGGTTTTAATCAAACTTTGATACACATAGAAATAACTTTGAAAAATTAATAGTTATTGCAATAATTAATAACTAAGGATAAAATTGTCTTCGGCACTGGTTAAGAATTCGGTAAGCGTGCGACAATTGTATTGAAGAAAATCAAAACTCAGATAGCCATTATCCGGTAATTTTCTATCTGACGCTGTATAAAAAGGGGTTTCTCACTGTGATAACTATATTTAAACCTTAGGTTTCTTAGGTTTAGGGGGAAAAAGGTACCTAGGTTAGGTTACGCATTTAATATATGCTATGGTTTACCCCCCCCCCTAATGTGCAAATATATAGACGAAATTTGTTCATACACTATTATATTTTCATCCTATTTTGTGTTATTTCATTAGCATTAACGAAACTTCGCTTATCGCGTATTTACCGGATTCTTAACCAGTACCTTATCTTCTATTCATCGAACAAATAATTAGTCTTACACTTTTATTTATTAAGCAAGGTTATGAGGGTATTGACCAATTTTTAACAATTTGACGGGGGGGGGGGCATTTGTGGCAATAAATAAGGTAAGAAACAAAGTTTAAGCCAAAGAACATGAGAAACTCAAGAGCTTTAAAATAGCTCGTATAAGTTAACAAAAATTTAAATTACCACACATAAATTGAAACTGAGCTAAAATTAAATTGACATAAATGCTAAAAGATGAATTGATAATTCTGAAGATTAATTTATTAAGATTGAAGACTGTATAGGAATCCTGTCAAATCCCCCCAGTGTAAAATTTTCTCTGTCTGTATTCATAACAAATACTATACGTAAACAATGGGCATAAACAATGGGCATAACTTACAGGCCTCTCCTTACCGAGTGTGGGGGGGCATTATACCCCTAAAGACATATTCATTTGATCTTTCAACTTGACTGAACAAAATGATTGTCTCAAAATTTGGATCAGATAGCTTTGGGAAATAAATGGGCGCGGGAGGGTTGTTGGCTGTCCTCCAATCTTATATGTCGCCTAAAAAGGGCACTAGAACTTTTAATTTTCGTCCAAATGCGCCCTCTCTCGACAGGACAATTATTTTAATACAATCACCCCTGGGAAAAAAATAACAAACAAACAAATAAACACGCATCCGTGATCTACATTTTTGTATATAGGAGCTTGAAAGTTCTAAACCAGGGTTCTCAGGATCGCTGAATCTGATGATGGGATTTTCATTAAGGTTCCTTTAATTTTAGGGGATCCCCCCTTATTTCAATAATAATGCATGTTTTACCAGGCTCGTAGCTTTTGGTCGGTAACACTAAACTTGATAAACTTTATACATTTGGAATAAGCATAAAAATTTAATTCTTATATATTTACCTTATATATTTGGAATCAGCATAATCAGCTGATTCTTTTGATGTATCTGTTGATATAAAATTCCGTTTTTTAAAGTTTCTGCTACCAGGACCGAATCTCCAGCATTTTTATTAGGGGACAAGAAGGGTTTATATCCGGATAGTCAATGGGCATGGGTCGTATAATATTTTTTCTTCAAATTATTGGGGAGGGGAACTCCCCCCACCCCCAACGACGCCACTGTCTGTTACTATTGAGCCGATTCGCTCCTTACTTATAGTTTGCTACCACGAATTGTTTGATTTTATTTTTGATATAAGGAAGATCGATGATGTTAGGTTAGCTGATTCCTGATGTTTTTGTGTACATGGCTTCTTAGTCGGTTCAATAGTAACCAAAACTCTAAAAAACGGAATTTTAATATCATTATATACATCTAAAGCATCAGCTTATTTTGCTGATTTCCAAATATATAAGATTCATCAAGTTTAGTGTTACCCATCAAAAGTTAAGAGCCTGAGAAAACTTGCCAGATTTTTGAAATAGAGGGTAAACACCCCAAAAATGTGGAATTTTGCTATTTTTGCCATAAGACAGATCACGGGTGCGTGTTTATTTTTTTTTCAGGGTTTATTGTATCGAAATAATGGTCCTAGAAGATCGAAAAAGGGTGCATTCGAACGGAAATTAAAAGTTCTAGTGCCCTTTTTAAGTGACTAAAAAGATTGGAGGGCAACTGGGCCCCCTCCCACGCCCACGTTTTTCCACAAAATTATCTGATCAGAATCTTGAGATTGCCATTTTGTTAAGTATAGTTGGCAGATCAAATAAATATGTCTTTAGGTGCAAAACAGGCACGTACGCAGGCATTTTTTTCGGGTGGGGGGCCCAATTTATTTCGGGATGGGGGCCAAATCCTTAAAACCCATTATTCTGTGAGAAAAATCAGAAAATTATGGGAAAATGAAAAAAATCGTGAGATTTCGGGGGGGGGGGAAGCTGGGCTCGGAGCCCCCCCCCCCCTGCGTACGTCCCTGGTGCAAAATGACCCCCCCCCCATTTGGGAGAGGCCTGTAAGCTATGTTTTAAGGTAACTTAAGTTATGTTAGTTAAATTCGCCCATTTTTACGTATAATAATTGTTATTTGAAGTGGACAGAATTTTTTTGGGAGAGTATGTTTTATCCCCCTTTATATGGATTATTTTGATGGACTTTGTATTAAGGAAAGGCAATGGGAGACCACGGAATCAAATGGGGAGCAAAAAGTCTCCTGGACTTAGGTTATGCTGATGATCTAAGCATCCTAGAGGAAAGTGTGAGCAAAATGAATGAACTTTTAGAGGTTTTGCGAGTTCAGGGTGCTAGAATAGGCTTGAAAATTAATGTTAAGAAGACTAAGTCACAAAGGCTAGGAATAAGTGACGATGAAAAGGTGACGTTGGGTAATGAAAAGATTGATCAAGTGGGTAGTTTCACTTACCTTGGTAGTATTATTAGTAAAGATGGTGGGAGCAGGGAAGATGTTAAAAGTAGAATAACCAAGGCTCAGGGTGTTTTTTAACAAATAAAAAAAGTTTGGAAGAATAGGAAGATAAGTCTGCAAACCAAGATTAGAACATTAGAAGCTACAGTGACGACAGTAGTCAAAAACGGCTCTGAAGCATGGGCGCTTCGAAAAGGGGATGAAGATTTGCTAGATGTTTTCCAGAGAAATTGCTTAAGGATTGTTCTGGGTACCCGGCTGACTGACCGTATTTCAAACAATAGGCTATACGAAAAATGTGATTCAATACCGCTCTCTAGGGCTATAATGAAAGAAACGTTGAGGTGGCTAGGGCACGTTGTGCGGATGAAGGATGACAGATTGCCGAAGATTGTTCTTTTCGGCCAATCATCTAGGGCTAAACGGAAAGCAGATCGTCCTCGTCTAGGGTGGGAGGACGTCATAAAGAAAGATTTAAAGGAAATTGGAAGTTCGTGGGAGGGTGTAAAAAGGGAGGCTTTGAATAGATTGGGATGGAGGAGGAGCGTGCGTAGCTGTGTTGGCCTCAGGCGGCTTGGTGCTGCGATGAGTTGTTAGTAGTAGGAAAATTTTCAGACTGAATCGTCCGCAAGTAATTTTACAGGGAGGGGGATTCTCAGCAAGGATGAAACTGTCTGGAAGGAATTTGACTGGGGAGGGGGTGCACTTCACGTTGGATGAAATTTCCAAGTGTTATTTTACTTAAAAAAAACTGGACTCATGTGATTTATCGTCAAAGTCCCGATTGCACTCCGTCGCCGCGCTACCTATTCACAGAAAAGTGGTTATAAAACAGCACAGGAATTCTGTGGCCACTTATAAACTGTCAGATATCTCCCAAGAATGATAGCTGAGAGTTCGGTATCACCTCTCTCTTTCATCAATCAATCAATCAATTAATCAATCAATTTATTCAGCCAATAAATTTATGACAAAAACTTTTCACCATAGAATCCCCCGTAAGGCTCTATGGCCAGGGAAAAAACAGAAATGACACAAATACTAGAAAAAAGAAGAAAAGTATTTTCAATATACAAAAAAAGAAAAAAACAATATTTAAAAGACCCAGACAAAAAGGTATTTTAAGGGACCCCCCCCCCAAAAAAAAGAAGATGTAGGACTATCCAATGAATTAGACCAAATTCCAAATATATATTTGAAACCAAGCCACAAAAAATGATAAACAAACTCAACACTCCTCAAAACAAACATTTCTAACCCAGGCTAGGGTCATCCGTCCCCCGCCCCCCTCCCCCCAAATAAATAATAATATATAATAAATTTCATATATATATATATATTATATATATATATATATATATATATATATATATATATATATATATATATATATATATATATATATATATATATATATATATATATATATATATATATATATATATATATATATATATATATATATATATATATATATATATATATTATATATATATATATATATATATATATATATATATATATATATATATATATATATAAACATAAAAATCAAGACATTAAAAAATTTCTTAAAATTCTTTTGAAACTACCAAATGAGTGACATTCTTGAGCTGACAGGTAGGCTACTCAAGGTAAGCTATTCCAAACGATTTGACAAGCAGTTAATGGATTAAAGTCAGACCTCACCGATGGAGTGAATAAAATATTAATATTCCTTGAATTGTGAAGATGATGCGAAGACCTATCAGTGACGAAAGAAGGAGTAGTTTGAAGGGCTGAGGGAACATCACCATGAATTTGATGAAAAGTGAAAGACGCGCCCCAAAGAATGTAGAGAGACTCCAAATCAAGTAATGGGCTAGTTGGGTTAGTTGTAGAACAATTTGTTTCCTGTATAAGCCTTCTTACCTTATCATATAACTTGGAAAGTAGTTTCAAAAAAGAAGAGAAAGTTGATATCCATATTGTAGGGCAATAAGAGACGTAGGACTGAACTAAGCAATGGAACAGAATTTTTAAAACTGATCCAGGAAAAATGCGTTTTAGCTTCCTCAAAATTCCAAGACTCCTTGAGATCTTCATATCAATTAGTCCAATATGATGCTTGAATGAAAGGTTTTCATCGAGAAGAATGCCGAGAAATCGGGCATATCGATCCTTAGGTCTACTGAGAGAGACCCTTGAAAGTCGGACATTAGTTAACTCAGGGCACGCCAGAGAAATACGGCAAAAATTAAAAAACTTGACTTAGCAACATTTATGGCAAGGTAATTTGCATCAAACCAAAGAACAACTCTCTCAAAAAGGTCAACTAATTTGGGATGCATCTCAAACTCAGTTTCTACTACAGCACCAATGGTACTGTCATCAGCGAAAGCAACGAGAGTGTCCTTTTGGCATCACTTTTGTCTCATCGGTTGTATTTTGTTCAGTGCTTTCACTGTCCCGAATTTTCGGAAATTTCCCCAAAAATCTCGTAAAAACGGAGCGGCAAAACCGCTTCGGCCGGAAGGCGTCAAAGCTTTAAATCCGACCCTGGTTGTGGGGGATGTTGAACTAACCAAAATGCAATATTTGCATCTTACCACTACTACTTCTACTACTACTACTATTGCTACTACAATTATTACTTCTACTAAGGCTAAGACTACAACTAATTCTACTGCTACTAAAGCTAGGGGTATTAAGGCGAAAATCTTGAAAAATGTTGAAACAGTGTCTAACTAAACCAAAACGCACTATGCACGTACAGGTGGTCAAGAGGACGTATCAGCAATGCTTCAGAGACAATTTATGGTATAAAGTTGAAACTTTCAGCGTGTTGAGGGGATATATTAGAAAAAACAAAGGTGGCATGTGCACGCTGCTACTAATGCCACTACTAGTTTTGTTACTGCTGAAGCTAAGAGTATTAAAGTGAAGCTTTCAAAGAATGTTTAGGCGGATGTTGAACTAAATCAAAACAAACTATAAGCGAACTACAGATGGGTGTTGCAGCAATGTTTCAGGAAAGGCTTAGACTATTAATCTAACTAACCAAAAGACACTATGTCTATACTACTAATACTACTAATACGATTGTTTGGTTCATTACTACTCTATGAATGTTGCGTGATTATTCTATGAATTTTAATTTTGTATTATTTGTCATTTCCCGTATTTTTTATTTTGCTTTTTCTTTTCTTCTTTTTTTATATGTACTCCGTTCGTTATTGTATTTTCAACGGGTTATAAATAAATTCAATGCAATTCAAGTAAAACTTTTAGGGAACGTTTAGGGGGGGGGGGGTTCAATTAAACGAAAAAACTTTAAGTATGCAGATTTTCAAAAGGCGTTATAAACAATATAATAGGCAGCGCAGCGCTATCAGAGAAACTTTTAAAGGAGCTCATTCGATTGGAAATTAAAAGCTCTAGTGCCTCTTGTAAGAGTCAAAGTGATTGGAGGGCAAGCAATGCCCCTCCCAAGCCCATTAATTCTCCATACATAAGTAGTAAGGGGGTAAAAGGTTGAAAATATACATGCACTTTCACAAGCCTGAGGCATGGATATGTGTGTATATTTTCAAGTAAAGTAAAGCATTAATAGATACAAAACGTGATTAGGCCCCAATTACTTGAAAATATACAAAACAGGTTTCTGGCTATTATGACACTCATTTTTTGGAGGTCAAACTCATGGATACATGTATTTTTTTTTATTTTTTTTTTAAACTGGTATTTTTTCAATGAAGCCCATAGCACTTTGCAGATACCCGTGAATGTAGGACTGAAAGTCCGTTCGTAGTATATCTGAATCCAATTACTAATCATTTTAAGTTGAAAATTGTGACGTAAAAATAACTCTATTTGCGAATTTTTTTTGCGAAAAGGTATTTGCGTAAAGGTATTGCGTTGGTTAAGAATGCCTCACGGGTAATTAAAGAATGGGATGCTTCCATCAACAATACAAAGAATATGCTCAGATACTTAATAGATTTGACGCCTACAAGAGACATTGGTAAAAGGTATTCAATAGCTTAATTGAAAAGTAACGATAGAATGACATTGTGACTTGACCTCGCTTTACCTCTCCGATGTGGTCTGTATAATACACAAGTAACGTTTGAAAAGTATTGTCAATTTAAAAAGAAATGGCTGAAAAGTGTTTTGAGGGGGATGGGTTGCATGGAGGGTTGAGTTGCACGAGGGTTCAGTTGAAGGGGATACAGTTACACGGGGGTTTAGTTAAATTGGGTTGAGTTGCACGAGGGTTCAGTTAAATTGGGTTGAGTTGCACGAGGGTTCAGTAGCACGAGGGTTCAGTAGCACGGGGGTTCAGTTGTACAGGGTTTCGATTACAAAGGGATTCAGTTACATGGGGGGTTCACTTGCACGGGGGTTGAGTTAAATGGGGCTTGAGTTCCACGAGAGTAGTGCTTTATCGTGGTTTAGCTTGTCACAGTTACATTCTCTTGATCTTTCAAAGTTCACTTTGATTTTATTTCATTGATTCTTTTTGTTTGCATGTCCGGGCTGGTGTTTGCAAGTCCAAGTTGGGTTTTCAGACCTACGTTTTTAGATTTTCGTGGGTGTTTGGATGTTTCGCCGAAAAAAAAAACATAGTTGTACCCTCAACGCCTCGCTCTTTACCCTAAATTTTTTTATTGTTTAAAAAACTAGAGTTGTGAGAAAATCAAACTTTAATGTAAAGAGCGAGTCGTTGAGGAGGGGACAGCCCCTTTCATAAACGGAATAATTTCTATTCGTTTTAAGTTTTGACATCGTTCCTTACTTTCAGTTAAAAAAAAAAACTTGTTTTTTACTTAGGTAATAATGGAACATTTAGTATTTTTTCTAATGGAAGTGTTTTCTTAAGAAAATGGCCCATCTGTAACAAATATAGCCTTAGCTAGTTAAAACTGCACATAAACTCTTGATTTTTTTATCGTGTTACTTAGATAATAAAGGAACATTTGGTTTTCTTTCCTAATTTAGTGTGTTTTCTTAAGAAAATGCCCCATCTTTAACAAATTTTGCCTTAACTAGTTAAAACTGTGCATAAATTCTCCAATTTTAGTTATGTTACTTAGCTAATAAAGGATCATTTGGGTTAATTTCCTTATTTATGTGTTTTCTTTTGTTTGCATGTCCGGGCTGATGTTTGCAAGTCCAAGTTAGGTTTTCAGACCTACGTTTTTTAGATTTTCGTGGGTGCTTGGATGTTTTGCCAAAAAAAAACATAGTTGTACCCTCAACGCCTCGCTCTTTACGCTAAATTTTTTTATTGTTTAAAAAATTAGAGTTGTGAGAAAGTCAAACTTTAACGTAAAGAACGAGTCGTTGAGGAGGGGACAGCCCCTTTCATAAACGGAATAATTTCTATTCGTTTTAAGTTTTGACATCATTCCTTACTTTCAGTTAAAAAAAAAACTTGTTTTTTACTTAGGTAATAATGGAACATTTAGTATTTTTTCTAATGTAAGTGTTTTCTTAAGAAAATGGCCCATCTGTAAAAAATATAGCCTTAGTTAGTTAAAACTGCACATAAACTCTTGATTTTTTGTCGTGTTACTTAGATAATAAAGGAACATTTGGTTTTTTTTTCTAATTTAGTGTGTTTTCTTAAGAAAATGCCCCATCTTTAACAAATTTTGCCTTAACTAGTTAAAACTGTGCATAAATTCTTCAATTTTAGTTATGTTACTTAGCTAATAAAGGAACATTTGGTTTTCTTTCCTTATTTATGTGTTTTCTTTTGTTTGCATGTCCGGGCTGGTGTTTGCAAGTCCAAGTTGGGTTTTCAGACCTACGTTTTTTAGATTTTCGTGGGTGTTTGGATGTTTTGCCGAAAAAAAAACATAGTTGTACCCTCAACGCCTCGCTCTTTACGCTAATTTTTTTTATTGTTTAAAAAATTAGAGTTGTGAGAAAGTCAAACTTTAACGTAAAGAACGAGTCGTTGAGGAGGGGACAGCCCCTTTCATAAACGGAATAATGTCTATTCGTTTTAAGTTTTGACATCGTTCCTTACTTTCAGTTAAAAAAAACTTGTTTTTTACTTAGGTAATAATGGAACATTTAGTATTTTTTCTAATGTAAGTTTTTTCTTAAGAAAATGGCCCATCTGTAACAAATATAGCCTTAGCTAGTTAAAACTGCACATAAACTCTTGATTTTTTGTTGTGTTACTTAGATAATAAAGGTACATTTGGTTTTCTTTCCTAATTTAGTGTGTTTTCTTAAGAAAATGACCCATCTTTAACAAATTTTGCCTTAACTACTTAAAACTGTGCATGAATTCTTCAATTTTAGTTATGTTACTTAGCTAATAAAGGAACATTTGGTTTTCTTTCCTTATTTATGTGTTTTCTTTTGTTTGCATGTCCGGGCTGGTGTTTGCAAGTCCAAGTTTGGTTTTCAGACCTACGTTTTTTAGATTTTCGTGGGTGTTTGGATGTTCTGCCGAAAAAAAAAATATGTTAATACGTTTAAGCAATAAATATCTTTAAGCTTAACCCGTCTTTATTCTTTAGAATAGTTTTATTCATTTCATTAAATTATGAAAAAATTGTAAGTAAGTAACAATAGCTTTCTTGAATTCGCTTCCTGGAAACAATACAGATATTTAATTCAAGAAATCATAATTTATTTTTTCTGTTCAATTATTTTCAGTGTAAGCCAATATAATTACCACATTCTTTTATTCTAGCTTATTATTTTCAGTGTAAGCCAATATAATTACCACATTCTTTTATTCTAACTTAACTTGTAGGAATAGAGTTTCGGTTACTATTGAGCCTTACATGCCTGAAATCATGAATTAGAATATTTAATTAGCTGTTTGGGTTTTCAGACATAGTTTTTTAGATGTTCATGGGTGTTAGGTTCCTGGAGGGTTTTATGACTCCTCCCTCC
Organism: Artemia sinica; assembly: GCA_027921565.1. Taxonomy (NCBI): domain Eukaryota; kingdom Metazoa; phylum Arthropoda; class Branchiopoda; order Anostraca; family Artemiidae; genus Artemia; species Artemia sinica. The sequence continues at coordinate 6,514,263 of CM051267.1, read as the reverse complement.
AATGAATTCAGATGGTTTTAGGACTCATCCCCCTAGCCATAACTCCATTCAACCTTGAGCGAAGATATAAAAGTTTGATGAAGTATTTTTCTACTTAACAACTACATTAATAACTTCCAAGATGATAGGACTGTATGACACAGAATTTATCAGTTACCGAGAGTTCAATGACTCCTCCCCGCAATGACTTCCAGGGGTTTTATGACTCCTCCCCACAATGAATTCAGATGGTTTTAGGACTCATCCCCCTAGCCATAACTCCATTCAGCCTTGAGCGAAGATATAAAAGTTTGATGAAGTATTTTTCTACTTAACAACTACATTAATAACTTCCAAGATGATAGGACTGTATGACATAGAATTTATCAGTTTGAAAAAATCATCTTGTGGTGTTATATTTGAATGTGCATTTTTATTATTGTCTATGGAACTCGAAGAAATTGACTATTATCATTGGATAGTGAACTATAACATGTTTGAGTATGATAAAAGCTTGTGGAGTACTACATTACGTCATATGAACAGACTGGGATTCTACGATAGAGTAATACCACCACTTAATAATGCTGGTCGGGAACTGAGAAATGTTCAGGAGGAAGTCAGTAAAATTTGCAGCTTTTTCGGGGTTGAAGCGCTCTACGTAAAGGGCAATGTACCTACAGATAAAGTTTTAATTCAAAAGTGTGACCCTAGGATTCCACTTTTCAATCTAGAAGAGTTTAAGTGTCCTAAATTTGAGGGGGGTTATCACCGTCCTGAAGACGAGGTTAGGTTCTTCGCACAGTGGATACCTAAGAACATACCTGATCGTGATAAATCCATAAGACATGTTAAAAACTATTCTATATCATGGGACCATCGTTTGTGGATGTTTAAGAGTGAACTCTAAGTACTATTTTTATGTAAATATTTGTTGTTTTTTTTTTCAAAAAAATCTGTTAATACGTTTAAGCAATAAATATCTTTAAGCTTAACCCGTCTTTATTCTTTAGAATAGTTCTATTGTAAGCAAGTAACAAACTCTTTCCTGAAGTCATCTCTTGGATACACAATGCAGAAACTTCATTTAAGAAACTATGAAAAAATTGTAAGTAAGTAAGTAAGTAACAAATTCTTTCTTGAAGTCACCTCTTGGATACACAATACAGAAATTTTCATTAAAGAAATTATGAAAAAATTGTAAGTAAGTAGCAATTTCTTTCTTGAATTCACCTGCTGGATAAACAAAGACATTTCGTTCAAGAAATTATGACAAAATTTTAAGTAAGTAACAAACTATTTATTGTTTACATGACTTAGATACACGATGTAGAAATTTAATTCAAGAAATTATGAAAAAATTCTCAGTAAGTAAAAATTTCTTTCTTGAAGTCATCTCTTGGATACACAATACGGAATTCAAGAAATTATGAAAATATTTGTAAGTAAGTAACAAACTCTTTATTGATTTCACCTCTTGGATATACAGTACCGATACTTCATTCAAGAAATTATGAAAAAATCGCAAGTAAGTAACTTCTTTTTTTCTCTTTATCACAAACAATTTTTCACTTAGCTACATGATGTAGAAATTTAATTCAAGAAATTATTAAAAAATTCTCAGTAAGTAACAATTTCTTTCTTGAAGTCAACTCTTGGATACACAATACGGAAATTTCATTCAAGAAATTATGAAAATATTTGTAAGTAAGTAGCAAAACTCTTTATTGATTTCACCTCTTGGATATACAGTACAGATACTTCATTCAAGAAATTATGAAAAAATCGCAAGTAAGTAACTTTTTTTTTCTCTTTATCACAAACAATTTTCACTTAGCTACACGATGTAGAAATTTAATTCAAGAAATTATTAAAAAATTCTCAGTAAGTAACAATTTCTTTCTTGAAGTCAACTCTTGGATACACAATACGGAAATTTCATTCAAGAAATTATGAAAAAATTGTAACTAAGTATCAAATTCTTTCTTGAATACTTCATTCAAGAATACTTCATTCCAGTTTTCCTACTGCTCACTTTTTGCAATGTGTAGGAACCAGTGGGAAATCCCCGTTCGTTTGGAAAGGTGCCAAGGAAAGGCATGCAAATAGCATGTAGTTTCAAAACGTGTTTAATCCCGTTTCTTGAATGAAGTATCTGTACTGTATATTCAAGAGGTGAAATCAATAAAGAGCTTGTTACTTACTTACAAATATTTTTATAATTTCTTGAATGAAATTTCCGTATTGTGTATCCAAGAGTTGACTTCAAGAAAGAAATTTTTACTTACTGAGAATTTTTTCATAATTTCTTGAATTAAATTTCTACATCATGTAGCTAAGTGAAAATTGTTTGTGATAAAGAGAAAAAAAAGTTACTTACTTGCGATTTTTTTATAATTTCTTGAATGAAGTATTCAAGAAAGAATTTGCTACTTAGTTACAATTTTTTCATAATTTCTTGAATGAAATTTCTGTATTGTGTATCCAAGAGTTGACTTCAAGAAAGAAATTGTTACTTACTGAGAATTTTTTAATAATTTCTTGAATTAAATTTCTACATCATGTAGCTAAGTGAAAATTGTTTGTGATAAAGAGAAAAAAAAGTTACTTACTTGCGATTTTATCATAATTTCTTGAATGAAGTATCTGTACTGTATATCCAAGAGGTGAAATCAATAAAGAGTTTTGTTACTTACTTACAAATATTTTCATAATTTCTTGAATGAAATTTCCGTATTGTGTATCCAAGAGTTGACTTCAAGAAAGAAATTGTTACTTACTGAGAATTTTTTAATAATTTCTTGAATTAAATTTCTACATCATGTAGCTAAGTGAAAAATTGTTTGTGATAAAGAGAAAAAAAAAGTTACTTACTTGCGATTTTTTCATAATTTCTTGAATGAAGTATCGGTACTGTATATCCAAGAGGTAAAATCAATAAAGAGTTTGTTACTTACTTACAAATATTTTCATACCGTATTGTGTATCCAAGAGATGACTTCAAGAAAGAAATTGTTACTTACTGAGAATTTTTTCATAATTTCTTGAATTAAATTTCTACATCGTGTATCTAAGTCATGTAAACAATAAAGAGTTTGTTACTTACTTAAAATTTTGTCATAATTTCTTGAACGAAATGTCTTTGTTTATCCAGCAGGTGAATTCAAGAAAGAATTTGCTACTTACTTACAATTTTTTCATAATTTCTTTAATGAAAATTTCTGTATTGTGTATCCAAGAGGTGACTTCAAGAAAGAATTTGTTACTTACTTACTTACTTACAATTTTTTCATAGTTTCTTAAATGAAGTTTCTGCATTGTGTATCCAAGAGGTGACTTCAGGAAAGAGTTTGTTACTTGCTTACAATAGAACTATTCTAAAGAATAAAGACGGGTTAAGCTTAAAGATATTTATTGCTTAAATGTATTAACAGATTTTTTTTGAAAAAAAACAACAAATGTTTACATAAAAATAGTACTTAGAGTTCACTCTTAAACATCCACAAACGATGGTCCCATGATATAGAATAGTTTTTAACATGTCTTATGGATTTATCACGATCAGGTATGTTCTTAGGTATCCACTGTGCGAAGAACCTAACCTCGTCTTCAGGACGGTGATAACCCCCCTCAAATTTAGGACACTTAAACTCTTCTAGATTGAAAAGTGGAATCCTAGGGTCACACTTTTGAATTAAAACTTTATCTGTAGGTACATTGCCCTTTACGTAGAGCGCTTCAACCCTGAAAAAGCTGCAAATATCACTGACTTCCTCCTGAACATTTCTCAGTTCCCGACCAGCATTATTAAGTGGTGGTATTACTCTATCGTAGAATCCCAGTCTGTTCATATGACGTAATGTAGTACTCCACAAGCTTTTATCATACTCAAACATGTTATAGTTCACTATCCAATGATAACAGTCAATTTCTTCGAGTTCCATAGACAATAATAAAAATGCGCATTCAAATATAACACCACAAGCTGATTTTTTCAAACTGATAAATTCTGTGTCATACAGTCCTATCATCTTGGAAGTTATTAATGTAGTTGTTAAGTAGAAAAATACTTCATCAAACTTTTATATCTTCGCTCAAGGCTGAATGGAGTTATGGCTAGGGGGATGAGTCCTAAAACCATCTGAATTCATTGTGGGGAGGAGTCATAAAACCCCTGGAAGTCATTGCGGGGAGGAGTCATTGAACTCTCGGTAACTGATAAATTCTGTGTCATACAGTCCTATCATCTTGGAAGTTATTAATGTAGTTGTTAAGTAGAAAAATACTTCATCAAACTTTTATATCTTCGCTCAAGGTTGAATGGAGTTATGGCTAGGGGGATGAGTCCTAAAACCATCTGAATTCATTGGAGGGAGGAGTCATAAAACCCTCCAGGAACCTAACACCCATGAACATCTAAAAAACTATGTCTGAAAACCCAAACAGCTAATTAAATATTCTAATTCATGATTTCAGGCATGTAAGGCTCAATAGTAACCGAAACTCTATTCCTACAAGTTAAGTTAGAATAAAAGAATGTGGTAATTATATTGGCTTACACTGAAAATAATAAGCTAGAATAAAAGAATGTGGTAATTATATTGGCTTACACTGAAATAATTGAACAGAAAAAATAAATTATGATTTCTTGAATTAAATATCTGTATTGTCTCCAGGAAGCGAATTCAAGAAAGCTATTGTTACTTACTTACAATTTTTTCATAATTTAATGAAATGAATAAAACTATTCTAAAGAATAAAGACGGGTTAAGCTTAAAGATATTTATTGCTTAAACGTATTAACATATTTTTTTTCGGCAGAACATCCAAACACCCACGAAAATCTAAAAAACGTAGGTCTGAAAACCCAACTTGGACTTGCAAACACCAGCCCGGACATGCAAACAAAAGAAAACACATAAATAAGGAAAGAAAACCAAATGTTCCTTTATTAGCTAAGTAACATAACTAAAATTGAAGAATTTATGCACAGTTTTAAGTAGTTAAGGCAAAATTTGTTACAGATGGGTCATTTTCTTAAGAAAACACACTAAATTAGGAAAGAAAACCAAATGTACCTTTATTATCTAAGTAACACAACAAAAAATCAAGAGTTTATGTGCAGTTTTAACTAGCTAAGGCTATATTTGTTACAGATGGGCCATTTTCTTAAGAAAACACTTACATTAGAAAAAATACTAAATGTTCCATTATTACCTAAGTAAAAAACAAGTTTTTTTTAACTGAAAGTAAGGAACGATGTCAAAACTTAAAACGAATAGAAATTATTCCGTTTATGAAAGGGGCTGTCCCCTCCTCAACGACTCGTTCTTTACGTTAAAGTTTGACTTTCTCACAACTCTAATTCTTTAAATAATAAAAAAAATTTAGCTTAAAGAGCGAGGCGTTGAGGGTACAACTATGTTTTTTTTTTCGGCAAAACATCCAAACACCCACAAAAATCTAAAAAACGTAGGTCTGAAAACCCAACTTGGACTTGCAAACACCAGCCCGGACATGCAAACAAAAGAAAACACATAAATAAGGAAAGAAAACCAAATGTTCCTTTATTAGCTAAGTAACATAACTAAAATTGAAGAATTTATGCACAGTTTTAACTAGTTAAGGCAAAATTTGTTAAAGATGGGGCATTTTCTTAAGAAATCACACTAAATTAGGAAAAAAAACCAAATGTTCCTTTATTATCTAAGTAACACGACAAAAAATCAAGAGTTTATGTGCAGTTTTAACTAACTAAGGCTATATTTGTTACAGATGGGCCATTTTCTTAAGAAAACACTTACATTAGAAAAAATACTAAATGTTCCATTATTACCTAAGTAAAAAACAAGTTTTTTTTAAACTGAAAGTAAGGAACGATGTCAAAACTTAAAACGAATAGAAATTATTCCGTTTATGAAAGGGGCTGTCCCCTCCTCAACGACTCGTTCTTTACGTTAAAGTTTGACTTTCTCACAACTCTAATTTTTTAAACAATAAAAAAATTTAGCGTAAAGAGCGAGGCGTTGAGGGTACAACTATGTTTTTTTTTGGCAAAACATCCAAACACCCACGAAAATCTAAAAAACGTAGGTCTGAAAACCCAACTTGGACTTGCAAACATCAGCCCGGACATGCAAACAAAAGAAAACACATAAATAAGGAAAGAAAACCAAATTATCCTTTATTAGCTAAGTAACATAACTAAAATTGGAGAATTTATGCACAGTTTTAACTAGTTAAGGCAAAATTTGTTAAAGATGGGGCATTTTCTTAAGAAAACACACTAAATTAGGAAAGAAAACCAAATGTTCCTTTATTATCTAAGTAACACGATAAAAAATCAAGAGTTTATGTGCAGTTTTAACTAGCCAAGGCTATATTTGTTACAGATGGGCCATTTTCTTAAGAAAACACTTACATTAGAAAAAATACTAAATGTTCCATTATTACCTAAGTAAAAAACAAGTTTTTTTTTTAAACTGAAAGTAAGGAACGATGTCAAAACTTAAAACGAATAGAAATTATTCCGTTTATGAAAGGGGCTGTCCCCTCCTCAACGACTCGCTCTTTACATTAAAGTGTGACTTTCTCACAACTCTAATTTTTTAAACAATAAAAAAATTTAGCGTAAAGAGCGAGGCGTTGAGGGTACAACTATGTTTTTTTTTCGGCGAAACATCCAAACTCCCACGAAAATCTAAAAACGTAGGTCTGAAAACCCAACTTGGACTTGCAAACACCAGCCCGGACATGCAAACAAAAAGAATCAATGAAATAAAATCAAAGTGAACTTTGAAAGATCAAGAGAATGTAACTGTGACAAGCTAAACCACGACAAAGCACTACTCTCGTGGAACTCAAGCCCCATTTAACTCAATCCCCGTGCAAGTGAACCCCTCATGTAACTGAACCCCTTTATAATCGAAACCCTGTACAACTGAACCCCGTGCTACTGAACCCTCGTGCTACTGAACCCTCGTGCAACTCAACCCAATTTAACTGAACCCTCGTGCAACTCAACCCAATTTAACTAAACCCCCGTGTAACTGTATCCCCTTTAACTGAACCCTCGTGCAACTCAACCCTCCATGCAACCCATCCCCCTCAAAACACTTTTCAGCCATTTCTTTTTAAATTGACAATACTTTTCAAACGTTACTTGTGTATTATACAGACCACATCGGAGAGGTAAAGCGAGGTCAAGTCACAATGTCATTCTATCGTTACTTTTCAATTAAGCTATTGAATACCTTTTACCAATGTCTCTTGTAGGCGTCAAATCTATTAAGTATCTGAGCATATTCTTTGTATTGTTGATGGAAGCATCCCATTCTTTAATTACCCGTGAGGCATTCTTAACCAACGCAATACCTTTACGCAAATACCTTTTCGCAAAAAAAATTCACAAATAGAGTTATTTTTTACGTCACAATTTTCAACTTAAAATGATTAGTAATTGGATTCAGATATACTACGAACGGACTTTCAGTCCTACATTCACGGGTTTCTGCAAAGTGCTATGGGCTTCATTGAAAAAATACCAGTTTAAAAAATAAAAATAAAAATTAAACATGTATCCATGAGTTTGACCTCCAAAAAATGAGTGTCATAATAGCCAGAAACCTTTTTTGTATATTTTCAAGTAATTGGGGCCTAATCACGTTTTGTATCTATTAATGCTTTACTTTACTTGAAAATATACACACATATCCATGCCTCAGGCTTGTGAAAGTGCATGTATATTTTCAACCTTTTACCCCCTTACTACTTACATATTCAATAAAAATTTTGAGGTAGTTATTTTGTTCACCATAGTTAAAAGATCCAGTATCTATGTCCCTGGGGATTTTGGGGATGTCAACCCCCCACAGCCCTTAGAGCAAGGGTTGCAAGTTATGCAATTTACTCATTGTCTATACATAGTATTTGTTATTGGAGAAGAGGGCACTTTTGACTTCTGGTGTTCAAAAAGACCGAGTACATTCAAGTGAAACTCCCAAATAATGTTGAAGGGCGTGTTGAACTAAATCAAAACATGTTATGTGCATACAAGTTGTCAAAAGAGAGAAACTCAGGAATAACTAAGGGTACGAAGTTGGAACTTTAAGGGAAGGATGATGGGGATAATCAACTGACAAATGATATGTTGAGGGGGATGTTAAACTAACCAAAATACACTATGTGCATTGTAACCCTATTGTTACTATTACGACTGCTACGACTACTACTACGTCTGAGGTTTAGGGTCTTAAAGTGAACGTTTCTGGGAACATTTAAGGGGGTGTTGAAGTAAACCAAAACACCTCCTTTGCCTTCAGGCTGCCAAAATGATAGATGGTCAATTTTTCCGGAGTAACTAAGGGTTTTAATTTGAAACTTTCAGGGCGTGTTTAGAGGGAAGTTGAACTAACCAGAAGCCACTCTGTGCATATTGCTACTGCTACCACTGCTGCTACTTCTGCTACTATTGCTATTATTACTACTACTACTGAGACTATGGGTTGGTATTTAAACTTTCAGGGACTGTTTAGGGGGATGTTTAATTTAATAAGAACAAGCTTTACAAGCAGGATGTCAAATATGGAAGCACTTGGATCAAGTTTAAAATTGTCAGGGGGGGGCAGTAGTAAGCGCCCAATTCGTTGAAAAGGGACAAGGAAACCTACGCCTGAGGCATGTTTTTTTTATTATGACATCGATTTTACACCTTTGCCAAGAGGAACGAGTATAACTTGATTGGTGATTAGGATTTGAATATTTTTTAGGTTAAATCCGTGGTCATTCATCTGTAAGTTGATTAGTAGGTTTTTTTTTTAAACTTGGCTAATAGGTTTTTAAGCCTATTACTACGAACGCTACATGCATTCCATTTTTGGAACTAGGAGTGAGATTGTGTGATGCTATAAGACTGGTTTCGTTTCATGGGTTCATTAATAGAAGGACTAATGTTTTTGAAAAGGGTAATTACTTCTTTAGTTTACGAGATTTGCGAATTTTTGGCGAAAAGATATTTGCGTAAAGGTATTGTGAAGGTTAAGAATGGCTCACGGGTAATTAAAGAATGAGATGCTTGCATCAACAATACAAAGAATAAGCTCAGATACTTAATAGATTTGACGCTTACAAGAGACATTGCTAGAAAGTATTCAATAGCTTAATTGAAAAGTAACGATAGAATGACATTGTGACTTGACCTAGCTTTACCTCGCCGATGTGGTCTGTATAACACATAAGTAACGTTTGAAAAATATTGTCAATTTAAAAAGAAATGGCTGAAAAGTGTTTTGAGGGGGATGGGTTGCATGGAGGGGTGAGTTGCACGAGGATTCAGTTAAAGGGGATACAGTTGCACGTGGGGTTTCGGTTATACACGGGTTCAGTTACAAGGGGGATTCAGTTGCACGGGGGTTGAGTTAAATGGGAATTGAGTTCCACGAGAGTAGTGCTTTGTCGTGGTTTAGCCGTGAGGTCCCTTACCACAACCCCAAAGGGCTCCGATCCCCCCACCCCAACCCCGAAGGAACCCCCCGGTCCTCAAAGGTTCTCTAGGCCCCCAAAGGGGCCGTGGTTTACCTTGTCACTTTTACATTCTCTTGATTTTCAAAGTTCCGTTTGAAGGACTCTGTTGTTTTACGGGGGTTCAGTTAAAGGGGATACTGTTGCACGGGAGTTTCGGTTATGCAGGGGTTCAGTTACAGGGGGGATTCATTGAGGGGGATATGTTGCATGGAGGGGTGAGTTGCACGAGGGTTCAGTTAAAGGGGATAAAATGGCACGGGGGGTTTTGGTTATACACGGGTTCAGTTACAAGGGGGATTCAGTTGCACGGGGGTTGAGTTAAATGGGAATTGAGTTCCACGAGAGTAGTGCTTTGTCGTGGTTTAGCCGTGAGGTCCCTTACCACAACCCCAAAGGGCTCCGATCCCCCCACCCCAACCCCGAAGGAACCCCCCGATCCTCAAAGGTTCTCTAGGCCCCCAAAGGGGCCGTGGTTTACCTTGTAACTTTTACATTCTCTTGATTTTCAAAGTTCCGTTTGAAGGACTCTGTTGTTTTACGGGGGTTCAGTTAAAGGGGATACTGTTGCACGGGGGTTTCGGTTATACAGGGGTTCAGTTACAAGGGGGATTCAGTTGCACGGGGGTTGAGTTAAATGGGAATTGAGTTCCACGAGAGTAGTGCTTTGTCGTGGTTTAGCCGTGAGGTCCCTTACCACAACACCCAATGGGCCGTGGTTTACCTTGTAACTTTTACATTCTCTTGATTTTCAAAGTTCCGTTTGAAGGACTCTGTTGTTTTACGGGGTTCAGTTAAAGGGGATACTGTTGCACGGGGGTTTCGGTTATACAGGGGTTCAGTTACAAGGGGGATTCAGTTGCACGGGGGTTGAGTTAAATGGGAATTGAGTTCTACGAGAGTAGTGCTTTGTCGTGGTTTAGCCATGAGGTCCCTTACCACAACCCCAAAGGGCTCCAATCCCCCACCCCAACCCCGAAGGAACCCCCCAGTCCTCAAAGGTTCTATTGAGTTCCACGAGAGTAGTGCTTTGTCGTGGTTTAGCCGTGAGGTCCCTTACCACAACCCCAAAGGGCTCCGATCCCCCCACCCCAACCCCGAAGGAACCCCCCGGTCCTCAAAGGTTCTCTAGGCTCCCAAAGGGGCCCGTGGTTTACCTTTTAACTTTTACATTCTCTTGATTTTCAAAGTTCCGTTTGAAGGACTCTGTTGTTTTAAGCCAGTGTGATTTTTTCTTTACATGGTGTTCGTTCAAAAAAGCGAGAATTTCTGTTAAATAAATAATTCTTATATTTTTTCCGTTCAATTGAAGGCGAGGATTTCTGTTAAATAAATAATTGTTATACCTTTTAAAATGACTTTACGGGGTTTGAGGGGGCTCTATTGTTTTAAGCCGTTTGATTTTTTCTTTACATGGTGTTCGTTCAAAAAGCGAGGATATTCCGTGTGATTTTTTTTGGGGAGTTTAATGAATTTATTAGTTACCGAGAGTTCAATGACTCCTCCCCTCAATGACTTCCAGGGGTTTTATGACTCCTCCTCACAATGAATTCAGATGGTTTTAGGACTCATCCCCCTAGCCATAACTCCATTCAACCTTGAGCGAAGATATAAAAGTTTGATGAAGTATTTTTCTGCTTAACAACTACATTAATAACTTCCAAGATGATAGCTTTATGTACATAACTTACAATTTCAAAATATGCTTACAGTTCTAGCAATTGCGCTCTGTGATTGGTCAGAGACACGATGTGACTTTCCCACTGGTATTCTATGACAGGTTATTGACACTACCTAATCTATTGCATGTATTAAATCAGTATTTTTTACGCAGTGGAACGATAAACACATAAGTCATATCTTTAAAAAAAAAAGTGAAGATGGAACATTTTAATAAAGTGTGTTTACATAACAAGGTTATTGTAGCATTGAATGCTGACAAAGAGAAGTATTTAAACTTTGAAACAAGTACAGGTGGTAGCACTATTGGAAATGTATGCATGCATTGTCATGACAGTAAGGAATTAAATTTCTTTGGAATACCGAAAAAATTCAACTCTTATGTTGGTGGTTATGCGAGATTGAGATCTCCAGAGATGATTGCACTCAAAGAGAATGCCAACATAAAAATAATCATTGATGATAGAGGACAACTCCTTGCTACTGTTGCAGGTAACACATTACCTACTGATACATCCAATCGTCACCTTTCGGGTATTAGCATTCAACGGAAGATCAATAAAAGAAAGGCCTACTCTTCTACTAATATCGTAAACCATATCTTATCTACGTGCCGAAACTGTTACCTGTGTAAAAATAATGTGATAATAGACAGTGAAATTGCCAGAAAAATAAAAAGGGCATTGTCAGAAAATATCACGATGGAATATAAAGATGAATCGATGAAAAACAAAGCACCAGCAAACGTTACTGCCATTGATCAAACAGTCATTGAACCAAATAATACCAAAGACGAAAAACATATTGAGCCTGTTGATGAGACACCAGTAAAAATTGTGTATGACTCAAAATGGAATAATGATTATTCTACTGATTACGAACTAAGAGAAGACAATAGCTATAATATCAAGAGAGAACATGGTGAACTATTTTATGGAATAGATTCAAAATGTCCAAAGTTAATCATTGATATTAATAATGTATCGTAATATATTTTTTGTATTAATATTCTACATAGCATTATTTCATTAAAAATATATTATGCATTACATTGTTATGTGTTCATTATTTTTAGAGTAAGCTAGCATATCAAACGTTTAGAATGTCTAATAAAACGTCGGAGATGTAAGAAAAGGAATTCGCATACATCTATTGTCAGACACATGGGAACAAATTCTTCCTTGAATTCGCCTCCTGGATAAATAAAAAAAAAAGACATTTCATTTTAGGGTTTTCAGACCTAGGTTTTTTAGATTTTCGTGCGTGCTCGACTCCTGGGGTTTATTATTTGAGAAGTTAACTTTAGTATTTTGTGGTTTTACGTGCCTGAAATCTTGAATTAGAATTTTTAATTAGCTGTTTAGGTTTTCAGACATAGTTTTTTAGATGTTCATGGGTGTTCGGTTCCTGGAGGGTTTTATGACTCCTCCTCTCAATGAATTCAGATGGTTTTAGGACTCGTCCCCCTAGCCATAACTCCATTCAACCTTGAGCGAGGATATAAAAGTTTGATGAAGTATTTTTCTACTTAACAACTACATTAATAACTTCCAAGATGATAGGACAGTATGACACAGAATTTATCAGTTACCGAGAGTTCAATGACTCCTCCCCGCAATGACTTCCAAGGGTTTTATGACTCCTCCCCACAATGAATTCAGATGGTTTTAAGACTCATCTCACTAGTCATAACTCCGTTCAACCTTGAGCGAAGGTATAAAAGTTTGATGAAGTATTTCTCTACTTAACAACTACATTAATAGCCTCCAAGATGATAGGACTGTATGACCCCGAATTTATAAGTTTGAAAAAATCATCTTGCGGTGTTATATTCGAATGTGCTTTTTTATTATTGTCTATGGATCTCGAAGAAATCGACTGTTATCATTGGTTAGTGAACTATAATCTGTTTGAGTATGATAAAAGCTTGTGGAGTACTACATTACGTTTTATAAACAGACTGGGATTCTATGATAGAGTGATTACACCACTTAATAATACTGGTCAGGAACTGAGAAATGTCCAGGAGGAAGTCAGTGAAATTTGCAGCTTTTTCGGAGTTGAAGCACTCTACGTAAAGGGCAATGTACCTACAGATAAAGTTTTAATTCAAAAGTGTGACCCTAGGATTCCACTTTTCAATCTAGAAGAGTTTAAGTGTCCTAAATTTGAGGGGGGCTATCACCGTCCTCAAGTCAAGGTTAGGTTCTTAGCACAGTGGATACCTAAGAACATACCTGATCATGATAAATCCATAAGACATGTTAAAAACTATTCTATATCATGGGACCATCGTTTGTGGATGTTTAAGAGTGAACTCTAAGTACTATTTTTATGTAAACATTTGTTGTTTTTTTTTTTCTTTCTCAAAAAAAAATCTGTTAATACATTTAAGCAATAAATATCTTTAAGCTTAACCCGTTCTTGTTCTTTAGAATAGTTCTATTGTAAGCAAGTAACAAACTCTTTCCTGAAGTCACCTCTTGGATACACAATGCAGAAACTTCATTTAAGAAACTATGAAAAAATTGTAAGTAAGTAAGTAACAAATTCTTTCTTGAAGTCACCTCTTGGATACACAATACAGAAATTTTCATTAAAGAAATTATGAAAAATTGTAAGTAAGTAGCAAATTCTTTATTGAATTCACCTGCAGGATAAACAAAGACATTTCCTTCAAGAAATTAAGACAAAATTCTAAGTAAGTAACAAACTCTTTATTGTTTACATGACTTAGATACAAGATGTAGAAATTTAGTTCAAGAAATTATGAAAAAATCGCAAGTAAGTAACTTTTTTTTCTCTTTATCACAAACAATTTTCACTTAGCTACATGATGTAGAAATTTAATTCAAGAAATTATTAAAAAATTCTCAGTAAGTAACAATTTCTTTCTTGAAGTCAACTCTTGGATACGCAATACGGAAATTTCATTCAAGAAATTATGAAAATATTTGTAAGTAAGTAACAAACTCTTTATTGATTTCACCTCTTGGATATACAGTACAGATACTTCATTCAAGAAATTATGAAAAAATCGCAAGTAAGTAACTTTTTTTTCTCTTTATCACAAACAATTTTCACTTAGCTACATGATGTAGAAATATCATTCAAGAAATTATTAAAAAATTCTCAGTAAGTAACAATTTCTTTCTTGAAGTCAACTCCTGGATACACAATTTCATTCAAGAAATTATGAAAAAATTGTAACTAAGTAGCAAATTCTTTCTTGAATTCACATGTTGGATTGGATATACAGTACAGATACTTCATTGAAGAAATTATGAAAAAATCGCAAGTAAGTAACTTATTTTTTTCTCGTTATCAAAAACAATTTTCACTTAGCTACATGATGTAGAAATTTAATTCAAGAAATTATGAAAAAATCGCAAGTAAGTAACTTTTTTTTCTCTTTACCACAAACAATTTTCACTTAGCTACATGATGTAGAAATTTAATTCAAGAAATTATTAAAAAATTCTCAGTAAGTAACGATTTCTTTCTTGAAGTCAACTCTTGGATACGCAATACGGAAAATTCATTCAAGAAATTATGAAAATATTTGTAAGTTTGTAACTTTTTTTTTCTCTTTATCACAAACAATTTTCACTTAGCTACATGATGTAGAAATTTAATTCAAGAAATTATTAAAAAATTGCAAGTAAGTAACGATTTCTTTCTTGAAGTCAACTCTTGGATACACAATTTCATTCAAGAAATTATGAAAAAATTGTAAGTAAGTAGCAAATTCTTTCTTGAATTCACCTGCTGGATAAACAAAGACATTTCGTTCAAGAAATTATGACAAAATTCTAAGTAAGTAACAAACTCTTTACTCTAAAAAATGGATAGATTAACAAAATCTAAGTGTTAGAGTGATAATATTCTTAATGGCTTGTTAGCTCAGTTGGTTAGAGCGTCATGCTAATAACGCGAAGGTCGAGGGTTCGATCCCCTCACGAGCCATAGTTTTGACTTTCGTATGGTAACTCCATAAGTTATTTTAGGGATATATTTTATATCAACATGCAAAGTCGACATAGCTTTATTTCATTTTTTAAGGTTCATTTAGACGAGGTTACGTGCGCGCACGTTCATTTCGTTCAAGAAATTATGACAAATAATTTCTTACAAATACTTTCATAATTTACAAATTTGTACACAAATACTTACTTACAAATATTTTCATAATTTCTTGAATGAAATTTCCGTATTGCGTATCCAAGAGTTGACTTCAAGAAAGAAATTGTTACTTACTGAGAATTTTTTCATAATTTCTTGAACTAAATTTCTACATCGTGTATCTAAGTCATGTAAACAATAAAGAGTTTGTTACTTACTTAGAATTTTGTCATAATTTCTTGAAGGAAATGTCTTTGTTTATCCTGCAGGTGAATTCAATAAAGAATTTGCTACTTACTTACAATTTTTTCATAATTTCTTTAATGACAATTTCTGTATTGTGTATCCAAGAGGTGACTTCAAGAAAGAATTTGTTACTTACTTACTTACAATTTTTTCATAGTTTCTTAAATGAAGTTTCTGCATTGTGTATCCAAGAGGTGACTTCAGGAAAGAGTTTGTTACTTGCTTACAATAGAACTATTCTAAAGAACAAGAACGGGTTAAGCTTAAAGATATTTATTGCTTAAATGTATTAACAGATTTTTTTTTTTGAGAAAGAAAAAAAACAACAACAAATGTTTACATAAAAATAGTACTTAGAGTTCACTCTTAAACATCCACAAACGATGGTCCCATGATATAGAATAGTTTTTAACATGTCTTATGGATTTATCATGATCAGGTATGTTCTTAGGTATCCACTGTGCGAAGAACCTAACCTCGTCTTGAGGACGGTGATAGCCCCCCTCAAATTTAGGACACTTAAACTCTTCTAGATTGAAAAGTGGAATCCTAGGGTCACACTTTTGAATTAAAACTTTATCTGTAGGTACATTGCCCTTTACGTAGAGTGCTTCAACTCCGAAAAAGCTGCAAATTTCACTGACTTCCTCCTGGACATTTCTCAGTTCCTGACCAGTATTATTAAGTGGTGTAATCACTCTATCATAGAATCCCAGTCTGTTTATAAAACGTAATGTAGTACTCCACAAGCTTTTATCATACTCAAACAGATTATAGTTCACTAACCAATGATAACAGTCGATTTCTTCGAGATCCATAGACAATAATAAAAAAGCACATTCGAATATAACACCGCAAGATGATTTTTTCAAACTGATAAATTCGGTGTCATACAGTCCTATCATCTTGGAGGCTATTAATGTAGTTGTTAAGTAGAGAAATACTTCATCAAACTTTTATATCCTCGCTCAAGGTTGAATGGAGTTATGGCTAGGGGGACGAGTCCTAAAACCATCTGAATTCATTGAGAGGAGGAGTCATAAAACCCTCCAGGAACCGAACACCCATGAACATCTAAAAAACTATGTCTGAAAACCTAAACAGCTAATTAAAAATTCTAATTCAAGATTTCAGGCACGTAAAACCACAAAATACTAAAGTTAACTTCTCAAATAATAAACCCCAGGAGTCGAGCACGCACGAAAATCTAAAAAACCTAGGTCTGAAAACCCTAGAATGAAATGTCTTTTTTTTTATTTATCCAGGAGGCGAATTCAAGAAAGAATTTGTTCCCATGTGTCTGACAATAGATGTATGCAAATTCCTTTTCTTACATCTCCGACGTTTTATTAGACATTCTAAACGTTTGATATGCTAGCTTACTCTAAAAATAATGAACACATAACAATGTAATGCATAATATATTTTTAATGAAAAAAAAAAAAAATGAAATAATGCTATGTAGAATATTAATACAAAAAATATATTACGATACATTATTAATATCAATGATTAACTTTGGACATTTTGAATCTATTCCATAAAATAGTTCACCATGTTCTCTCTTGATATTATAGCTATTGTCTTCTCTTAGTTCGTAATCAGTAGAATAATCATTATTCCATTTTGAGTCATACACAATTTTTACTGGTGTCTCATCAACAGGCTCAATATGCTTTTCGTCTTTGGTATTATTTGGTTCAATGACTGTTTGATCAATGGCAGTAACGTTTGCTGGTGCTTTGTTTTTCATCGATTCATCTTTATATTCCATCGTGATATTTTCTGACAATGCCCTTTTTATTTTTCTGGCAATTTCACTGTCTATTATCACATTATTTTTACACAGGTAACAGTTTCGGCACGTAGACAAGATATGGTTTACGACATTAGTAGAAGAGTAGGCCTTTCTTTTATTGATCTTCCGTTGAATGCTAATACCCGAAAGGTGACGATTGGATGTATCAGTAGGTAATGTGTTACCTGCAACAGTAGCAAGGAGTTGTCCTCTATCATCAATGATTATTTTTATGTTGGCATTCTCTTTGAGTGCAATCATCTCTGGAGATCTCAATCTCGCATAACCACCAACATAAGAGTTGAATTTTTTCGGTATTCCAAAGAAATTTAATTCCTTACTGTCATGACAATGCATGCATACATTTCCAATAGTGCTACCACCTGTACTTGTTTCAAAGTTTAAATACTTCTCTTTGTCAGCATTCAATGCTACAATAACCTTGTTATGTAAACACACTTTATTAAAATGTTCCATCTTCACTTTTTTTTTAAAAAAGATATGACTTATGTGTTTATCGTTCCACTGCGTAAAAAATACTGATTTAATACATGCAATAGATTAGGTAGTGTCAATAGCCTGTCATAGAATACCAGTGGGAAAGTCACATCGTGTCTCTGACCAATCACAGAGCGCAATTGCTAGAACTGTAAGCATATTTTGACATTTTAAGTTATGTACAAAAAGCTATCATCTTGGAAGTTATTAATGTAGTTGTTAAGCAGAAAAATACTTCATCAAACTTTTATATCTTCGCTCAAGGTTGAATGGAGTTATGGCTAGGGGGATGAGTCCTAAAACCATCTGAATTCATTGTGAGGAGGAGTCATAAAACCCCTGGAAGTCATTGAGGGGAGGAGTCATTGAACTCTCGGTAACTAATAAATTCATTAAACTCCCCAAAAAAAATCACACGGAATATCCTCGCTTTTTGAACGAACACCATGTAAAGAAAAAATCAAACGGCTTAAAACAATAGAGCCCCCTCAAACCCCGTAAAGTCATTTTAAAAGGTATAACAATTATTTATTTAACAGAAATCCTCGCCTTCAATTGAATGGAAAAAATATAAGAATTATTTATTTAACAGAAATTCTCGCTTTTTTGAACGAACACCATGTAAAGAAAAAATCACACTGGCTTAAAACAACAGAGTCCTTCAAACGGAACTTTGAAAATTAAGAGAATGTAAAAGTTACAAGGTAAACCACGGGCCCCTTTGGGAGCCTAGAGAACCTTTGAGGACCGGGGGGTTCCTTCGGGGTTGGGGTGGGGGGATCGGAGCCCTTTGGGGTTGTGGTAAGGGACCTCACGGCTAAACCACGACAAAGCACTACTCTCGTGGAACTCAATAGAACCTTTGAGGACTGGGGGGTTCCTTCGGGGTTGGGGTGGGGGGATCGGAGCCCTTTGGGGTTGTGGTAAGGGACCTCACGGCTAAACCACGACAAAGCACTACTCTCGTGGAACTCAATTCCCATTTAACTCAACCCCCGTGCAACTGAATCCCCCTTGTAACTGAACCCCTGTATAACCGAAACCCCCGTGCAACAGTATCCCCTTTAACTGAACCCCCGTAAAACAACAGAGTCCTTCAAACGGAACTTTGAAAATCAAGAGAATGTAAAAGTTACAAGGTAAACCACGGCCCCTTTGGGTGTTGTGGTAAGGGACCTCACGGCTAAACCACGACAAAGCACTACTCTCGTGGAACTCAATTCCCATTTAACTCAACCCCCGTGCAACTGAATCCCCCTTGTAACTGAACCCCTGTATAACCAAAACCCCCGTGCAACAGTATCCCCTTTAACTGAACCCCCGTAAAACAACAGAGTCCTTCAAACGGAACTTTGAAAATCAAGAGAATGTAAAAGTTACAAGGTAAACCACGGCCCCTTTGGGGGCCTAGAGAACCTTTGAGGATCGGGGGGTTCCTTCGGGGTTGGGGTGGGGGATCGGAGCCCTTTGGGGTTGTGGTAAGGGACCTCACGGCTAAACCACGACAAAGCACTACTCTCGTGGAACTCAATTCCCATTTAACTCAACCCCCGTGCAACTGAATCCCCCTTGTAACTGAACCCGTGCATAACCGAAACCCCCCGTGCAACTGTATCCCCTTTAACTGAACCCTCATGCAACTCACCCCTCCATGCAACCCATCCCCCTCAATGAATCCCCCTTGTAACTGAACCCCTGTATAACCGAAATCCCC
This sequence comes from Artemia sinica, assembly GCA_027921565.1. NCBI lineage: Eukaryota > Metazoa > Arthropoda > Branchiopoda > Anostraca > Artemiidae > Artemia > Artemia sinica. The sequence goes on along the minus strand of CM051267.1, from coordinate 6,494,707 downwards.
GTGCAACAGTATCCCCTTTAACTGAACCCCCGTAAAACAACAGAGTCCTTCAAACGGAACTTTGAAAATCAAGAGAATTTAAAAGTTACAAGGTAAACCACGGCCCCTTTGGGGGCCTAGAGAACCTTTGAGGACCGGGGGGTTCCTTCGGGGTTGGGGTGGGGGGATCGGAGCCCTTTGGGGTTGTGGTAAGGGACCTCACGGCTAAACCACGACAAAGCACTACTCTCGTGGAACTCAATTCCCATTTAACTCAACCCCCGTGTAACTGAATCCCCCTTGTAACTGAACCCGTGTATAACCGAAACCCCCCGTGCAACTGTATCCCCTTTAACTGAACCCTCGTGCAACTCACCCCTCCATGCAACCCATCCCCCTTAAAACACTTTTCAGCCATTTCTTTTTAAATTGACAATATTTTTCAAACGTTACTTATGTATTATACAGACCACATCGGCAAGGTAAAGCTAGGTCAAGTCACAATGTCATTCTATCGTTACTTTTCAATTAAACTATTGAATACTTTCTAGCAATGTCTCTTGTAAGCGTCAAATCTATTAAGTATCTGAGCTTATTCTTTGTATTGTTGATGCAAGCATCTCATTCTTTAATTACCCGTGAGGCATTCTTAACCTTCACAATACCTTTACGCAAATATCTTTTCGCAAAAAATTCGCAAATCTCGTAAACTAAAGAAGTAATTACCCTTTTCAAAAACATTAGTCCTTCTATTAATGAACCCATGAAACGAAACCAGTCTTATAGCATCACACAATCTCACTCCTAGTTCCAAAAATGGAATGCATGTAGCGTTCGTAGTAATAGGCTTAAAAACCTATTAGCCAAGTTTAAAAAAAACAAAAAAACCTACTAATCAACTTACAGATGATTGACCACGGATTTAACCTAAAAAATATTCAAATCCTAATCACCAATCAAGTTATACTCGTTCCTCTTGGCAAAGGTGTAAAATCGATGTCATAATAAAAAAAACATGCCTCAGGCGTAGGTTTCCTTGTCCCTTTTCAACGAATTGGGCGCTTACTACTGGGGGCTGAATGACAATAGCTTAAGCTCACTTCTTTTCTTGTTCACCAAAGGGATGCAATTCAGGTAAGGAGTGTCAAGTGAGAGAAAGGGCTGGGTTAGGGGCAGTCATCTTTTAGATTTTTGTTTCCCCAAGATTTCAAAAGACCACTTTTTTGTATTTTAAGTGAATAAAAAAAAAACAATCACCCATCCAGCCCCTCCCCGACCGATTCAATCCGCTTTTGGATCTCCGTCCAAAAAACGAAATAAGTCCTTCCGCCCTTACATTTTCGTGAGTTGGCGCCTTGTTATAGGCACTGTATAGCTTTTTCAAGTTTTCGCTCACGGGGACCGAGTCTCCTTCTTTCCCCCTCCTCCACAATCCCACGGTTGCCCACAATCTCTCTAAGTCGATGTGACAGCTAAGATGATAAGTGGGAATTTTCTAGCCTTTTGAAGCAAAAGTACCTTTTCTAGCTTCCATTATCCACTCAAGCAACAAGCCATTATAAGCTATAAATGCTTATGTGTTACTTCTCAAATTGTAAGATTATACAACCTTTGTTTTTGGACAGCCGTGTGAACTTATCATTTATTTTAGTAATCTTGAAAGGGTTAAAATTTCCTTTCGTAATAATATTGTAATTTTAGTGAGTCAAAATTTTAATCAATGTGTAAATAAGCAGAAAGTGCCATATTTCACTTTGAAAAGTTGTGAGAAAAGCTCAGTGGATTGCAGATTTATTTGTGACTCTAATGTTGGTTTTATTATAACTGTTTTGGCTATAATTTTGATAGGTCGGAACAACTTTAGGGTCACAAAAATTCCTTTGAAATTGAAGAGTAACTTACTCTATGTTTGCGTTTTATACACCATAGACACTGAGACGCGATTACAGGATCGGCGACTTAGGTTCAGAGGTATGTACGTGGCAAAAGAAAGTAAGGCTAGTCGCACAGGGTGAAGAGGCGAGGTAAGATAAAAACAGTCAAAAATATTACAGCTGCAAAAGACAGTGTGTAACCCCTTGGATTATGGCAGGTAATGACAATCTTCTTGTCACTCGTGCGTGTCATCTTTGTTTTCCCACACAACTCAGCCAAGAAATGTTATTTAGTTTATATAATGAGGTAAGAGGCTACTATTATAATAAGTAAATGACGGTTGTTAGGTTTGAATTTTTTCGATAAGAGAAAACACAGTATCTACATTATTAATAAAAGAGTCGATTTTTTGGGTTTAAATTGGTCAAATGTGAGAATAAACGATCATCTGCAGAAAAACAACCAGCCCTTCATTTCTATACGATCAATCAGATTTTGAGGGGTATTTGAAAGGTATTTGACTAAGAACTTTCGCTCATGAAGAGCTTTAATTATTTGAAAAAAAAATTATAGCCTTCCCTAACATCCTCCTTCGGTCAGACCAATTGATTGACTCTCTTCTGTCTCTAAGAAAACGTCACACAAAATAAAAAAAAATATATATATTTCTTGAGAACTATATTTTAGAGCTAAATTTCTCAATCGATAGATTGTTTTTTTTTTTTTCTTAGAAATGATAACTATGATCACGATCAAAATATAGTAAATACCTGATGTATTTACCCGGCCATTCCAAAAATAGATATATTGTTATGGTATTGTATATAACGTTATGGTATTATTGATGCTTGGGTGAAACTGACCAGTGTGGCATCCCAAATGATTGCGAATACTACTAATGTTGCTTCTGTCATCAGCAAAACTTTGCCCATTGTTAACATATAGTATTGGTTATTGGGAAGCACGTTGGGAAGTATACAGGCGTTTTCAGCAGGAATTTTTTTCTAGTGTGGGGGGGGGGGGCGGCGTTAGCGTAGGGGTTACGGGGGAGGATCTTTCCATGGAGGATATTTCCTTGGGGGAAGGGAAATTTCTATGAAGGGGGCGCCAGATTTCCAAGCATTATTTAAAAAACGATCTGAAATTAAATAAAAAAACAAGTGTTTTTCAACTGAAAGTAAGAAGCAACATTAAAACTTAAAACGAACAGAAATTATTGCGTATATGAGGGGGCTCGCCCCCTAGTCAATACCTCGCTCTTTACGCTAAAGTTTTTTTTTTAGTACTTTCAAAAGAGCTATCTATTCTAGTTAACCGGCCTTTGTGATTCAGGGGTTTGTGATTCGAACAAAATTCAAACTTTAGCGTAAAGAGCAAGGTAATGACTAGGGAGTGAAGTCCCTAATATACGTAATAAAAACATACGAATATAAAATTCGTTACGTAAGTTAATTCATAAGTTACGTCAGAACGAAATTTCGAGAAAGCCAATTAGCCAAAAAAAGGAAAATTAATATGCAAATTTCGTTTTAATTATTCATGTACGGTGAGCCAAAATGAAAGCTGCATCAATTCAAAAACGTTCAGAAATTAACTAAAAAAACAAGTTTTTTTTTAACTGAAAGTAAAGAGCGACATTAAAACTTAAAACGAACAGTAATTATTCCGTATGTGAAAGGGGTTGTCCCCTCCTTAACGCCTCGCTCTTTACGCTAAGGTTTTTTATTGTTTTAAAAAATTAAGTTGTGAGACAGAATCAAACTTTAGCGTAAAGAGCGAGGCGTTGAGGAGGGGACAGCCCGTTTCATATACGGAATAATTTCTGTTTGTTTTAAGTTTTAATGTCGCTCCTTACTTTTAGTTAAAAAAGACTTGTTTTTTTTTGTTAATCTCTATTGTAGAGGTCTCAAGCTCCTTTATACAAAAAATCTAGAATTTTACAATTTTTTTTTTGCCAGAAGAATTGGATGTGTGTTTATTTGTTCGTTTTTTTTTCCAGGAATGACAGTATCGAATCAGTAATCCTAGAAGATCGGAAGAGGGCTGACTAAAGAATTATACCTTACTTTCAACTGCAAAAACTTGTTTAATTTATTTGATTATAGTCTATGTCGGAGAGTACTGAAGCAGCCAAGCTTCTGTTCCGTCGAACCATGTTTCTTCTTTTGCCAGCAAAGCTCTGTTCTAGCTGACAAGCAGGCAGGCATCAGTTTCCAATCGAACTTGAACTAAAATCAAAAGGGGCTTAAGATGTGAGGGAGTTATCTAGCCCCATCACCAAAGAGATTGGAACTTTCCCTTTTTTCCTTTCTAATTAGCTATATTAGAAAGTTGACCCGTAGCAAAAAAAAATCGCCTTTAAACCAAGACAGATAGATTTTTTCAACGCTGATCAGTAGCTCTTGATGAGCTAATCATAATCTATGACATCATTTTTTGAAAAATTTCGTTCATGGGGTATAGCAGCTTAAAATTTTCGAGGGGTGGATAACGTCAGTGCTGTGGTAAACATTAGAAAAAAATGGCTAAAATTTTTAAGACAAGAAACTTGTTTGCAAGTAATTGGCTGCGATGGCTTGGCCATCTTTGCAATGAGGATTCGGCATCTTTTACTAGTTGGTGTAAGCAAAGTTTGAGCAAAGATACTTCAAATCTACTTTTGGGGAGGTGGAACGTGTTAAACAGTTTTTGTCTCTGATCCATCGGAATAAGTTTGTACTATAGGCTCGTAAGGGACTTATAATTTATGCATAGTTAAGTTCTGAGGTAAATCAAATGACGCTACGTGTTGCCAGGTATCAACATTTGGGTCCTTTAAATCTACCTGAATATTAACGTTCGTAAATACGCACACACTAACCCCACACACTTGTTTTTAATTTGTATTAACGTTTATTCTCGGGAAATGTTGGAGAGCCCAGTCTTCTTTTGGGTAATTAAGGAGAGCCTAAAAAATACAGAAAGTGGATGCATTAAATTGGATAACGAAACTTGGAAGTATACAATACGTGGATATTAGATTAAATACAATGGACAACATGGAAGGGGGCTAAGTCCGTTCAGTCTTTAATCCAAGACTCTGATTTTCCAAAGACGTTTCCTCCCGCGGAATGTATCAAATACCGTTTAAGCAGAAGGAACACTGAAGAGTTATATGATAAAATTATCCGTGGGATTAGTTGTAAGTTTGTCATTAAGCAGATTGGGGACGGGGTTTTTTAAAAATGGGCGACATGATTCACAGTTTGAGAGCATATTTGTCTTTGGAGTTGAACTGGCAGGAATGAAGATGGAATGTGCAAAGAGGCTTTGAATATTCTTCCTGGCACTATTATATTGGGTAGAAGCCTTTAGCATATATCCCCCCTTGAGTTTAATATACTACAATGTTTTTTTCTTATACCTTGTGTTTTTCATAATGTACGTGTTTTTGTATTTTTGTCTTATTTGCCTCCTGTCTCAAAGTAGACCCCAGCGTAACGGCCTGGAAGTTTTGATCTAAATATACTTGACATAGTGAATTTGTGCAATGTTATTGGTCAGGCGAATTAAGTTCTGGATAAGATATGAATTATATATAGTTGGAATTGGAGTGATACTGATAAAACATCTTGTTAATATCCTCAGGATCTTTTTTTGTCCAAGAGGGAGCTCCAAGGCCGGGACTAGCAGGAACTGTTTTCTCCCTAGAAACTTTGTCCCTAATCTATCCGAATGCTAAGCCAGCCGTGGATATATTTGAGTTCTGGCTACTTTATTTCTTAAAAGGGAGGGAATCCTTCGAACAACATTAGAAATAGGAAATAAAGTTTTCAAATGGTATTCTGGTAATCAAGTGCACCCATAGATTTTGCTAGCTTTGCTCCATTGCTTTTAAAGCCCATTAATGTTCATATGAGGGAAATATGAACATATATTTTTTATATATTTTTATATATATATATATTTATATATATATATATATATATATATATATATATATATATATATATATATATATATATATATATATATATATATATATATATATATATATATATATATATATATATATATATATATATATATATATGGAAATATTTTATAGGAAAATAAAAATGAATTGCGCTTTTAGTACTTTCGTGCTCAGGATTACGAAACTTCAGTTTTAGAATTACGAAACTTTGGAAAGTCAAAATTTTCGTAATTTCAACAACTCGAAAATAAAACAAACTATATACACGTGAAATTTGATATGTTGGTCGCAGAGTGACGTTTTAAAACTAAGCCACACCTAATTCATTTTGTGATGCAAGATAAAAAGCAGATTCCCTAGATGCAGCCACTTAGATATCCTTAGCAGCCTATATCTTGCGAAAACCTAAAAGAACAAAAAGTGAGGGGTTGCCCACTCTCCATGACCTGTTGTGCAACTTGCTCTGCCACGCTTGGGATACTCCAATCATACCACGCTATTATACTTCGTGCCAAGCATGAAAAACTTTGCTTTGTTTGGCAAACTAAATCGTGCACATTTTGTTTTGAAGGAGTCAGCCCCTGAAAAAGATACATACATGGAATTGTTTTGTTTATGGTAATATAAAACTTTCCATGAGCTTATTCGTGCAGTAAAAAGATCATAGAACAATTGAGATCTCCCACTGTTAAGATATTTTTTCTTTTACGAATTCTTTGTCTTTGAAACAAAATCATGGCTGCAGTAATTCGGAGCCAATCACTAGATGACCCCCACAAGTAATCGAACGAGTCGCGGAACTTAACAATGAACAGCCAAAAGCCACTTAAAAAATAGTCTTGTGCACAATTTCACCCCACTAGCACTTATTGAGAAATGGTGAGAAGAACCTAAAGCGACTTGAAAATATTTTATGATCAGGAGATGAAGTTTCCAACAATTGAAAAGGACCTTTGAACAGTCTGTAGGATTAAAACAAATTTAATCGCCATTAGAATCTCTATAGTAAAAACATGACAAGGACCTGAAGTGCTAAATTTCCAAACTGAAGTGTCTCATTTCTGTTTTTCTTTTTTCCTACTTTTTGTCTTTACTTTGTGACTCTCTTGATGGCCCTCTTATGGATCACTGGATGGCTCGCTTTTTGGCTCTCTGGATGGTTGTAGGATGACAAGGACGCCGGCAGAAAATTTTCCAGGAGGGTCAGACGCCAAAATAGCAGTAGTGGTTGGGTGACAGTTTAGGCGGTTTAGGACACCAAACTACGACTTTGCCCCGAATTTGCAATAAATTTAAATCCTGAGAAGTTAATTGATTTAAAAGTATCAATAACTATATTTTAAGCTTCCCAGTTGCAAAAGAAGTAATGCCACACGTTGATAGTGCTGGATTCAAGGAAGTTTATTCGCTTTATTTTTAATGAAATTAGGCTATGTTTGGTGATCTGTAATTGCGTATCAGCTATAACTAGGGGGGGGGGGAGTGGTGAGTTATTTTTTAGGTTGGGTAGGGTAGATTCATACAAAAGTACATTTTAATGGACAAACTGCTTACTTTTCATAAGGCTTCAGATAAACATTGAAAGAGAATTAATTTAAATGTTTTTCTATACAGCTAATATGTTACATTCCCATATCTACCAACACAGAGGTGGAAAAAGCAAGGCAGGTCATCATCAGCCCCACCATGAAATTTCCTTGGGGTGGGAAATACTGCTAGGAACTCAGTTTTCAGCAATTTTAAATGGTAATATTTTTCTATGTATATGAAGTACTTCAATGTATTTAAAAATATATATGTAATATATTTATCGATAAGAAAATCCTATTGTAGAGGTTGTGATGGCTTCAGTTATGTAGAAGATCAAAAGTCTCACAGAATTTCCATCCATACA